>CAJNDT010005882.1:309897-408762 GCA_905221615.1 Symbiodinium sp. CCMP2592 | reverse complement strand
CCTACAGAATCGTGTGCATTAGACGGCTTTGACATATGGATCTAGCCAGGCGGACAAGCTGAATGCGATGATGGAAAGGTTGGTTAGAAGCTGTCAAAGTAAGAACCGCGCAAAGACTGGGTCAGCAGCGACGCCAGAAGCATCCGTGGCCGTGAATCCCGACAACCTGGAGACGCAGGTGATTGAGGAGCCGGACATAGAGGATTTGCTCAAAGAGCTTTGCAAGGAGAACGGTCTGGATTACAACGCGGAAGGAGTAGAGGCCGGCATGTATATATGGATTATGTAAAATGACTATGTAAAGGGCAGGAATTCCGGGTGTCGGTATCATGTACACTTCCTATACAAACTGACACTAGTGGGCAATGTCCTATCATGTAGGGTTTATGTAGGATCTGACACTTTGGGTTTTCGGGGTTTGCCCTAGTATTCTGTAAGAATCTATTGCCCTAGCACACAATCCCCCCAGGATGATGAGAATCCGCGGCTTCTGCGTTCACAGCATCTGCCGGACGGCACACAGGTGGATGACCGGCCCGAGGATTGTTCTCTCTCTCTCTCGCTCGCTCTCTATCTCTCTCTCTACAGCTCCAGTTCCGGATCATGTTTTGTTTGTACATGTCAGGATGAAGCCTCCGAAGTGGGGGACCAAGCAGACAAAGAAGAAGAGCAGGATTCATGGTACCGTTGTATATATATATGTACGAATACCATATATTTATATATATATATATATATAGAGAAGAGTGTATATCATGTGCATGCACCTGCGAAGGACATGGATGAAGAAGCCGATGTGGCCGAAGAGTCACAGGAAGGGCAGGCCGGGCTACACAATATACATATATATATATATATAGAAACCGTCAATTTAGCATGTGCATGACAAGGACATGGATGAAGAAGTCGATACGGCCGAAGAGTCTCAGGAACAGCAGGCCCGGCTATAGACAATAATTTAGAATCAGTCAACATCTGCATGCATGACAAGGACATTGGTGAAGAAAGTGATCCCGCGCAAGAGTCTCAGGAACACCAGGCCGGGACATAGAAGATAACTTCGAATCAATCAACATGTGCGGGCATTTCGGGGTATGTTAGAGGGTAGTTGGGGGGGGGGGGGGTAGGAAACCTCAAGCTCTATATAAGTCTATCATGCTGTTCAGCTTTCGGGGCTCTGTATCGGTATTCGGGTTTCTGGGCTTGGGATTCATGGCTATTTAGGAGGGCTTATTCTGAAGTATGGTTATACCTATATATATACATATACATTAACTATAGCAATACTATGGGTTTTTTTTCTGGCTATTCCCAAAATATCGAAGTATGGTTATACCTATATTAACTACCAATACTATATGGGCCCTTTCCTGGACTAGAACTACAGTATATGGGCCCCAAGCCGTATTCTACTTATTAATGTGCATGCCACAAGGACATGGACGAAGAAGCCCATTCCACCGAAGAGACTGAGGAACAGCAGGCCGGGCTCTAGACAAGATTTTAGAATCAGTCAACATGGCCTGTGCATGCATGACAAGGACATTGGTGAAGAAGGTGATGCCGCCGAAGAGTCTCAGGAACACCAGGCCGGGCTATAGAAGATAAGTTAGAACCAAACTGCATGTGCATGCATGTGTGAAGGACATGGACTCAGAAGTCGAGGCAGGTGAAGAGTCTGAGGAACAGCAGGCCGGGCCATATATAGTTTTAAATTTCGAACCGATGATGCATGCGACAAGGACATGGGCGAAGAAGCCGAGGCCGTCGAAGAGTCTCAGGAACAGCAGGACGGGCCATAGTTCATCAATTCTTTTCCATATCATGATGCTTGTGCGAAGGACATGGATGAAGAAGCCGACGAGCAGGATCAAGAATCTGAGGACTGATATCATGCATTACAGCAGACAGATGAAACGAGCTTATCGTCCGAGGCCGTCGAAGAGTCTCAGGAACAGCAGGACGGGCCATAGTTCATCATTTCTTTTCCATATCATGATGCTTGTGCGAAGGACATGGATGAAGAAGCCGACGAGCGGGATCAAGAATCTGAGGACTGTTATCATGCATTACAGCAGACAGATGAAACGAGCTTATCGTGTGCAAATGGCCAGGACGATTGCGAGCAGGACAACCATTCGGGGGAAGAGCAGAACCAGGATTATGATGCAATTTCAATGCATTACTGCAGAGTATCCTCCCACATATGTTATATATATATGCATTGTGCACTAGGAGATGCCCCATGAAGAATGTGATGAAGAGCAGCCCGAGGATCCGACATGTGTCGTGCTCACGATCGATGTTTAATTATGGGGGGTGGAGTGCTGACATGATCAGGACGATGCCGAGATCCAAGACGATCAGCAGAGTCAGGACTGTCGGTGCGTAGCTCGGCGATTGTGTCTAGATCTTTCAAATTGTGCCAGGACATACCACAAGAAGAAGCCGGCGACCAGTCAGAGCAAGAATCCGATCAGGCTTCATGTGCAGAGCCGATGTATATTCGTGCTATGAAGGTGGTGTCTTTGCAATGTGCAATGCGTGGCAGGACCAAGCTGATGTGGGCCAATCAAAGTCCGAGGAAGAGCAGCTCGAGGATACATGTGTCCTGCTTTGTTAAACAAGCATGAATTTCACAGTTTCGGTCACGATCGGGATTTTTCTTCGGGTGTGGACTGCCCTGAGTTGATCAGGACGATGGTGAGATCGAAGACTCCGACGAGCAAGAGCAGAGTCAGGATTGAACTCATGTAAAGCTCGACAGCTGTGTCTAGAATGTGCAACTCGTGGCAGGAGATGCCCTGCGAAAATGCACAGGAAGAGCAGCTTGAGGATATGTGCATCCCGCTTTAGAACACATGCATGCATGCAAGCAAACAAGAATTTAATGTATAATTCAGACACATTCGGTCAGGACGATTCCGAGATCGATGCCGGTGTTCCCGGCGACCACTCAGAGGAAGAGGCGAGTCAGGACGCTACTTGTGCAGTACTTAGATCCTTACATGCATGCATGTGCGTTTTAACTGTACTATGCAATGTGCAATGTGAGACAGGACCGAGCTGACGTGACCCAGGAAAACTCCGAGGAAGAGCAGCTCCAGGATATGTGTTTCCTGATAAGTGTATGGCATTTACATCATGTATGAAATCAGGACGATTCTGAGATGGAGTCTGGTGCGCCCGACGACCACTCAGAGGAAGAGCGGAGTCAGGATTGTCTTTTGTGCAGTGCGGAGAGTATATATATATATATATATATATATATATATATATATATTATTGTTAATGTGCAATGATCGAGTGGCAGGACCAAGCTGATGTGGACCATGACAAGTCAGAGGAAGAACAGCTGCAGGACACGTGTGTCTAGCTCTAAAAGACGATGTTCAATACTCCTTAATAGAATAGGCCATGCATGTGATATTATATATATATATATACGTGTTGTCAGGAAGATGATGATATCCCGGCCACACAGCCCGACAGCCAGCTGTGTCAGGATTGGGGTTTTGCTCTACCGGACATCTCCAGATATGCTATAATGCTCGTATTGAAAATCAGCCAGGCACCATCGGATGCCGAAGACAACGAGGAGAAGCCAGACGATCAGGACCGCGATGGTGTACCATGTATGCACATGTGCATGTCCTAGCCTATACCGCCATAGAATACTTAAGATTACTGTATCGTGATACTGAGCTAGGAGCGTGATGCTGGGGCACATCCGCTTCAAGGCGATATCGATGAGACTGGCAATGCCGCCGAGGAGTGTGCAGTGTAATGTGTATAGAGCCATGATCATGTCACCTTGTTCGGTCGCGATCTGTCAGCGGAAGCGCTCGCTGAAACGCAATGCGAGCACGGAAGTGCTCTTTGAACAAAACAAAGGGCGTGCACTCACAGCCCAGCTCAACCAGCTCGACCTTGCACCGATCCACCAAGCAGCACTAGACGCCGCCGGGGCAGTGCCGCCCATCAGCCCTGCCGAACAACTTGCACTCCTGAGGGCCGAAGTGGCCTCAAAAAAGAAAAGAATGCCACAGGAAGCAGCAGAAACGGTGGAACTCGGAGATGGCTGGTACAAGGAGAAGAGGCGCCATTCATTAGCAGCTAACATGCATGCCTGCGCCTTGATCGATTGCATGTGTTGCATTGTGTTGCAGGGTAAGAACGAAGGGCAAGCAGCAGGGCAAGGTTTATGTCTTTTACACCAACCGGGACGGACGAACGGCTGACTCACGAAAGAAGCTGGAGTCTCAAGGAGGCCACGATCCAGAACCAGATGGGCGAACCACCCGCCACCAAGCAGCAGCAGCAGCAGAGGAGGAGGCCGAAGGAGACGCTAAGAAAACGAAGGCCAAAGGAAAAGCGAAGGCGAAAGGAAAAGCGAAGGCCAAAGGAAAAGCAAAGGCGAAAGGAAAAGCGAAGGCCAAAGGAAAAGCAAGCAAAGTTGAAGCCGTCGTGAAGGCAGTGTCTGAGGCTCGTCATATGACAATATATACATAGCATATGCTGATCGAGTGCACAATGTATATATATATATATATATATATATATATTGCATGTATACATGAAGTGTAACTGTGCCCATTGTCAGGACGAAGAATCTGAGGAGGGAGCTCTCCAGAAGATGGATGAAGGATACGAGAGCGAAGCGCTTGAGAGTGAAGAGTGCTAGACACGAAGGCCAGGGACAACATGTAGACTTGATGTGTGATGGCATGTACCATGCATATGTTAAGACTAGACGCTTGTATTCGTATGGAGGATCAAGGCTGCGATGCTTGGAGATGCAAAGGATGCGAAGCGAAGCGCTTCAGAGTGAAGAGTGCAAGACACGAAGGCCTGGCATAACATCTAGATGTCATGTGTGCATGCATGCTTCTACCATGCATGTGTTAAGAATAGATCCTTCTACCTCGATCCATGGAGGAGCAAATTAAGCAAATTCGCTACTTGGAGATGCAAAGGATGCGAGTTCTTCAGCTCGCTGTTGCCTGCTTCTCTCAAAAGGACGGCTCGCTGCACAGGATCTGTCTGCAATGGGTGTGCAATCACATGACAGCATGTGACGCCCCCGGTGCTTGCATGCTGGCAATTTCAAGTATAAGTATATATAGGTTAAATATAATTAATGTATAAGCCCGCACGACCCTTATAATACTTCATCATATATTCGCCTGGAACAATATATGCCCTGAATGCTATGATGAACCCGGTCCCATCCTATCTTCCTCAAGAATACCTGTGGAGCTATGAAGCTCTCCATGGTCTTGCCGATCCTGCAGTTTATAGCGCAGCTGGAAAAGCCGGCCCCGATGGAGCAGAATGATTTTGTTTTCCAGCTGCACAGATGCATGGTCATCGATACTCTACTAAGCTATTGCTCTCAGCCCGAAACCCTAGAACGTAAACCTAGAGCCCTCCACCCTAAACCTTTTACCTTTGATCACTCAATCCTAAACTCTCGATCTGTAGGGCTGTGATCTGAGGTCGAGTTCTGTGCTGGTGCCGGCGAACTGACGGCTGCATTGGTTGATGCCTTCGACTTCCAGGGGAAGAGATTCGATCTGAATTATTCCAAGAACCACGACTTCTTGCGGACTGTGGGATTTTTGGCTGTGTTGGCTGCGGTGTCTTGGCTTTGCTGATCCCCACTGCCGGGCTGTCCCTAGCTAGCGCTACAACCGACGAAGTGCATATGCTGTTCCCAGGTCCGAAACACTGTTTATGGTGGTCTTCTTATGTGCGCTCCACCATGTTCGAGCTGGATATCTATGTGACTGGTCCGAATTCATAAATGCATGTCTGAGGTACTTAAGAAATGCCTCCGCGCACCACCTTCCATCCAGGAGTCGCTCGACGACGAAGAGGAGCGGTCGCAATCCTCAGGGTGAGACGAAGTACAAGAAAGTTCGGCGGGCCAATGCGTTTGTGGAGCGTTTGTGTTACGTTCTGAGGATAGCACATAAACTAGGAATATTTTGGGTGGTGGAACAGCCTTCGAGTTCCGTGTCTCGGACATCATATTCGATCGGCTCGATCTTTGCCTCTCTCTCCATCACTCTCTCTCTCTCTCTCTGTCTCTCTCTGTGTCGTATCTAGCGATCGATCTCTCTAGACATCTAAGGTAATGTGGAAGCTGCCATGCATGCGGCTCACGCTGAGAAAGTGCAATGCGATGCGGGTCTCCTTCCATATGGGTGCCTATGGGGCTCTCTCACCGAAGCCCACTGTGTGGCTTGGATACGCATGTTGACTTTTGTCTGCATATACATGCATGTACACCTATAATATCTATATATATATAGATATATATATATATATCTAGTATATATATAATATACATATATATATATATATATATATCTCTCAGGTGTTGGGGAACACTGCCAGGATTGTATATGCTGGCAAGGAGGATATCCTTCAAGCGGGTGAAAACCCTGGTGGCAGAGAGGCGCATCGAACCCCATCCCCCTAAGAATAGAAAGCCCCACCTCGACTAGTTAATTTTATGGTGCATAGATCCAGTTATTATGTATACTTATGAATAGCCGACCCCATATACCCTCTAGCAAGACCCTGCACCCCAGAGCACTAAAAAAAAAAGACCCTAAACCTCAAAAACCCGGAAGCGCCTAAACCCCTAAACGCCTAAACCCCTCAACCCCTAAACCTCCAAATCCCCAAACCAATTCCTGGTGGAGCAGGCTGCTACGAAAGTCTAGCAGCTTTCATGTCGTGAAGAAGAAGGACGGAAAATATGTGGCCTGGCCTCCTCTATACAGTGCTGTTGTAATCAAAGCTAGCATGCTCCAAGCTGCTCAGACTGGGGGGCGAGATCTTCGTCAAACCCAAGAATATCCCCGTGGTTTCGGTCTCGCTCTGGGGCGATTGCTTTTCGGCTAAGATCAAAGTATTTCTATAAATGCTCTGGGGCAGGCATGCTAGTATATATATATATACAGGACTTTAGTCTCTTGGGCTCCTATACACTTCCTATACTAAAGACCACTATTATAAGCGGTGTGCCCCTCTCATGTGTATACTGCTAGCGAAGTGACATCATCTTCTCAGAGTTTCAATATACAGTACGTCTTATGCATATTTAAACATTGCATGCATGATCGGTAATTATGTAGCCTATAGCACTGCATCCGTCCGAGGCTAACGACTGCAGCCGGGAGACCATGCCTCTGTGGTGTTCCGCCACAAATCGATTCAGTGGAGCTATCTGATGATGATGGCGAGGACGGCTACAATGGAGAGCTGGACGACCTGCTGGGGATGGGAGGGGTGAACTGGCGCTGAGGTGTGCATGTATCAGGGAAAAGCACATATCCGTCAGCGTCGCAGATTGGGGCTGCTTGTGTCTGATGCATACATGCTAACGTAGCTGCTGAACCGGCCTATAACCAGGTAAAGTGCACAGCTTCACATTCAACTGTCATTCGCAGCTGCTGCCTTCAGCAAGTCCTGTAGCTGGATCATCGATCGTGGAAGCCTCAACCACCTGCCATGGTTAAGAGCTACGTGGAGCCGGCCAGCCAGCCTCAATCTCCTACCGTGGTTAAGAGCTACGTCGAGGCGGCCAGCCAGCCGTATCAGTTCGAAGAGAAACATGTCTTGTGGCTTCTGAAGCACCGGCGGTATAATCTTGGAAAGCTACACAAAACCATAATTTACCTTGCCAAATCAGAAACCCGACTGTATTAATATGCGATGTGTGCAGGTGTGCCTCTACTGCACATGCTGGTCTATCCAAAGCCCATCTCTCAACCCCAGGAGAGCAAATCCGCGAGACAGCTGGCCGAGACTATCTTGGAGACCCTCGAGAAGCATTATCCGGGGAAGCAGGCTTTCATGTTCAACTGAAGGGCACTACAGCAGCTTCTGGCAGTTCTTTCAGCCAGGATAGCCTAACCTAGTTTTTTGTGCATGCTCGATAATTGACTTTAGAGTGCTACCTGCACGTGCAGCTACATAATTGCTGCAATGCTAGATGATCACTTGCCGGCCGATGTACATGCTCTAGCCTAGGGGACCCGGGTTATAGGCATTTTAGATTATAGATTCGTATTAATGAATGGAGTGCTGGCGTGGGTCGGTTACCGCTTATGATACCTGGCCAAATCAAGCGATTGGTCCCTAGGTCTTGTCCATATAGGTCAGTCGAACAATATTTAACACAGTTATATCCTTATAAGTCCTACCTATAGGTAGCACCAATGGTTTAGACCGTACGAAGATCATATGGGATACCGGCCAATCACACTACCTAGCGCTAGGTTCTATAGTAATCTTAATATCACACTTTTGTGCGTGTCACTGCGTGTCGCTGCGTGTCACCCCTCTCTCATACAGATCGCCCTGAACTGCACTTGAGTGGTACCGGTACCTTCTCATACAGATCGCCACAAAGTGTACTGTTTCGGATGCGTGTCGCTGCGTGTCACTGCGTGTCACCCCTCTCTCATACAGATCGCCTCGAACTGTACTACAAAGGTACCGGTACCACTGTCATACACTTCGCCATGAACTGTACTTGAGTGGTACGTGTCACTGCGTGTCACTGCGTGTCACTGCGTGTCACCTCGTGTCACCCCACACACAAACAGTACATAACGCAGCACACGCCTTTGGTCGGGTCCAGCTGCCTATGTGTGCGTCAGTATCCCATAGGTAATGCCGGTGCATCATATATTAAGTGCTATGCTGCGCGCAGCAAATATGCTGTTACATGTAGATCGACATATAGCGCTTGTGTGTGGGATATGTATGCATGATATCCTTACATAGACAGATCATCATGGCCGGAAACTAGGCATGCATATTTGTATGCATAAAATATGCCCGAGATGGACAAGGCTTCATGGGTCAATCGAGGCGGCCCACGTAATGACTCCACATGGATCCAATGCAGACACTGCCATGGGCATCAAAGAGTGCCGTCCTGTCTGGGGCAGATTCGATCTGTGGTCGTTCTACATATAATATCTACATGTACAGTATATATATATATATATATATATATGCCAAATTTAATGTTTCCTGGTATATATATATATATACACACACATATATATATATAGATATGTACATATATCTATATATAATTACGAGGAAACATTTAATTGGCATATATATATATATATACATATATATATATATATATATACATATATATATATATATGTTACATGGCAGGTGTCCGTATATAGAGGGTATTTGGGATTTCGAGTTTTGGGGCTTTAGGATTTTCAGCTTTTAGGGTTTTAGGGCTCTACGGTTTTAGGGTTCTAGGGTTGTAGGATTTCCGGGTTTTCGGGCTCTGGGGTTTTAGGGTTTTATGGTTTTGGGGCCTTAGGATTATCGGGTTTTAGGGCTTTAGGGTTTTGGGCTTCTGGGGTTTTAGGGCTATAGGACTTAAGGGCTTTAGGATGCTCGGGTTTACGGTTTACTGAGGCTCCTGGAGCCAATTCGATAACAAGCCATCCCCGTACTTTATTCGCACTTCATGCAGTGCTGTGTGCTGTACACGAGTTGTGCTTTGAAGCTTGCTTGCAGCATGCAATCGCAAGAGGTTTTGTGCTCAGTGCAGCGAAACAGAAGATTAGCTCAGCCATCTGTCATTTTGACAGCACTATGGTGAGCCCACCGATCGAAAGGGTTAGGACCATGGCCAGCCTGCAAGTGCTGGATGCTGCTTGGCTATGTCTATCTAAGCTTCACTATTGTCATCACACTGAAGCAATATATATCAGCGGCTATATAATATAAATGGGTGCAGGGTATATAATTAGCAGGGTTGTGCTAGGATACGTTCTGGCCATTAGTCACTTAAGGGTGTGTCGCAGTGTGTTGAGTTGTTCAGAGCCGAGGTAATATGTATACGTATTTTATATACGACTAAGATCACTATATGTATCCATAAGCATGAAGTTAGAGCATCCCAGGAAACCCCTGCTTCAAATATCTGCAAGAAGGAATTCTGAAGGCCTGCAAACCCCCCAATAGATCCGCATCCCAGGCTGTGAAACCCTCGCGAACATCCTCGTCCTCCCGTCTCTCGGTGGCCAGCACAGCTGCAGCCTCCGAAGAAGCAGTGCAGCAGATGCTGGGGAAGAAGAGAGAGTGTGAGAAGAGAAAGGAAAGTGAGGTTGGGAAGAGGCCCCGCCAGGCCAGAGTTGTTGTGCTTTAGGGCTTTAGGGTTGATATCTAGGTTTGGAGATTAGGACTAGGATCGGGCACTTTGGTTCAGTCATGTATGACCCTTCGATCAATGTTCATGCCAGCAAGCTTTATATATATATATTATATTAATCCTGTCGATCTGCTATTATACTATAATATGGTACCGTCTGTACATATATATATACATATCTATGTTCCCCATGCAATCACACACAACCCGCCACACCAGGACCCCTACGAAGCTCAAGCTTTGAGGCTCTTGGGTAGTCTTCGAAATTCCCAGGACCGGGGCTATACATGTATACATGTATCATAATATATATCTATATATTATAATTATACATGTCTATATATATATATATATATAAATATATATATATATATATATATATATAAATATATATATATAATCATATTCCTGCGCCCGTCGATTCACGAGGCCAGTTGAGCTTCTTCGTGCCTTAATCTTCAACCAACTACCAGAAATCCTGAACCCAACAACCCGCAAACCCTCAACCCTGAAACCTTACACCTTCCTAGAAGATTTAAAACTCACCTCCCAGCTTTAAATTCTTAAGTTCTATAAACCCTTGTATCATTAAATTCGTTCGTGGGGAACGCCACTCAATCATGATTCTAGACGAGGAGTCTGGGATTTCACTCAGATGTGATTGCCCAAGAAGGTCGCTTGCATGTGTGTTCACTAGTGGTAATATAATGTATCTACCTATAAATTGACCACCACCCATCTAACTCCCTTGATCCCTGAACCCAAAAACCCTTGGGCCCTAAAACCCTAAACTCGGAACCCCATAACCCTAAAAACCCTTAACATATTATTTAAATTAATATATATATATATATATATGTATACATGCATATATATATGGCAAAAGTAGTGCTCGACATCCTCCTGCATGGAAGGAGGTTCGGCCGCAGAAGACTGAGGAGCCCAAGCCAAAGAAGGACGAACCCAAGCCGAAGGACACGGAGAAGCCAAAGCCAAAGGACTCGGAGAAGCCAAAGCCCAAGGAGACGGAGAAGCCAAAGCCCAAGGACACGGAGAAGCCAAAGCCCAAGGACTCGGAGAAGCCAGAGCCCAAGGACGAGAAGCCAAGGCCGAAGGACGAGAAGCCAAAGCCCAAGGACACGGAGAAGTCAAAGCCGAAGGACGAGAAGCCACAGCCCAAGGACTCGGAGAAGCCAAAGCCCAAGGACGAGAAGCCAAAGCCGAAGGACACGGAGAAGCCAAAGCCGAAGGACACGGAGAAGCCAAAGCCCAAGGAGACGGAGAAGCCAAAGCCCAAGGACTCGGAGAAGCCAAAGCCCAAGGACTCGGAGAAGCCAAAGCCCAAGGACACGGAGAAGCCAAAGCCCAAGGACTCGGAGAAGCCAGAGCCCAAGGACTCGGAGAAGCCAAAGCCGAAGGACGAGAAGCCTAAGCCCAAGGACACGGAGAAGTCTAAGCCGAAGGACACGGAGAAGCCAAAGCCACAGGACGCGGAGAAGCCAAAGCCCAAGGACGAGAAGCCGAAGCCGAAGGACACGGAGAAGCCAAAGCCCAAGGAGACGGAGAAGCCAAAGCCCAAGGACGAGAAGCCAAAGCCGAAGGACGAGAAGCCAAAGCCCAAGGACACGGAGAAGTCAAAGTCGAAGGACGAGAAGCCACAGCCCAAGGACTCGGAGAAGCCAAAGCCCAAGGACGAGAAGCCAAAGCCGAACGACACGGAGAAGCCAAAGCCCAAGGAGACGGACAAGCCAAAGCCCAAGGACGACAAGCCAAAGCCGAAGGACACGGAGAAGCCAAAGCCCAAGGAGACGGAGGATCCAAAGCCGAAGATCGAGAAGCCAAAGCCGAAGGATACGGAGAAGCTAAAGCCTAAGGACACGGAGGAGCCAAAGCCGAAGAACGAGAAGCCAAAGCCGAAGGACACGGAGAAGCCAAAGGCAAAGGACACGGAGGAGCCAAAGACGAAGCGCAAGGCTGATCCGGCGCCAATCGAGAGGCGTGTGCGCCAGAAGTCTTCGCCCCGCAAGGCCCGTGGGTGTATAAGGTTGAGGCTTTAATGGGTCCACATCATGTCCATCTTTAGCGATCGCATATATAATTTAAGTTTTGTTAATATTATAATACCTGCTACATGTATACGCCTGCGAGGTTATGTTTATAGGTATATCCTTGTAACGTGGATCAATCTACGTTCGCTTTGCATATCCAATAGCTACCGCCCTGATCCAAGCCATCCCGAATAACGTGTGCATGTACGTCAATTTCCATATTTGTGGTCACTGTATAGTTCGAACCAGGGAACCCTAGCTAATCCATAATTAAAGTTACTCTCCCCAGTATATACCAGCCCGACCCATCCCGAAAAATGTGTGCATGTGCAAGAGCTATTCTGATCATTGATCGTCGATATGTCGGAGCCTTAAATATAACCCCGCTTAAGCATTCCCCTCAAAACACACTTCCTAAGCGAACATCCCGCTAGAAGGACGAAACCCTAAACCCAGAGCCAAATCGAGACGAAGTGTACCAATACGCCCATAACAGTAATTTAATAATACAGTCGCGATGTGTATACAAATTTGTTCGGAAAGCACGAGATATCGAGATCCTTCTTGGGGCGGACTGTGGCATGCAGTAGAAACTAGCAACGCTGTCTGGGTATATATTGCCTGGTGAGACTCGGTATCCTACTGCGGTATATTGCATGCATGCATGTATAGATCCTCACTATTAATCTAAGCTGGCACGGTCCTTATATATACTTGTTCCCTAGTAGTGGAAACCGAAATGCCGCGGCTATATATATATATATATATATATTTCTAGGAAACTACCATGCATGTTCGATCCATGCCATCCCCAATAACGTGTGTACGGTGCTGTCTGGGTCCTATAAGATAGGTCTTGCCTAGTGAAAACCGATGTCCTGCTGCTGTATACTTTCTCAGGAAGTAACACTTGGAAGCCATCCCGAACATGTGTAGATCACCACAAACTAGCACATTGACAATGCTGTCTGGGTCCTAGGAATTGCCTAGTGAAAACCGATGTCCTGCTGCTGTATACTTTCTCAGGAAGTAACACTTGGAAACCATCCCGAACATGTGTAGATCACCACGAAGTAGCACATTGACAATGCTGTCTGGGTCCTAGGAATTGCCCAGCGAAAACTGATATCCTGCTGTTGTATACTTTCAGAGGAAATAACACTTAGAAGCCATCCCCAAGGTGTCTAGATCAACACAAACTACCACATGGACAATGCTGTCTTTTCCTAGGAGTGGCCTAGTGGAAACCGATATCCTGCTAGGTGTGTAGTTCCCGAGGAAGTAGCACTTGGAAGCCATTCCTAACATGTGTGAGATGAAGATCCACAAATCGAGAAGTGTACCCCAGAATCGACGTAGTCGTGAATGCCAACAGTGCTATCTCTGACTATACACTATGTCCATCATGGTTCCAGAAATTGGCCATTGGCATGCATGTGCTGCGGTGTGATCTGTTCATTGGAAACCACGAGACGTTCTTGCGGCATGTGGTATTAAATTCGCGAACAATATTATATATATATATATAGATTTATATTTTGGGGTTCTGGCTCAGGCTTCCGAGTCCATGTGGGGATTTCCCAGAATAGGGGAGCATAGTACCCTAAATAGTGGGATCCTTCTTATAGACATCCGTAAATCATGCAGGTGCCCCAAATTTTCCGAAATGTTAGACCATAAACCCTACACCCTTTATTATGGAACCCCACCCTAATTATCGATCCTTTGAAATATTTATAGTTCAGCGCCTCCAATCGGTGCATGTCCCACATCGTGCAGTGGCTCGGCCGGTCGACTTCATGCCTTGGATTTATATAGGCTGGGTTATTATGTATGACACGGGCTTCTTGAGAGTTTGGCTGTACCAGGGCATAGGCACTCAAGGGTTTGGGATGCAGGGGCTCAATGGTTTTTGTGTATAGGCAACGATCGAGGGCATTAGGGTGCAGGGATTCAATTAAGGTTTGGGTGATAAGATCAGAGGTGTAATGAATCAAAGCTTAAGGTCGAGAGAGATTTGGGGTGAGCGTTTAGACCCTGGAGGGTGCCGGGGCATTCATACAACCGGGGTGCAAGTCTATCGAAACCTTGCCAATTCAAGCTTGTCGGAGCTTGGGGGCTCTGGGCCCTGAAATATGCCAGAGGTACTTTGAGATGAGAGAGCGAGATATACAATAAAGGGTTGCAGGGTAACAATTATGATTAGTTCATCCCCTGCAGGGGCTTCAGGGTTTTAGACTTTGAGGATTAGGATTTAGGGTTTTGGGTTTTAGGGTTTAGGGCTTTAGGGTTTGAGGGTTTCAGGGTACGGGCTTCGGGTTTAGGATTCTAGCGATTAAGCCTTTAGGGTTTAGGGTGCAGTGCCGATCTTATCAGACCGGTCATTATGCTTCAGGGGTTTTGGCTTTGAGGGTTAGGATTCAGGGCTTTGTGTTTAAGGCTTTAGGGCTTTAAAATTTTAGGGTTCCAGGGTACGGGTTTCGGGTTTAGGATTCTAGGCTTTAGGACATTAGGGTTTAGGGTGCAGTGTCGATCTTATCAGACCGGTCATAAGCTCCCGGATAGCCTGCATGCTCGGTGCAGGATGATGAAGGATCGGCCAAGACCCCCCAGGAGGCGAGCGCGGCCGTCGTGGCAGGAGTCTGGGATTGCACTATATATATATATAATTATACTAGCATGCTGGCTGCAGCCGATGTTCCCGATTAACATGTCCTTTCGACAAAGCCCGGACATGTATGCATAAGCCGTGGAACATGAACCCCCCCTATATATATATATATATACATATATAGCCGCCTAAACCCTAGACTCAAACACCCCCTATATGAAAAGTCGCCCTAACCCCTATCCGAGACCAAACCCAAAGCCTATAATTCCTAGCAGCTATAGACTCGATCCTAGACCCTAAATTTTAAACCTGCGGCGCAGGGACAGCCGCCTAAACCAAGACACCAAACCTACATAAAAAGTCGCCCATAACCCCTATCCCAAATCAAACTCTAAACCTAAGATTCCTAGCGGTGCAAGGACAGCCGCCTAAACCTAGACCCCAAACAGCTATGAACCCGGGCCTATATAACCTCGAAACCCAACAAACCCCAAATAGCTTTAAATAAATAGTCCGCCCAAAAATGTATCCCGCAGCCACGAATCAAACCTGACCTCAAAAAAGTAGACCGCCCGAAAAAGTAGACCGCAGCCCCGAAACGGAGGACTTAAGGTATATACATGAGCCCGTAATTGCATGCATGTGCTCCCTCTCAGGAAATTCAGATCCGGGAGATGTGCAGTCAAGACCCAAAAACCAGCGGCTCCGAGTCATGACGCCAGAGCAGAAGCAGCAGCTTGAGGCGATGCAGAAGCCCTCGGAGCCTTGGGTCGTATGGTATATGCATGCATGCAGATCTTTTTTTTGATAGCATTGCACCATTAGCCAAGGATATGCCCCGGGATGAGCGAAAGAGGGGCTTCTCCTGGTTGAACCGCCAGTGCAAAGTTAACCCGGAGATGGCAGCTAAGTTCAAGCTCCTGAGCGATGAAACTGCCAAGTGACTTGTCTCATCGTGAACCCATGCGATATGCCCGTGAGACGGGACACATAAGATCTAGTGCATTGACACCCACTACAAAACCATACAGGGCCCATAGCGACCCCATAGCTGCCTGGATGTTAAAACCAGAGCCGATCCAGAATACAGATGAAACTAGATCGTTATTAAATCATGCACCCGATAGTATATCGTATCTATGTACCTTCGAGGCCTTCACTGGATCCTAAACACCTAAACCTACCCCCGCCCCGAAACCCTAACCCCCAACGCTTATTGATCTGTGAAGCCCTTACCGTCGAAGCCACCCCCCCAACAAAAAAAAAGAAACCCTCGAATCCCGATCGATCGATATACAGTATGAAATTAGTCTTGGGAACTGCATGCTGTGCTGAAAACAACAGATCTTAATGACCGAATAATACATCCTGCTATGCGAGCAGCTACCACAATGAAATACATATATATATATATATACATTAAACCCATCCTTTAAATATGCGGATTTCCAATCCCGTATTAAATCAAACCCCAAGACTCCTGACTGCAGCTATGAGGTTCAACTTCTTGAAGGACGAGCTCCTTCGCGAGGGTGGGCTGGATGTGCAGACTTCGCAAAAGTACAAGGATGAGTCTCTGGACGAGAACAAAGACCGTTACAGAACGGATCCTGGAATGCAGCAATTTAACCACATACCCTAAACCCCGAACCTTAAACCCTACACCCTAATCCCGAACCCTAATCCCGAACCCTAATCCCGAAACCCTAGTCCCGAACCCTAAACCTTAAACCCTTAACCCCAAAACCCTAAACCCCTGACCCTAAACCCTATATAATTATATATTCCTAAACATATATATATATATATGCATACCTCGTCAAACGATCGAGGTGACGATGATGCAGCTGCGCAAGGAGTTCCCGGGAGAGGATGGTGAGGAGTTCATCAAGATCATTACGGCAGGTGCTTTGCCTTTAAGAGTCGTGCAGTGGACTTTGTATTGTGATGTCGCAGAGCCCTAAACACCTAAGCCTAAATCCCTATGTGTGTTTGCCCTGGTTCTGCTGCAGGACAAGAAGGAATTCCACACCCCCAAGCTCCAAACTTCGAGCCTGCTAAGCGCTACAGAGTCTTGAAAGACACGATGAACGATCGTGGCAAGGTTCGAAGCAGTCAGACTGAGGCCGGATAGTTTTTTTGCAGTACTTCTTATATCCAAAGCCTCTGCACACCCCGAGTCCTACGCTCAAAGATCCCAAAGCGAGTCCAAGCTTTAGCTACTACAATATCCCATAGCTCAAACATCCCTTAAGCGCAGGCCCCATATTTCCTGTCCCAAGTCCCAGCATCCTGGCAGATCGAGATGAGTGGTGTGGTCGCCGACGGTGACCGCGCGTCCTTGGAGCCCGCTCTGACGGATTTTGCTGAGACGCTGGGCAAGTCGATGGGCTCTTTCGAGGAACTGCGAATCAAGCCCAAGAAACAGGCCAAGGTAACTTGATTTGCATTATATGGAAAGCTCAAGACCTATATCCTTTCAAGTCGTTTCCCAAGGCCACAAACACTAAACTGTGACTGTCGCAAGCCTGAACCCTCGAAGCCCCAGGTCTTGACCCCGGAAGAGCAAGCCGACAAGAAACTGCAGAAGATCTTCAAAGGGTGCTCTGGCCACTATTCAATACCAGGGATTTATTAAAATGTATATATACATATATATATATATGCATAGGGTAGTTCAATTTTCTAGGGGTCCAGGATTTAAGTTGCAGGGTTTAGTGTTTTGGATGATGGGCCGGGTTTTGGAGTCGAGGCTCGTCACTGCAGAGAAGAAGCTGATGACTTTGGTCGAGGAGCTGAAATCTGTGCCCTACTCGGAGGAGCTCCGGCAGGTTTTGACGAAGTATGTGGATGATGTGAAAGTGATGCCGAGCGAGTGGGATAAGAAGATTCATCCTGCGAGCAGCTTGGAAGACAAGCTCTCTGCAATCAGCCTCCTCGAGGAGGATCTAAAGCCTATCAACGAAGGGATGCGAGAGGCCCGTCGGCGGATCGGCAAGGCACCAAAGCAAAGCTCAGACGCCGAAACAGATTAAAGGCAACTCAGGTGCAATGGTATAGATTTTCAAGGGCGATCTTTCTAAGCCCCATTCCACTAGACAGTACTCCCGATCGAGACAATTCCTATAAACATCCGATCGAGACAATTCCTATGTAGAATCATCAGATGTACTAGCAAACCCTACACTAAACACGATAGTCCACCCACGTGTATCCCTTAATTTCCCCAACGATCCTTGCAGGCACGTGTCTGCTGGGGCCTGGATGGGCCCTACCGCGTGGGCTTCTGGTGCCTGGGTCCTTTGCGCGGACTTCTGGGTAAACTAATTTGGGATTGACCTGTGGGGTTAGGGGGTCTACAGATCATCTGGACTTACCGGGTTGTCAAATGAAGACTGAATATAAGAGAGCCGAGTGTTATATAGGGTTACAGGGGGCCAATGCAGGAGTGTACGCATGTAGAGAGTAAGCACCGTTGACCCGATATGAAGTTAGACCGCATTGCTCGATACAGCGGACTGACACCCTCCGAAAACGATCTAACTAATTCCAAAGCCCCACACTCCCAAGTCCAACTCCTCAATTAATGTATATATATATATATATATATGTGTGTGTGTGTGCAACAATTAAGCCGGAATTGAGCGACAACCCCCACGGTACCACGCTGCTGCTAAGCATCCTAATCTGCAGAACAGCATAACTCGGATACATATAACAATTAATTAAATAAATAAATATATATAATATATATATATATATATATATATTTTTATAATTATACTATATAAATATGTACTGCCTGTGTACACACACACAGAGTCATTGTCGCTCTCTCTCTCTCTCTCTCTATATATATGTATATATGCGTATTCGATCTAAGGTATGGCCCACGGATGCTGCTCGATCACCTTTCGATCTGGATCGATGGCTGGCCGGTGTCACGTCTGCAGTACCTTAGGGGCATCACGTGTGCTCCAATGCAGTTTTGGTTTTCGCCCAAACCCCTTGAACCCTAATTTTAAATTAAGCCTCATGCCCTAATGTTAACCCCTACCGCCGTATATTGTGCATTAAACCCTAGTGTTTTAGCGCAGGATCAGAACTTCGATATCTTGCGCCGCAAGTGCACTGTGCTTTTGGCACCACAAAAGTTAATTAGTTGAGAGGAAGTTGCACGACCTAATTGGATGTGTGCATGTGGACGCTTACCATATTCCTAGTGGAACAGACCGGCTATGAAGAGCTGCTAGCAATAAGGGAATCGGGCGGCTCGAGGTTTGATCCTCGGCCTCGTGTCTGCATGCATTCAATATGCACTCAATTAGCTCAAGTCTGATCGGATTGCTGAGGCGTGCAAGGTTTGGAGGGGTAGGATATGCCAATGATGTTATTCGGTCTTATATTTATGTATATATAGGTGACATATAAATATATAAATATTATAGCTACAAGCCGATCAGATGTCTGGGCCGGTGTTTTGAGGACACTGCACGGACTCTGCAGTCATGGCTGTTGGGTTGCTATCCAGGAGTTTGAAGCTCGATCGTATAGGGTGCATGATCTTCTATAGGCTATCGGCCTAACTCAAATACAAACTCCTGGTCGGCATATCCCCGGGGCCTGTGGAACCTATCCATAGGCTTCTGACTGAGCAGTCTGGGTGTTGTTATGCGAATAACTCTGCAATCGTGGCTGTTGGCATGCCATCCCAGGCTAGCTAGCTCGATCTGGTCTAGAGCATTACGTTTACTTAATTAACCTGAAACCTTAATTATAAGGTTGCCCTATAGGCTGGAATATTTACTTCAATCATGCCCCTGGCCGCCATGTCTCCAGCACCGGTGAAGCGCTTCACCGAGGATCGCAGTCGTGGTGAAATGACCTTTGCGGATTAGGGCATGTTACAGACTGCTGGATGTCTGTTGGGATGAGTATGCCTGCATGTCTTAGCACAGAGCTCCCCGCATGCAGCTTTTCAGGAGCAGGGATCCAAATCAATTCCCGTGGACTAAATATACAAGCTTTCATGGACAGCTGGCCATATGCATGTGCACCTTCTAGCTGACAATAGTTCGCAAGCTTAGAGTCCCCACCGCTACATATATATATATATAGGAACATTCATGAAACTAGGCTTATCAAACCTCGCACTACAGAAGTCGTTCCTGTACAGCTGAAGTGCCAGAGTCTGTTAGACAGGTAGAGCGAAAATCACAGCCAAATCCCTGCGCCCTGGTGAACATGGATCCGTATCACTCCCGTCTAACATGTGTAACTTTCCCCTATCTGATGACATGGGAATATCTCACAATAAAGCACCAGACCCAACACCCGGAAGCCCATGTGTACCCCTATAGACAAACCCTGATGAGAGCTTCAACCCTTAAATCCTCTATATATATATATATATATATATATATATCCTAGCCCGAACCCTCAAAGCAATAGCATGAAGAACTGCATGCATAGGAGGATAAGCCTTAGTTCTAAAATCCTATAGACCCCGAACCCCCTCGTCATCATGGACTTGGTGGAAGAATTGTTGGAGCTGTCCGAGCATTTGACGACGCGGAAGATAAAGCAAGTATGCGACAAAATAGCCGGTCGCATTCCTCATTTGATGCTCCCGTGACCGGAACGCAAAGATGTGTGTGTGTGTGTGTGTGTGCTGGTTTGCTCGGTGGGAAGTCCAGATTTTAGTTTGAGGCGAATCTTTAGTGCGTCCTGGCCGAGGCGCAATCTCGTCGATCTTGCTTCGTATGAAGATGATAGGAATGTATATCGCAATTTCCAGCGCTGGGTGCAGCGGCAACCCTGGCGGAAAGGCCTTCCGGAGCCCAGGGAGAATCCCGGTTTCATGGAAGAATATATATATATATCTAGTATAAAAATTATATATATATATATGTGTATATATATATATATATACAGTCGACATGTCGACCTGCATGTATATATATATATATATATATACCTGGGGAACCTAGTTGGCCATAATAAACGGAACGACGCTCAGTTCCAAGTTTGCTTGGCCAGTGCCTGTTTTGGGTGTGGTCATATACGAAGAATTCGTTGAGCTTTTGGCTTCAAGCTGAAATCCGAAGCAGTTGTCAAGCTTCGAGGGTTAATCGGAAGATAGGGGACAGCTTGCCTGGGATATCAAGCCCATGCATAGACCAAAATCCTAGCAAAGACAAACCCTTAACCCACAGCGATCTTTTGCCTGCCCATCGCACACAGTCTGCCAGTGACGCATCACTTGGGCAGAATATCGCGCCATGACCTGCCGGTGTACCGACTTGACTGACACCGCACAGCTCAAGGCACTGATTCTGCCGACGAAGTCTTCATCTTGCTGTGTAGAGAAGACGCATGGATTGAGCTGCCATTTGGCAGAGGGGTTTTGGAGGAGGTAGTCCATGCAATGGTTAAATGCATGCAGCTTCGGAGTTAACTTGAATCTCGTTTTGCGCATAGACAGAGCCATGCTCGCAGCGTCCAGATAGTGGCGCATAGTGTCGTAGCCGCATCGTAGGATTGTTCCAGCATCTGCCGGCGAAACCCAGAGTCCATGTGAGTACATGCACCGGAGGCATGCATTCGCAGCTTGTATGCAGTTGTAAATACTTGTCATGTACTCTTTGCACGGGCAGTTTGAGCTTTGCAGGTGCTGCTGGTACCTCCATTCCAGAAAGGAACAAGCTGCACGTGTGTCAGCTCCTTTGAACCAGCACCTGGGAAGCAAACCACCCCAAACAATCAAGAGCAAGCTGTCGGATTAAGGCAACTATAGTTAAGGTTTACACAGAAACTGCATTGTCGCAGAGCTGCCCAACTGGAAAGTCGGAATCCTTGCCAAAGCCTACCAACGTCCGAGTCAAGGTATCGGCATGCAGCGGAATTTTGGATGACTTGCAGAAGGAGGCCATGTCATTGTAGAGAATCTTGAGTTGCGCCGGCACATCTCCAGGGCCAACCAAGTGAAGATCTATCAGCACCACCTGGATCCGAGACCAAAGTAGTTATCCAATGAGGCTAACGACCCATCAGTGTCCCAAACAGAAAAGCAGCACGAAAAGGACCTTACACCCGCCTCTTACCCGATACATACCACCCGCATAAGCCTACAGACGAATTTTACTATGATAGAGGACCTAAAGCACCCCAAAAATATGATCGGTGTATGCTAATACTCAAAACAATAATCTGGGAGTCTGGCTAGTGCACTGCCCGCCAATTCAGCAAGAATTCCTTTATGGGCCGTATGGAACACATCAAAGCGGTAGAGCATGGGTCCATAGTTCGGTAGGCATGACAAAGGCGATGGCGCTTTGAATGGACACACTGTCAATACAGTGTTTCTCCACTCTGCTTCTCGATCGATAGCATGGAAGGGGAAGCCAGGGCAGCCTGCCAAACACAGGTGGCAGATGCCAGCTCCATGGGCGTCCTTTTTTTTCACGGCTCTCCCGAACCATCGTTCCATGCACCCCATCTTCGCCAGCGCAGGCCAGTCGCCCTTCACAGCGACCACGCAGACGTGAAGGCGCACTGATTTTCCACGAAACTGAACCTCAACACCATTCTCCCATAAGCGAAGGAGGTCAGCAGAAATTGCCTCTAGCAACTTGTAAAAAGGTCCGGAGTTCTGTCGGTAGACCTTCTTGCACATTGTGGCCAATAAAAACCTCGTAGCGAAGGAGTGGAACTTCATGTTCGTATGCATCTCGTTGATGTCATATTCAGGTTCGGGGTTTCCACCAAGTGCGGGCTGCAAGTTGAATACCATGATTTGGCTTTTTTTGAGGGTGCGGCCCTCATCTGAATGGAAAAAGCAGGGGATCACATACTTCTCGCGGTTGGCGTGGATTGTATATATAGGATGTGCTGGTTCGATCATTCTGTAGCGTTCCCAGAACTCGGCTACCATCGAAAAATCGTTCACATGTCCCAAAAGCAACGGAAGATGCTGGTGCAAGCTCAAGATGCATATAAAGGATTCGAACGAAAAGAACTCATGTTGAGTCCCGGCCCCAATGTCGGCGTATTGTATGGGTATAGGGCAGGAAAGCCCTTCTTTCTGCAGCAGCTTCGACGTCTCATTCTCATGTTTCGTCACTCGCTTGCGATGCATTCTTTTAAGAACACTTGAGCTCGGCATAGAGGGCTGTGAACCTGAAGCTGCCAGTTCCTCCCAAAAGCCCGCCGCAATGTCACAGATCATACGGTCAGTAACCTTATATTGTTGACATCCGCAGCACAAAGTAACGATAGCAGAGTTTGAAGCCTACATACATCGTACACTGTTACACTCGACTATCTTTAATAGAATCCATGACACACCTGCCCCACTGGCCCGCGCCAGGGCTTTCCCGGCGGGACCGTCATGAACTCGAGCTGCAGCACCTGCGGATCGGGAACATGGAGCAACTATCGGGGCCACGGCTGGCACAGGGGTGTGGGGATTTGTAGCTTGCGCGGTTTCAGGGCTTGGGCACTCGGGGTGTAGGGTTATGCATAGGGTTTTTTACATACAGCTGGACTTTCTGAGGCAGGTGATGCATACATAGGGCCAATGATTAGGGTTTTGGGCTTTCAGGACGATGATCCATGGGATAAGTTGCTCTCGGATACGGCTTCCATAATCCATATAGGGCTTTAGCTTTAGCCTCGACATCAAAGCCTGCAAGGAGTTCGAAACCCCAGAAATACCCCGCCCTAACACCCTACTTTCGAAAAAACCAGGCTCATCCTAATCTACAGTATGCCTTTCTGCAGAGATGGCTATGATAATGATGTGATGGTAACAATGAGTGATATGTCAACGATAATGGTAGTGGTCATGGCAATTGCAAAAAGCACATACTGTGAATTGTTATGGTGATGGTAATCGGTATGCAGAATGATGTATTGATCGAAAACATTTTATGGTGATAAGGGTGGTAAGAGTGATAAATGGTGATGATGACGATCGACTGTATCTATGATAATCATGATGGTAATGATAATGATGATGGTGATGGGTAATATACATCGATCACACTTACTACCCGACCATCATGAACAGCATTTCTCCTGCTTTCTCTTGAAATCCAGGCTGGCGCGTACAGGCCATGCAAATTAGATCCCCATAGCGATACACCGCCCAGCCCTGAGTCATCCGTCGAGTCTACATAAGACATTAGGTACACTAATGTCCGACCTATAAGTTAATTATGCTACTTAGTGGAGGTGAAGCCTTTTTAATATTGCTCCGACTATAGTTATTCGCCCAAGGTATACATCGGCCAAGCATTGCCTCCGAACTGGGATTACGTGCACGCAGAACCCTGGCTGAAAAGCACACTGCGACTATCTCACAGTGGTGGATCCAAAAGCTGGAGCACTTTGTGCTCACAGGGTAGCTGGCACGAGTCGAGCCTGCGATTTGGTGTTATGTAGCCTATCGAAGTAGCCCAGCTATGCCATATATAAACTTAAGCGACCCGTATCAGCTCACTTCTTCTTTGAGCTAGCCTTGGCCTTGGCTTTGCCCGTGGCCTTAGCTGCACCCTTTGCCTTTGCCTTTGCCTTCGGTTTTCCTTTGCCTTTGCGGCTGGTCTGGGGCTCCTCCTCTTCCTCCTCCTCTTCCATATCATCAAGATCTTCATCACCATCATGTTCATCCAAATTCTCGTCATCATCACTTTCATCGACCTTGGCCTTTTTGGCAGCCCTTTTGGTCGCCGCTTTGGGCGCCACTTTGGCTTTGGCTTTTGCCTTTGGAGTAGCCGGTTTCATCGAGCCAGCTCGCCCAAGGTAGAGCCTCATATTCAGGATGTTCACAAATTTGGAATCTTTGTTGTGGCGTGTAATTAACACTTGAAACCGTTTTAAGACCGGGGTTGCTGGCCGTTTGATCTTCTGATCTTCCATCACGACTCGGCTGCACCTCAGATTTGCACCCATCCGAGGATCGCGAATGGTGGCCCGCAATCGCGCAGGCGGACTGGCAAGACCAATGCTAGGATAAATAGATCATAATACTTTAGTGCAAGCAGGGAACACCATTTCCACCTCCGTGATGGTCTTCTTGAGTTTCTCTGCATTCCTGATCGAGGATGTAAACTTATATGGTTATGCTCCTTTGTAAAGCATTGTAATGGATTTGACCTAGCGGCTCGGCAGTCAACGTCTTGTCTGCGTCAAATTGGGATCGCATTTCGGCGATCGCATCATGAAGTTCCAGTAGTCTGGAGGCTTGATCACGGAGTTTGGCACACCTTATGCTAAGAAGCTACAGTTTTGTTCGGGGTTTGGGGGTAAGGGTTTAGAGAAGTTTCAGGGTTTATCATGGCCGATATGTATATATAGGGATCTATCATATAGAGCTTCAGGGTTTTACTGGGTTCGAGTCATACTCGTAGAGAAATTAATTGTCGGGCAAAGGCTCTCTTTCTCATTGTTGTTTTTCGGGTCTTCTTTCGCCGCCTTCTCCAGAGTCAGAGTTACCTGCTTCTGGGTTCGGAGGATCTGGGCCAGGATGGTGGGAACGTTGGCGATGTCCTGCACGAGTTTATAGTTAAAGCTTGTATCTTAGGTTCAGGGTCGGAGGGGTTTCGAGGTCTAGTCTATTTTTTCTAGCATTTCTAGACCTAAGAGTTTAGAAAGGGCCCGGGATAAATAAGGTTTAAACCTTAGAATTAGGGCCTTAGGGATCCTTTTGTTCATCTGCGATTCGCATTATATTTGCCTTCTGTCCTCCAAAGGAGTTTGGATGTCTGCGCCTTGGTAGGCCTGACCCTTCAACCGGGCGAGATCTGTGGTGTGAGAAGCCGCATTCCCAGACCCGCCACCGAATCCGAAATCAAACGTAGGCATCGGAGAGTCGCCCACGATCGGCCCAGGAAGCCCCTGCTTCGCACTGTCCACAACGACGTATTCCCTGACATGCAACTCCGACTTGCGGAATATCATTTCGCCCGTCGTCAGGACGTCTGTCCAGTACTCAGTAACATCCGGTTCATACTTGTCCGTCCTGTTTTGTGCCCACCCACAACAATATTAACAATCTGAATCGAAAGCAAACCAAGCCGACTCCTACAAGGTCATTGTAAGTCGTAGCACACCATAGGCTTAAACCCCCGTCCGAGTGAGAGTAGCCTTCCTCTCCGGCGTGGCCGTGCAATAGGCGATGACACCTTTGATCCGTGACCTGGGCGTCTACGGGAGAGCGAGATCCTACATTGGTGGTCTGGCTTATTTAATATACGGTTAGTAACATAGGTGGGGAAGTGTGGCACCCGGGGTGTTGAAACAATATGACACAGCTGCAAAGGGAACTTCAAGGTGTCTTTCATAGCTCGCTCCGAATAGAAACCGGCGTTGATCTTCAAGGTGGTTTCCTTCTTGGATTCAACGATCAACTTCGCCTTTTGCACAAACTTGGCCTTCGGGCAATCTGTTGTGTAGAAACCAGATTGAGGATATCTTTATATTCTAACTTAATTCTCATATATAACCGTATCACATACCCTATGTTGGGGGATCTTTGATTCGTTTTGAACCCATCATCCTTGTCGCCCTGGGCTTCGATGAGAATTGAGAGCAATTCTGTGCGGCTCGTTCCTCCAGCTTCCCAGGCCTTCTTGACTTCGGGAGGGATGTTGACTTGGGTGCGTTTTTTGCCGAAGGTCTTTGAGGGGCCACACATTCGTCTGAGCGTGGCATCATGCTTGGCAACATCCTTTGAAGTCACCAGGATCGGTTGAGGCACCTGCCAGTGGTACTTAAAGGTGGTGATATAGGTTCAATGCCTGAAGCCCTTTCTAAACCCGCGGGAAAACCCACACCCTTAAGTTCATAACTAGTTTTATATATAGTTATACGTATTTCTATACATGTTGTTTATCTAAGGTTTTCGCCTATTTCCTGAGCCAATAACGAACTCCTATAAAAGACCGACCCAAACTTAAACCCTCAACTTCAATAAAACTCAACCTGTCTTCAATAAACCTTGAGCCTATACCCAGCCTAAATCCCCACCAAGCCTGGTGAATGGCGGCGGGATCCGGAGCTGGTCCCGATGACAAGGTCGGGGCGGCGGGGGCAGCACTCTGAGGTGGATGTGCTGGCACAGCAGCCGCAGGGTTGGGGACAGTCGGCACGGCGGTAGCAGCACTCGGGGGGGGAATCGCGGGGCTCTGAGGTGGCTGTGCTGGCAAAGAAGCTGGCTTCATAGCTACAGATGTCACAGGAGCTGTTCCAGGATCAGCACCAGCACGCGCTTCCTATAGACAGGGTTTATTATATAGAGAGTTTGGGATTCAGAAGGGTTTGTAACATTTACCTTATATAGAAGCTGCCCCCACCCTGTAATAGTGACTATATAAGGATTATATATGATTATATTCCTATTATACCACTATTACAGGGTGGGGGCAGCTTCTAACATTTACCTGCATCATGAATTTATAACAGGGTAACGAATCACATCCGGAGCTCTTCAAAAGACAACCCACTGGGCCCAGGTACCGGGGCTGGAGTGGCTGCACTGGCTGGAGCACCAAGCTGGATCGGGACGTAGGCCTGGAGATGTGCCATCAAGTCGCCATCATCCTGAGAACATCCGGACCAGACCCTTAAAAATGCTATCTAGGGGCCCAAAAAGCACATAAGCTTGTATATAGTTATATAATAGGGATACCCATATATACCTTACATTGGGCTTCATTTTAAGGGATATATATATATATATATATATGTGATATCCCTATCCTTATGTTTGCTTATTCTCTTAAGATTTTGGGGCCCTACTAATAACAAAGCTGTGGGATAACCATGTACGTAGATCATCTATATATAGGTTACTTGCTTATCATAAGGGAAGCCGAAAAGTTCCAGTCTAGAAGCCATCTCATCCTCGCTAGCAACCATTTCATACCCTCCATCGACATCACTCATGTGGGGTCCAGCTGCTCGGTCCGGGTCGTCGGCTAAACTTGAAGGCGCACGACAAACTTGTGCATCTTGTGATTCCTGCAAGACGAAACTACTGCAGGTCCTGACCGGTGTAGCTATCGGACGAACAGGAATCGGAGGCATCTTCAGGTCTTGACCCTTGGAGTCATTCGAATAAGGCGGCAAGGGCCCCGGGACATCGTCTTCAGGCTCCGTAGCCGTAATGCTGGACCCATCTATGTAGTCCAAACCATAAGGATCCATGTCGGCATCCATGCAAGTGTATGGGTCCTCATCGACCAAAGTTTCTGGAAGTAGATGATCTGCAGCTTGCATGGTTTCTGGGACCGGATCGCTAGGTGGCCCTGTGGGTTGCATGGCTTCTGGGACCGGATCGCTAGGTGGCTCTGCGGGTTGCATGGTTTCTGTGTGTACACTAGCAACCACTGGCTCCGTAGTGGGTGCAGCGAACTCACCCTCGATCTTCGAGATCTTCAAAGCTTGCAACAGACGAAGCTGTTCCTCTGCAGCCTCACTCTGATCGTTTATGGTCTAAGGTCGCATCGGAGCATGACAAACAAGAACCATCGGTCGAGCGGGAAACAGACAGTGCTGCCAAGTTTCAGCGATTTCGTCTTCGATGCTCGAGGGTTCTGTTTTGACCTTCTCGTTTCCCTGATTCATCAGGAAACTCACTCCGGCACGGAGTGTATCGCAGCTCCAACGGTTGGAGATGCCAGGCTGCAAAAGGCTTGACATATCAGCGCTGTGTTAGCGCTTGCTGATTGAGCTTGCAATGTGAGTCCGAGAGCACCTACGCTTTTTTATGGAACTTTGCGCTTAGATTACGGAACATTACGCTTTTTTACGGCACCGGTTTCGGTGTATATTCAACACAGCAGTCACAGAAGCACGCTAATAGTGATAATATAGCGCAAATACAGCAACACAGAGTCACAGAAGCTCGCTAATTAAAGCACCATGCACTCTCTCACTCTTTTCCTCTCTCCCTCTCTCCCACTTACACCGGGCACACCACTCGACACCTATATTACACCGACACAAACGCACACACGCACACACACCCACATATATTATGCATGCACAAGTCACACAACAGCATACCTCCAACAGACTCCAACAAACGCACCACTCAGCACAATTCTTCCCAGCCCCCAAGGAACCCACTGATGCTCATATGCTGTGGTCCTATTTAAACCAAAACCACCGAATGCTAGCAGTCATATATGCATGCGCGATTTTCGCCACCGTCCGCTGCGCTTAGATCTCGCCTCGACTTCGTCGCTTCCATGCTGGAGGAAGCGTTAGGTTTCGATTGCTTCGCAAATATTCAATGACGGGCTTCATATCAGCATCGCTCCATACGTCCTCCAAGGAGGACATCGTGTACTCATCGATCTGCTCAATTCCAATCTCATGCGGAAGAGGTGCCTCACGGGAGCGAGACAGAGAGCGAGAGGGATAGAGCGAAAGAGAGACGGAAAGAGAGATAGCTTTATAACTTCGGGGATCACCGGATAAGATTGGAACTTGCACCAAGAATCGAGAAGTGTAAACACCGAGCAAGCGAGCATGCAGGCAAGATCTTATCGATAGCTCTATATAATTGAACATAGGATAGTTAAGGGGTTCGGGGCTTCGATAACACAATGTCACAAAGGGGTTGGAGCTTAAGGGCCGGCAGGGACTGATGCTCATGATATCTCTCTCTGCACATCTCGTTGGCTGTTGGTCGTGTTGGATGCAAAAAAAGAGGCAACCCAACCCCCCCAAAATAAGGCCAGGGAGGGGGGGTTGGGTGGCCTTGGGCCGGAGCTCAAAAAGGGGGGGGGCCACGACCACAACACCCAAAACCAGCAAAGGAATCCAACAAACCCGACAAAGGTCTACGTCAAATACCCACCTCGTCTGTGGTATGCGAGGACTGTCAAAAGTAGTGCAGCCGCTAAACTACATTTGACCACCCAGGATGTCTCCCTACAACCTCGATGACCCCCCCCCTCTCCCCCCTCCCCCCCCTCCCCTCCCCTCCCCCTCCCCCCTTTCCGAACTCCTGGACTGCTGCCAAGCCTGTTGTCGACTGATGCTCATGATGATCGATCTCGAAACCCCCGGGAACATTCGAACATTCACACGTGGAACCACAATAGCCAAGCGGCTGTGGATGAGCTAGTTCTGCGGCACTCGTCGTTGCACGACAGCTGTTCAAAAAGCGACAAAAACCGGAGTGCGAAGCCAAAGGGATACTGCCTGAGATCACTGGAAACACACACACACGCATATATATATATATATATATATATGTGTCACTGCCCTTCTACACAGGCTGCGCACGGCACAATGCAGTTTAGCAGCTGGGAACCCTTCATCTTGGAGTTTCCCTGGAACTTGGGTTTGCCATCCTTGCCTATTGTCCTCTTTACCAGGGTCTTACAACGGGCACGGTCTTGCTTTGTGAGTTTGCCTGTCGCGAAGTTACAGATGCTGGCGTCGTTGCTGTAGAGCAACGTCCTCTTGGGGGTCGATCCCCCCCATTTTCTCATCCAGAATGAGACTTTCCGAACCTATAGTCAGCTCTGCAAAAAAGGTGGCCATATATGCATGCAACATGATCGCAACTGCAATCAAGCAACAACAATGTCCCGACAAAGTTGTTGAAACCTTCTATGACGGCAAAGAAGGCTCTGCTCTGGTTGCTCCAGCACCCAAGTCAGCTGCAAAGCTGACATGAGAATTGCCAAAAGGCAAAACCTTAGCTGAGCTTTGGAACGTGAAGGTCCACTCCCCATCCCTCTCGATTCTGAAAACCGATTCCGGTGAACCCCGAAATGCACGACCGAGCTTACAATGTCAAGGCCAACTCGATCTGTACTGCTGCAGAAATGCCTTGCCACCATCTTATCAGCATCCAGCACTCGTTGGCTGCTCTGCAAAGGGTGGGGTGCAAGAAAGCGTCTCATCGTACTTCCTCTGGACATTACCGACCAGCTGGAGCATTCTAGGCCAAAGTGGACGACAGAATCACTCTTCATTTTCAGGATCGACACCAAGAGCAACCTTGCAGTCAGGGCGGATGCGCGGGAAGGGTTGGTGTGCGAATCTACTTTTAGCACGCATGCGGGCCTGATTGAACCAAGCGGCGCAAAGCCGCCGGGTTGTAGCATGTCCAACGGGTTATTGCATGGTGGCAAAGGTCGGGGCTGCTCGGCCCAATATTTGATGTCTAGCCTGGCTACACGGTAACCCGCGTAGCTCAAAATCCTGCTAAGCGTTCCCGCCCCTGCGCAAACTTCCATGGCGTCGTACTCCTGTTCCACATGCATATATATATATATATATATACACACAATCGGCGCATGTGAACTTCTCGATCAGTCCTGCGTCATGTCAAGGCCCTGTGTGTGGGCAAGGAGGATCAAAGCCAGCACCAGTACCTAAGTACCGGGCAGATAGCATGCAAGCCTGATGCTTCCAAACAACGTACTCCATATAATTGCAAACATAGCAGCCCCTGGCGCAGAGACACGCATGAGGTGATGCATGAGGATGGTGGTCCGGAGCCATGTCATTCCCATCTTTGAACTAGCTAGCTTCGCCTACCAAGATGGAGCGATATCTTCATCACAACCGCATACATGGTGTAGCTGCGCAGCTGCAGGAGTTTTCAGGACACATACATAACAAGATCGGCCAAGCAGACATGCACTCTTCAACTGTCGCACAATCCCTGCTGACTCTGGTGTGAAGCATGCAGCAGGCACAGGAGGGAGGCACCTTGCTTGATGAAGCCCTTCCGAATGCGCCAGGCTTTACTCATGCTCGCAGAAGATCCACATCACCTGGCCATGACAATACTGTTCGTGCACATGTGCAACACATCACATCAAATGGACTGACCTGTGCATTCTCCAGATCTGTTTTGTTGCCAATGCGCAACGTACCCAGCAGCTCAAGCAACTCAGCTCCGACCCAGCGTGAGCAGTATCTTGAGTGAGGGAGAGAATCAACAGAGAGAAAGCTGATACCTCTATACATGCGTTAAGTATGCCCCGTGCCGGTCGTTGAATTGGCATATTGCCCCATCTGTACATGTGTCACGCAAGCTTCCTTGCATGGTGAACCCCTGCATCTGACTGCTGAGCACAGCACATGGGCAACACCCACGGCCGTAGATCGATCGTTCTCGACTCTGCACTCGAAACTCGTAGAAAAACCTAAGCCTCCCGATTGGAAGACCTCGGACCCCTAGGCACATACCCCGGCCTTCGGCACTGAGAACAACCTTTAGGGTTCTTTCGGCATCTTGCGCAGCCAAATGCTGCTTCGGGCTCGCCGCCCTTGCCTTGGCCTTTCGAACCACCACGAGCCTGGGGCTTCTTCTTGGGCGCCGCGGATTTCTTGAGCACCCCAGGAGCGTTCAGCTCCTTTTTCTTGGTGCCATCAGGAACCTCATCCGTGGAAGGAGGAGCTTTCAGCTCCTTCGGCTTCTTGTTGATGCACAAACCTGCACCTGCTGGCACAACCTTAGCAGCCTTGGCCTTCGAAGCATCAGGAACCACCTCTGTGGAATCAGGAGCTTTCAACTCCATCTTCCTCTTGTTTCCCTTGCTCTTGCGAGGGCCCACACCTTCATTCGTAGCATCAGAAGCCTTGGCACCCTCAGGCGCCCCATCTGCGGAATGAGGAGCTCCGGGATTCTTGTTCTTCTTACCCTTGCCCTTGCCCTTGCCCTTGCCACGACCCACACCCTTCGTAGAATCAGAAGCCTTAGCCTCAGGCGCCCCATCTGCGGAATGAGGAGCTCCCGGATTCTTCTTCTTACCCTTGCCCTTCCCCTTCAGCTCGGCTCGCAACCCCTTCTGATCTTCTGGCGACACCTCTGGGACTCTATGCTTTCATTCGCGACCCAGCTATTGACACCAACACCCAAACAATGACTATAGTGCATACAACTAGGGGCCTCCGTGCGGGAGGCCATCTCGGGGATCTCCAGAACGGGAGCTTGCTTGCCGGATGCTGGCGTAGAGAGCGAAGCAGTAGGAGGGTCCGGAACTTTGATGGCTTTGCTCGATGCTGGCTCTTCGATCGGGGTAGGTGCTGCCGAAGCATTCGAACAGAAGCTGTGGGTCTTGGCAGCTAAGGCGCAAAGGACTGCCTCTGCATCATAGGTTTGTGTATCCTTCGCAAGTGGTCACAACTACACACGCATGATAAGAACAGTGCAAAGCAGCTGCAGAGAAAGAACGGGGGACGCGAGAGCGAGTCAGAGAAAGCTAGAGAGGGAGAGGGTAAGAGTAGAGATCGACAGAGTGAAAGAAATACCAAATTCGATATACCCGATCTTTGTAACACGAACAACCAACCAACCCACACCCAGTCCTGATGTTCCACGGGCACAGAAGGCTTGCAAGATCGCTTTGGTGGAGGGCTATCCATAATCTCGATGGGTCCTGCATTCGTATCCGACGGGTGCATCGGGACAACGAAAGCTTCCGGAATCTATGCAGGATTTATACTTAAGGTAGAATGGGATTTTGTAGGGTGTTATGTTCCTATAGGCTTCCAGAGCAAAGGCACATTGCCTCCACGACGAGCATCTGCTGGCGGGAGTGGCGTCATCGCCGCCGTGCCCCTGCAGCATGTCTGATTTTCTAGTCTGTATACACGGAATACGATCCGTTAATTGAATATACGTAACACAGATAGATATAGAACTTGCTGTGGTGGTTCGAAGACACGAAATCCCCAATTGGGCTTTCAGCTCTTTGATGGCAGCAAGCTTGGCCCACAAATCCTCGCGCTTGGCTTGGAGGCCAGACGGGCCTGCTGACGGGCTGCACCTGATTTCATCATGCAACTCGGCTGGAGATTTCAGACTGGCCGTGGGTGGCGTGGGAGTGAGCTTTGCAAGGTCGAGGCTTCCTTTAAGTCGTTTTGGAGGCGGTGTCGTCGTGCAATCTACTCGTAGGGGCGCAGGAGGTTCAGGCTCGGCCGGGGGATCCCGCTTTGGCGTTGGCTCGGGCAAATCCTTGTCCTCCACGCTATGATCGGCACCCCCACTAAGCCCAGTATCAGGATCGATAACATCGTCCTCAGCCTCCCCGTCCACTTCTTCCTCCTCACCTTCCTCCCCGGCTCCCCCTTCATCTTCATCAGAATTCTCCTCTTCCTCCGCAGACTCGAACTCTGCGTCAGGATTGCCCTGCATCTCCGCATGACGCTTGGCGAGGTGCTTGAACAGGATGCGAACTTCACGATCCTAGGTACGTTGGTTTTGCGTTTGTTCTTCGGGTTTAACAGCCATGTACAAGTCCTATACAGGAGCACAGTTGAGTATATGGATCACGAAAACCAGATTAGCCTGGAGTCGTATATAGAAACCCAGCCAACCCTGTACTGAACCTTGCAAAACTCACGGTATACAACCTGAAACGTAGCCTGAAACCAAAACCCAGCCAGAGTTCTCGGGGCTCTTGCCCACGACGAACACAGTCGAAGTATCGCTTCCATGCGTAGCTGTACAGCGTCTTAACATCCCAGGCATCGAGGTAGAACTTGTTTTTTGAAAGGGGTGTGAAGCACATCTTCTGATAAAGCTTCTTAACCTGGGTTTTTGAGGGCATCAGGTCTTAGGATGATCGACTTATTGGGGGAGCAGGGTTTTTCACAGGGAGGAGATTAATCCCATATTCTCACAAACCTCAAGTATAAGGATAGCGACCCTTAGGGTGTATGATCTGTACTCCAAACCCGACTAAACAATCTTGTTGGGTTAACCTTTAACTATATAATAGGTTACCATATATAGTAACCTATTATATAGTTAAAGGTTAACCCAACAAGATTGATACAACGTACTAATACATCCGAAAGACCTCTGCCTTCAACTTCTCGATCCCAACCTTGCGGCCTGCCCCAGCCTGTATCATAGCACGAATCATTTCATAATTCTGCTTCAAGGATTCCTTGCACTGAGTGATAGGTTCACCTTCATCGTTCTTGTTGATCACTAGCCACTCACCGTCACGACGGCGAAATCTCGCACGGATTGTGTGCACACACTCCCACCGCTTCGCGAAGGCAAGGTTAACCATGGGATCAACACACAGAGCCCCTGGGCTGAACAGGTGATGCCCTCGATCAAGAAAGACTGCGAAAGTGAACAGTTTTTATTAATCGGATTCCCACGATATTGGCTTCATGAGCAAGCAAGCCCTATCGTGAAATCAAGACCCCACGAACTGACACAACCCTCACGCGCAATCGAAGTCGGCATCCCGAGCTCAGCCCCTAATTAAAACCTTAAGCCCGTGAGAAGCTGAATTTTTGTAGCCCTATATATATTTAGATCCAAACTAAACCCAAGACCCACGACACCAGTAAACGTGCAAAGGAGGGCCCGCTGGTGATCTCCGCATCCAGCCAGCCGCCAGCCTGCAGATTGAAGCTCTTTAGAGTGGGGAAGCTTTTTGAATGTTTGCTGAATCAGCACATGTCCGAGTTTGTACAATCGGCTGGTATGTCGGATGAACGGGTGCAGCCCCACATCCCGCCTCTGATGCACGCTTCGTTGCACCCCACCGTGAAGTCGCCGAGGTCCGCCACCTGCACACAAACTACTTATATAGGCAACTGTATTGTGTATGATTAGGGTTAGAATTGTTCTGCACACGCAGTGTGTGCCTAACATACATACATACATACATACATACAGACTACATCAGTCGTGGACCCCATCCACACCAGGCCTTCACTGCATGTAGCTCGGTATCGCCAGTGTAGACACCGATCACCACATCCTGCGAATGTAAAGTGTCTGTGTAGATGCGTGCAACCACATCGGTAAATTTTGGGGCATGCTCAGTAGATCGTATGGTCGGCTGACCCCCCGAAGCACCACAATCTCCCTGAATCACTCCCACCACGACCGTCCTCCGAACGAAGATCTCGAGAGTCTCGACAGCATCCAAGGCCATTCAGCGGTGGCACTCTGAAACCGGTGGTTGTTGTGGTCTTCGGGGATATTCGTGGATTTGCATTTTTGTTCCGTGTTAACCTTGCACATTAGGGTTAAAAGGATGGTGGAGGGTTTTCCTGATTTTGACTAGTGGTCTGGTCTTCTAGAGGTTGTTCGAAAGGATATATAGCAATGACCAGTGAACCCGACCCTTTCTGAATCGCGAGCTCCCGACAATGTCCTTTTAATTGTAGGGTGTATGGGGTTTAGGGTTTATAATGGGGTTTAGGGTTTCGAACATGCCGAAATGGCCGAGATCTGACAGCAGCTGCAAAAGTTCGGCGCGAGTGGTCTGCACAAGACCCCGATTAATTTCCCGAGTACCGAAACTATTCCTAAAACCCAGTTATGAGTCGTCAAGCTAACAGCTTGTACAAAGTTGCGCATGCCTCTCTTTAATAACTTCGATCGGTGTACAACACGAGCAATGTTTGTGTATCCTCTTAACTTTCTAGCCCGAGCCAGTGACATAACATACATATAAAGACTAGATTTGTAAGGATTCTGGGCCTTTACACTAAAGTCGCTAATTCTTGTTTGCAGTCCCAATAATTTGGGGCTTCGACGCCAAGGCGCTACTTTTGGTTCAGGAGTGGTTTATTTACAGCAACTTAGGCGCACCAGGTATATGATCCGGGGGCAGTTAGAATATTCAGCTTTTATAGCAGCGGTATTAGTCGCCGTGGCTGGGTCTGGAGGTTTAATTTGAGGGATTGCATGGTTTGGAGTTATATGCAAAATTTAACATGCTCATTAATTGATGTGCTTTGCAAGAGGCTTCAGATTCGGTCTTGTCGCGCTGTATGTTAACCGAAGCTATATATTCCTAAACCGGTATTCGACCTCGAAATTTCTACGGACCCTGCACCCAAAACTCTAAGCCACCAGTTTTCCTTAACTAAGATCATTAAACCCTATAGATCACCCTGGAGCTCGAGCCCTCAAAGTCTGAACCCCGGAACCATAAGGAATGCCCCGGCGAACCCTAATGAAATTACTGACCCCGATAATTTATGATCTGATCCGAACCAAGGGTGGAGGTCACACTCAAGAATCCGACCACGGCTGAATTCTATGTGGGCAAATGGCATATGCTCTATCCTCACGAGATGCCTCGCGGTCAAGCAATAATCCGCAATGTTCTTGCTAGTCGTTCCCTGCAACTGAAGCGGCACATGGCAGATCTCGTGTGCCCCACACCAGCTAAGGATACACACGATTTATCATTATTCTGAAAATCGATTCAAGAAATTTTTTCTTGGAGAAGATGGAGTGACTCGTCTGCACTATTGGTTTTGAAAGCATTCTGATCAAGACATTTCTAGGGGAACAGAGCACAAGCTAGAGCTAAACGTGGTATAGTGGTTCCCTGAATCTCGCCCTAAGCCACTGGCAAATTAACCCGTGACCCATGACCTTCCAATCCGGAGATAGCCCGGAGCAAGAGTGCCACGAGCTCCTCGATGTCGCACCTCATGCCGGTTGAGATTAATTCTTTTATATAATAATACGAGTTCTGTGTTGGGGAATGTTCCCTATAGAGGCCTCTATATAGAAAGGATCCTAAACACTAAGTCCCTTTATCCTGCCCTATATATGTGAACAGAGAAAACATCTTAAACACTGATCGAGTCCATTACCCTGCCGTACATGCGAACATACGCTCCGAGCATGCTATAAGTGAAGCAACGAAATGGCCTTGGCATGGCATGAGCCTAATCGCCCAAACCCTAATTAAGATATAATTGCGAATCCTCGCTATGTTGGACACTGCTTCCATATGAGGGGGTCCCTCTACCGCACCATGGATAATGCAAATTATGGTTGCTTGCGGGTATGCTGTATAGGCACTCAAGGGTTTGGATGCAGGGGTTCCACAGTGAGCTTCGGGTGACCAGGTCGGAGGTACACAATTTCGGTTCGAGTGATATGTTAAGGCTTAGGGTCAGGCTTCAGACCTGGAAGAGTTTGGATGCAGGGGTTCAAAGATCGGGGGTGTAAAGCTTTATATCGGGCCCAAGACTTCGGATTCGATTACTATCGGAGCTTTGGAGCTGTCGGCCCTGACACAGAAGTAGAAATAGGGTTCGGGGTTGCGGTTTACTCGGGGAGCGATGGTGTCGGGGCTAAGAAGCTTCGGGGTGGAATGCTTGAATGATAGTTGGACTGATTCCATATAGCCATATAACATCACATGCCCAGGAGCTGGAGCGATTCTGGCAACATGCCAGAGGGACGGAGCCACTCGACGCTGCACTTTATATGGCTACAACGTTGCATATATATATATATATATATATATATGGGATTAGAGGCCGGGGTTGGGTTAATCTTGAGGGTTCGGGACTATGGTGCTCTATAGATATATAGATTATATATAGATCGACGCTGGGAATCTACTATGTTCAGGGTTTGCGATCGAATAGCCGTCTGGGATTCAATTCCTGATATCGATCGTGCGTATGCTTGCTTATATGGCTTACGGACTCAAGGTCGGGGTGCTATTATTTCCGGGGCTCGGGTTTTAAAATTCTCAATTCCCGGAATTAAAGCAGCAAAGTTCTCGACTCAGCGCTTCCTCATATCGATCGATCGAACTATCCGTGCTGACTTTGTTTGGCCTTAGGGTCTATATCGGGATACTGGGAACAGCATAACTGTCGAAGCTGCACTTCGAAGAGCTGATATCTATCCAATAGCTACAGGGCCCAAGTTAATACAACATATAACCATTGCCTTGCAGATCGATACTCTGCCTGTTCGGTCGCAGAAACCTGAAACGCCTTTCCTAAAACTATATGTGCATGATGTCTAGCTCTGGTACAATCCCATAATGATCATCTGCCTAAACAAAACTTCAGGGATACCATGGGCAATTAACACATTGAGGTGGTTCGAGAACCATCCGTGGCTCGCCTCGCTTTCTGATCCTGGGCGGCAAAAGGCAGCGTGGACCAGCAGCGGCTGTATCCTGGGTTATTTGCAGTATGGTTTCTTGATTTAGATCGGTTCGGGGATGTTTGATCTGAGGAAAACGAGCTGCTACGAACGGTGCCCATAGAAGTGCACGGCGATGACGCCGAAGCTCACAAGAGGCGAAGCTTTTTGTGCGTTTCTATAAGAAGCCCCATCACCCGGGGGAGCACCTACGACGTCCTGTTCCCCTGCTATGTCCTGGACAGTGACCAAACAGCCCCTGGAACCGTGACCCGGTGCTTGATTCATAATCGAAAAGCCTTCGAATAGGAAGGATGGTTGATGAGTGGATTCATGGATATAAATTGAGGTTGGGACCACATCTGTGGCCACGTAGGGCATCGTGCGGTAACATCTGTAGTTCTCAGCCAAGGCCAAGCAGCTCGATCATTACCTCGTATGGTCGCTGGCGCAGCTGGCTGCCGGCAAAACCAGCCACTACGACGCCTGGGGTCAAACGCTTCCCGGTGGAGAGGATGCTTGCGTAACTTTATGCGGAGGCTACCGATTCGTCTGGGCAGGCATGAAAGGAGATCAGCAGTGGCTGAAGAAATGCTTGCAAATCGACCAATCCTGGGTTTCGGAGCAATGCTGCTGGTATTGCAAAGCCACTGGGTCTGAAAAAATGGTATCAGCTCCTAATAAGATGTTGGGGGCAGCATGTTGTGATAAGGTTCGAAGATCCTTAATCACCTATATATAACATAGCTGGGATCGGGAATTACACTAATCACGCACATCGATCCGAAACAACTATCGAAAGGCGAACCGCCTTACCAATTCGCCACTGCTCTACACTGCGCATGGACCAGCAGCTCCGCACCGCCAAACGAATGCTTGCTGCACTATTGCTTTTGGGTCGGATTCAGGGAGTGACCTGATCCCAAGACAGGGATGGGATGGCTATAGGCCGCCGTACAAAGAAACCGAATACTAAGGATGAGAACTTTCCCCGAGTTTATCGCTCTCATCGCTCGATCTCCTTGGGCATACGTGGGCGGTGTTTCCTTATCACGAATATGGCCGGACTTGCTGCACATTTTAGACTTGGCACTGAGTCCGGAGGCAGCAGCCAGTGCCGCTGGGCCGGCATCCATAGCAATTCTAAGACTCCGGGCCTTTACATAATGATCGAACTGATTGGTTCTAGGGAAGGGGATTGCAATAAGCACCCTAAACCTTCCCATGCGTGAATTTCCATCTGCATGGTTGGAGTTGCATCTCGAGATCACTAGACCCTTATAATAATTCCAACCCAGGCTCTACTGGAGCTCACAGCCACTGCCGAGCAGAGCCCGTGGCCGGGCCAGACGCAACAATTGCGGCTCTCTGCCGCTTACGCTGACTTCGTGAACATGTGCCGCGCGGACAAGGTTCGTCGCACAGCTGCACATATAACGATTGAAATCTATTGTTCGAAGGGTTTCCATCCCAAGCTTTTGCTTCGTTACCGACTAGGGCCTGCCTTCAGGTTCAACGATTTGGGCTTAACATATATAGACATATATTTGCCAGCCATGCCAGGCTGCAGGTATATAAATAAATTTAGGGTTTAGGGTAATTAGGGTTTAGGGTATAGGGGTTTAGGGTTTAGGGTATAAAAAATATATATACATGCATATATATTTTATGTGAAATATCCATCTCACATATAATTTCTCTCTCTCTAAAATACCTCGGATCCTATACCCCAAGCACCCCCGTCCGAGTTCTTAAACCCGACTGTCCTATAACCCAAGAACCCCTGTCCCTAAACCCGACTGTCCTGTAACCGAAGAAACCCCCGTCCCTAAACCCGCCTGTCCTATACCCCAAGAACCCTCCTAAACCCTCCTGTCCTAAACCCAAAGAACCCTATCCCTAATAGACCCTTTTTCATAGCCCAACTCAGAGCTCAGGCTCCAGAGCACCGCCGTTTCAGCTGGATGCGATCAAGGGGAACAAGAAGAAACTGAAGTTTCCCACGTTCGCTCAGAAACATCTGAGCGGGGCCGATTCTTGGATGGCATTCAGCAACTTTTTTTAATCGATCTCAAGGATCGATGTACCTTCGAACGATCTAAACCCCCTTTCAATGTTTTTATGATCTGGCCCCGATGCAAGGAGTCAGTGGTGCTTGTGCGATGGCTCGCGCTGGTATGTGCTCGAGAAGCTGAAAAAGATGGCAGCGAGCACAACAAGTTGCGTGCTGCACTGTTTCTGGGTTTGGGCACAATGAGGAAAATCCTCACGTCTGCTGGCTTTTACCTGAATGCCGAGGAGCTGAGAGAGCTGGAGTACTACAACACAATGTATCACTCCGCTCTCAATGCTCTGGCTACGGAAGCCATGCATCATGGTCAGCTGCTGTGGAAGGTCCGGCCGAAGGGCCATCAGCTGGATCATCTTTGTCTGGATGCTGCGGTTCTGATGAACCCCATCCAGACTTCGGCTTATTCCGAGGAAGATCTTGTGGGGCGCATGAAGCGCCTGGCGTTGCAGTGCCATCCACGTCGGCTTGGACTGACGGTGCTGCAGAGGTACTGCTGGTACTGCTGCGTGAGGTGGCTGAAGACTGATGAGTGAATCACAGTTCTCAGCCACCTCATGTGCAGCAGATCCAAGCCTCTGGCAGCTTTTTGCAGCGCTTTTGCCAATACATCCTGGAGTGGTGTTTTTTTTTTTGGGCCCTTACAACTGGCAACACAAGGCCTCGCCTGACAACTGCATCCTGGAGTGATGTTTTATGGGCCCTTACAATTGGCAACACAAGGCCTCGGCTGACAACTGCATCCTGGAGTGATGTGGGCCGATATATATATTTTTTTTTGGACTGGTTTTTACAATGGTGCCCAAGGCCTGGGAAGCACACACATCCTGGAGTGGTGTGTAGACAAAACTTGTTTGGCTGGCTTGCCGAAGACTGGAACTTCGGCCTGGAAGCACACTGCTACAGCTGGCTCCAAAACGGAGGAAAGTGGATCGTCCGCTTGTAAGCGTGCTCAAGGTGCCTTGAGTGAAAAGATAGATCGGAGGGACGAGTATGCCGAGTAATTCGAGGAGACCCAGAACCCAAACCTCCTGCTTCAGACCCAGAAACGAACCCTCCTTCAATCTCTCTTTAGGGTCTCGGTCTTTCCGAAGTTTAAGGGTTCAGGGGTGCTCTGCGTTCTTGTGTAGGAGGGATCCTGCTTCAGACCCAGAAACGAACCCTCCTTCAATCTCTCTTTAGGGTCTCGGTCTTTCCGAAGTTTAAGGGTTCAGGGGTGCTCTGCGTTCTTGTGTAGGAGGGAGGAGTATGCTGACTAATTCGAGGAGACCCAGATCCGAAACCTCCTTAAATGCTTAGACCCAGAAACGAACCCTCCTTCAATCTCTGTTTGTATGCACATCCCTGAGACAGTGATCCGGAAGCCTAAACCCCAACGCCTGAGTCCTCACACCTTATAAGGTGTGTAAGCAGTTACAGTGTTTCCAACAACCCGAACACCCATCCCTCCTTTTCCGGGGTCTTCAGGTTGAGGGATTCAGGAGCTCGGGGTTTGTGAGGGACCTGGTTATCCTCGTCATGTCGATTCTAATAGGATCCTAGCCCAACGCCTGAGTCCTCACACCTTAATTAAGCAGTCACAGTGTTTCCAACAACCCGAACACCCATCCCTCCTTTTCCGGGGTCTTCAGGTTGAGGGATTCAGGAGCTCGGGGTTTGTGAGGGACCTGGTTATCCTCGTCATGTCGATTCTAATAGGATCCTAGCCCAACGCCTGAGTCCTCACACCTTAATTAAGCAGTCACAGTGTTTCCAAGAACCCGAACACCCATCCCTCCTTTTCCGGGGTCTTCAGGTTGAGGGATTCAGGAGCTCGGGGTTTGTGAGGGACCTGGTTATCCTCGTCATGTCGTTTCTAATAGGATCCTAGCATGAGGGAACTAGCACTTTCTAACGGTGGCATATAAGCATGGTTTATGCTATTCTTGAAATGACCTCTTTTAAGTCCCTGTGCTAAAAACACGTGTGTTGGAAGCTCCTGGTACTCACACGTGTCTATATGTATGCATATACATTGTAGCTTATAAATGTGTTATGTATATACATATGTACATATATATATATATATATCCGCAAGTATGTGTATATACACATATGGATGTATACGTATATTATGTGCGTTTATATATACATATATACATAACCTGATATATGTGTATATACATAAGTGTTTATATGTGTACATATATATGTATGTACACATATGTGCATATGTATATGTAGATGTATATGCGTATATACACATATATGCATATACATATACATATGCATATACAGATTTATGAAGATGTCAAAGGTCCAGCTGTTGACGAAGATCATGGTTCTCTGAAATGATGATGAATTTTAGGATGATGTGTAGTGGTGTTTCTTTGCGATGCCCGGAGAGTGTTGCTTCTTAAACGATGGTGATACTTATATGCACGTGTATCTGTATGTAAAGACATATACTCACACGTGTATATATGTATGTACACAAATGTATATGTATATACATACCTTGTAGCTTATAAATGTGTATGTATATATATATATATATATATATACACATATGTATATATCCACAAGTATGTGTTTTTACGTACATGGATGCATACATATACATCCATATATATATATATATATGTATATATATATATACACATAAACATAATATGGTATATGTGTATATACATCAGTGTTTATATGTGTACATTATATATGTATGTACACATATGTGCTTATACATATACATATTTTTATACACACGTGTACATATATGTACATATATACATCTGCCATACATATATACACACACACACACATACCTGTAGACGTATATGTGTAAGTACACATATATGCATATACATACACATATGTATATAAAGATCTAAGAAGATGTTGAAGGTCGAGTTGTTGACGAAGATCATGAATCTTTGACATAAAATTTTGATGATGATGTGTAGTGGTGTTTCTTTGCGATGGCCGGAGAGTGTTGCTTCTCAGACGATGGTGATACTTACATGCACGTATATCTGTATGTATGTAAAAGCATATACTCGCGCGTGTATATATGTATGCATATACATTTTGGCTTTTAAATGTGTAAATATATCTATATATATATATATATATATATATCCACAAGTATGTGTATATACATACATGGATGTGTATACGTATACATGTACATATATATGAACATAATAATATGATATATGTGTATATACATAAGTGTTTTTATGTGTACATACATATGTATATGTATTTACACATATGTGCATAGACATATACATAATTATATACAGACTTATACATATATGTATATATGAATGCATACATATATATATATATATATACACACACAAATTAATATATATATATATATATATATGTACACATCAGACTGACGCGGGCGCTGCATGGGGACACAAGGGACGCGGAGGACGCAAGGGACGCCAGGGACGCCGGGGACGCTGGGGACGCTGGGGACGCCGGGGACGCTGGGGACGCTGGGGACGCCGGACGCCAGGGACGCCGGGGACGCCAGGGACGCCAGGGACGCTGGGGACGCCGGGGACGCTGGGGACGCTGGCCGAGATGTCCGGGGCCTTGTAGGCACGTATTAAGCTAGGCTCCGGGAGGGATGCGAGAGAGAGGCACTACCCTTTGATTTATCTGGCAAGCTTTCTCAACTGGGTCCTTTGCTGTGCAAGTGGTTTCGGTTGCATTATGGCCACGTGCTGAATGCAGATTTGCCAAATCAAGCATGCAAGCATCAATCCACAGCAGAGGCTTTCCGGAGAGACATCAACCAGCTAGCGGATGACCTCACCAACGAGGAGTTTAAGGAGTTCGACCCCGACCAGAGGATAGATCTGAAGGGGGAGGACTTCCAGTGGCGAGTTTTGGGCCGGCTACTCGCGCATGCGGATAGCTTCTATAAGGAGCTAGGCATGCGGAAGCCAAGGACCCCGGATAGGGTGTCGAAGTTTAGCCGTAAGGCCCGGAAGCTAGATCCCTGGTAGCCTGAGCGGCGATGCATGGGGATAGATAGCCGAAGGCTATCGGATATCTCCAGGCAACCGGGATAGTTGCCACTTCCGACAAAAGTGCGTCCGTGCTAGCTGAGTGTGTTTGTCCCGTTTGGTTGTCGCTCGGCTGGCTCGCAAGCTAACTACTCCTGCTGCTGCTATCGTGCTGGAGGAGTTCTGGGGATGGTGGTGGGATATAGGAGCTAGTGCACAATTAGATCTCTTTCCACTGTGTTGAGCGGCCGCTCCCTCCTCTACGTCAGGTTGGCACGGGGAGTGCATCCGCCTCGCGGGATGCGGGGTTCAAGGGATTCGCTGGCGCTCCGCAGTACAAAGAGTGGATCAGTGTGTGCTGGGCCTGCATGCCTGCGCAATGCATTGTGCCTGTGAGCATCCCCGTTACTGATACCCCAGCTGCCTGGCCCTCGATCACTGTCATCTCAGGTGTCACCTTCCACTTACCACCACCACTCAGGTTCTGCGGCACTGCAGACGACCATGTGGCCGCAAATAGCCCGATGATGTACCGCAGGATTTTTATGGGGCCTAGAGCTCCCATCTATCTTAGGACCAGCCCACCCCAGCTTCGCGCGCGCTCCATCGTCGATCACTCCCTCACCCAGGACGGACTCTCAGGAACAGGACGTGGAACAGGACGTGGTGACGGATGCGGACGTGGATATGGACGTGGCGCGGGCTGCACCGCGCACACACACAATGGAGGAGCGGAGCGGATTGACTGAGAATCCCGATATATATCTCCGGTGGACACCCTTCTGGACTCGGGGACGGATTCGGATTCAGATCGAGCATCCGACCGCACAAGTTACTCAGTGCTTCCAGTGTGTGATGTGGCTTCCACTGCATGGGAGGATCTCTGAAATATGACAGTGGAAGAAGAGCTCCTACCGCTTCCACTTCGTTTGCCCACACCCCTGATACTACAGCCGCCCCGTGCCGAAGCGCCAGCCTTGGAGCAACAGGCGTTCAGCAATTGTGTTCGTGGATGAAGTTATACTTCGGACTTTGCGGCAATGACTACATCCACGACAAGCAAAGATGAAGAAGACAAGGTTAACAAAGTTGCTCGAAAGAGCATGGGAAAAGAGAAGATGCTCAATGGAGCATGTGACGAAGGTGAAGTGGATGGCAGAAATTGTTTGATGATCGAATCAAGCTGTACAATACAACCTGAGTCGATGAGGGCGTAACAAACACATCAATTTCCTGTGTATGCCCAATTTAGCTTGTTTCACTGCATGTCTCCGCAGGTCAAACGACGGCTCAAGCACAGCGGGAAAATTGTGTGGGCCGCCCGTGCGTTGACAAGGATTAGAAGTTGACGTTGGTAAAAGGTTTTAAACTTTCAAAAAGCATGATCGCTACTGCAGCGGATTCCTTGATGCTGCGTCCTCGTAGGCAAGGAATCGTCTGCTGTAATTTATCGGCTCGAAAGCTTGTTCTAGTTCGCCCTCCCACTCCACCCCAAGGAAAGGAGTGATAATTCTAACGCTACGCGGCTCGCCTCGGCTGGCGGCTCCAGGAGTGCCAGCAGCGGGGCGCCGCAAGCAGCAGCAGCAGCAACAGCAGCAGCAGCAGGCACAGAAGGAGCACAAAAAGTGAGAACAGGGCAGGAAGGGGAAAGGAGAACCGAAGGAGAAGAGCAATGGAAAAAAACACGCGAGTGAAAGCAGCGAGAAGGTGGAAAAGTGGTAAACTGGTAAAAGATGGACAAAGAAAAGAAGGAATTGGGGCAGAAGGAAGGGGAGCAAGGGGAAGGAGGGAGCCTCGGGCAGGAAAGCAGCGGGAAGGTGGAAAAAGGGGAAAAGGAAGAAGAACGCTTGGAAGAAGAAAGGGCAAGGTAGGGAAGGGCAAGTCAAGAGAAGTTGGGGGAAGGGGGTTGGGGGGGCGGGCAGGGGGGGGGGGCGGGGCTGGGCAAGGAGCAGCGGGAAGATGGAAAAGGCGGGAAGATGGAAAAGTAGTGGAGGAAGAGGGAAAGGGGAAAAAATGAACAAAGAAAAGAAGGAAGTGGGGCAGAAGGAAAAGGAGGAAAGAGAAGGAGGGAGCTTGGGGCCGGAAAGCAGCGGACAAGTGGAGAAGTAACAACAGATGGAGAAAGAGAAGAAGGAAGTGCCGGCCCGGGCAGGCCAGGGAGGCCCGAAACAAAAAATCAGCAACAAATTGAGGGGGAGGAGAGGGGCGAAGGTGGGAAATTGTGAAAATCACGCCTGACAGGACGGAAGCCGGGCAAGGGGGTCGAAAGCAGGCGCTAAAAGCGGGTGGAAGTTTGCCGGAGAAGGATTAGGTAGAGGGTTGGTTAGTATTAACCATCAAGACGCCAGACGCTAAAAGCGGGTGGAAGTTTACGTTTGGGCTGCAGGGAGAAGGATAGGTAGAGGGTTGGTTAGTATTAACCATCAAGAGGCCAGAGGCCTTTGGCCTCGGCGGATTGGCTTCGACGGATTCCGATCATCTTCCGGTTTGGAAGGTCTGAAAGGCTGAAGTATTGTTGCAAGTACTGCTGGGAAAGCTTCAAAGGCTGAAGTATGGTCAGAAGAATACCACCAGAAAGATTGAAAATCAAGGAGGCCTGAAAGGCCAACATATTCTGACATATACCTCTCGGATGATCGGATAGTCCTGCTACAACTCTGACACTTGCTTGGATAAAGCATGATCGCTACTGCAGTGGATTCCTCGGCTTTTTCCTGTCCCCTTGGTCCTCTGGTCCTCTGGTCCCCTGGTCCCTTGGTCCCTTGGTCTTCTTGGTCCCCTGGTCCGGTGCAGCCCCTGGTCCTCTGGCCCAGTTTTCAGGATGTATAGTAAGTATAGAAGGTTACAAGTATACCTTTCGAAGCAAGGGTGAGCAGAGGTGGCTTCTTGGCTTTTCGGCCACTCGGCTTCTTGGCCTTTCGACTGCTTACAGCTTCGTGTATTATACCATATTATTCTATATTGAATTACATGTATATATATTAAAGTGTATTATCTTCTAGTATATTGTATTGCATTCTATCATATTATATAGCTCGTATGATGTTATATGATACGACATTATATTATATCATATTAGATCATATTTTATCTCATTTTTTCGCTACATTAAATTATACCGTAATAAACTGAGTCATACTAGATTAAAGTATATTACAATGTATCAAAGTATATCATATCACATTTTATGAATATATATATATACATATATATATATATATATACACACTTATTTATGTTTATATTTACATTTATATTTATATTTCTGTATATTCTAATGTATTTTGTCATGTTATTTTGTGTATATTATATGATATTTTTACCCATATATTATAGTATGTTTGATTATAGCTATGTTATGTCATGTTAAATTATATGTATATATATATATGTACACATTTTTAAAACTGAGCAAGGTCGCTTCGAGCATCGTCCTGCCAGCAAAGACACATATGGACCTTTTCAGAACCCGTCATAAAAACGTTGTGTTTGCAAATGGGGGGTGTGGCTGCGCCCCCCCGAACCCCCCTTTCTTTTTAAGCCGCGCAGGCTTGCTTTCAAGAACATCACACCATGAACAAGACTTGCACCAAACACAAAATTGTTTTAGAGCTTTCGAAAATTCATCATACAAGCATTCTGTTTCGAATTGGGGAGGTGCGTCCCCATTTTATATCGCTTCAGGTATCATTTTGCCAGCAAAGACAGAACCCATATGGACCTTCTCAGAACCCGCCATAAAGACGTTGTGTTTGCAAATGGGGGCGGGGGGTGCGCCCCCCCCAACCTCCCCGCTTTCTTTTTAAGCCGCGCAAGCTTGTTTTCAAGAATATCGCATCATGAACAAGACTTGCATCAAACACAAAGCTGTTTTGGAGCTTTTGAAAGCTCATCATAAAGACATTCTGTTTGCAAAAGGGGGTGCGTCATTGTTTGTTCTATATTATGCCATAGGGCGTTCTGTTATACTATGTCATGTTATTTTAAATAAATCGTATCAATATATATATATATATATATATATCATCGTTTATTATACTGTAGAATATTTTGTCATATGATAGTATATGAATATACTACATGATGTTATATTTTATGTTGTTATATCAGATAAAATTGTATCATATTATATCGAATTGTATGAGATTATATCATGTTATATCATATTATATCATATTAGATCAGATCATATTATATCTTATTTTATCACATTATGTCATATTATATCATCTTATATCATATTATATCATATTATATCATATTATATCATATTATATCATATTATATCATATTATATCATATTATATGATATCATTCCATGTTATACACCATATTTCAGGATATTGTATTAATTTGTATTGTATTATATATTGTATGGTTCTATGTTATACTATATCACATTCCATTACATTATAATAGTAGAACGTCATTTTATATTGTTTCACATTATTCCATTGTATCAACATGATTCATACTTCATCATGTAGTATTCTATTATGTTTTTTTGTGTCATATTATGTTCTGTTATTTCATGTTAATATATATATTCGATTAAACTATAATGTATTATGTTGTGTTTCATTACTGTTTTGTCATATTACATCATATTCTAGTATAGTGTTTCATCTTTATGTTGTATGATATTTTATCATATCATATTTTATTCTATTGTAGTCTATTGTATCATATTATATTACGTTGACTATTTAGTATATGTTATGCCAAATCATGCCATTTGCATTTTATTTTATCATATTAAGTTGTAGTTTTTTTATCAGATTACATTATACTATGATATATTATATTATAACATATTCCATTATTTGATACGGTATAATATTATTTTATGTATTTTTTGCGCCACCTTCCAGGACGTCTCAGATGACGGGGCGTGCCAACAGCGCTGCGTGCATTCGGCTGCAGCAAAGCGGGCTGTTCCCTCCCCCCCCACACCCCGAAGACAGAAGAAAGAGAAACAGGAAGCAAGCAAAAAATGCACCCCTTTTCAACCTCTCGACTTTTTATGCTGTCATGGTTTCGATATGACTGCATTCTTGTCTCGTTTCGGTTTTTTGTCTTCTTGGCTTCCTTGGTTTCTTGGTTTTTTTTGGGCTATCGGCATCTGATCCTACATAAATCTTCCAAATGAAAGCTTAAACCCCCAGTCAACGGTTTCACCAGATCTTGCTGTGTTTCTTGAGGTCACACAACCTCAAAACATGAGACAGAATCCGTAGGAATATAGTGTTTTCCCGGGGAACTACTAAGCAAAACCGAAGAAAAGCACAAAAAAACCATAGGAAAGTAATGTTTTTTCCTAGGAAAAACATAGGATTCCGTCCAAAACGTACGGACAATAGTGTTTTCCCTTGTAAAACGCAAGAAAACAAGCTGCTTTCCTATGCTTTAGGCCAAGCACACAGCCCCCAAAAAGAAAAAAATCCCAAACAAAAAAAAATCCCAAATCAACACCAGGCCCAAACAAAAATAAAGGAACATGATCGTCTGAAGTCACCATCGCTTCTGTCTTCAGACTTTTGCGGACTTCATTCGGAGTATGTTCCGAAACAGTTGCGATCGAAAGTACGAAAAAACGCGTCTGTCTTCAGACTTTTGGCGGATTTTGTAATTCATTTGTTATTAGTTTTTTTGTTTCTGCAAAACTTAGCAAAATTGGCTGTGCTTTGCTTGATATTTGCTTGTGATTTGCTTTGCTTTTGCTTTTTAGTTGTTTTTTAATGGTGTGTTTCAACTGGCTGTGTTTTGCTTGTGATTCGTTTTTTGTGTTGTGTTTCTGTTAAACTTTGTGTTTCTGTTAAACTTAGCTAGACTGGCTGGTGGAATGCTCGGATTGTGCTTGCTTTTTTGGTCGGATTAGTTTCGGATTGGGAACGGACTTTGCGTTTCATTGTTTTCGGATTGCAAATGTATTCAAATCGGAATAAAGCTATTCCCAACATTTCCTCACGGTAGCTTGCTATCCCATTCATAATGGTAGAGTGTGGCATCTCTTCATGTGCCTTTCTGTGAGCTCTGGTGGAGTCAGTACGGAGTGAGTCATGCCAAGTTCTTTGTAGCCAGTCAGCGCCAAACGGAAGGAGAAGCCGTTGACCTGAGTTTGGTTGTGGGCCCGTGGCGTGTTTGGGCCATTACAAGTGCGGACCTGTAGACTTACCTAGCGTGTCTTCGGCTGACGAAAAGCCCCGAGAAAGAACAGCAGTGGCAGCAGTGGCAACGAGTGTCCAGCAGAAAGCAGAGGAGGGGAGAACAGCGGGGGGCAGCCGGCATCAGGCAAGTCAGGCGGAGAGGAGGAGCGCGACACGTCTCGACCTGCCCCACGCTCCCCAAGCTGTGCAACATGTTATCGCGAAGTTTGTAAATGGCCAGGCTTTGTTTCAGCTCCTCGATTGTGTGCCGCCGTTGAGGTCTGCGAGTGTTGTGTTGTAGCTTGTTACAGGTGGCGCTCGCCATGATGCATAGTGTCACTGTGATTTAACAGGCACAGTGGAAAGCCCCATATTGAAAGGCCTGATGATTGATGAATAAACAACCCGCTGCCTTCAGCTAAGCTGTTATTAAAGCAGTGGCGTTGCTTGGAAGAGGTCTAGAGGCGTCCAAAGGAGACACATCGGATGCGACATGCTGTCAGGTTCAGTCGGTCCAGCGCCAGAGGCAAAGGCAGAAAGGCATAGGCAGCCCTTGGAGAGACACCCCAAATTTAACAAACGCTGCACAGGGCGCCAAAAAAGCAGCGGTGGGGGTGGGTGTGAGTCCATGGATCCAGTCGACTCTCACGCCAGAGCCTGAGAGCACTGAGATTGGACGCGTTCAGTGCCAGAGCGAGGAAGCGAAGTGTGTGATTCGCAGCTCCGCTCAGGCTCCTCTTTTGGGCAGAGCTCTCAGTTCGCGCATGGTCCCATGTTGCATGGTCCCGTGCCGCAGTGCGAAGTGGTGCAATGTTGCGGATAGAGACAGGTCCTCGCAAATGCCAGTCCCCGTCCCGAGAGAGAAGCGACCGGCCGTTCCTCAATCGCGCATGTGCTGCAGCCGTTTTGTTTACGTAGCCGTCAAATCCAGGACAGGCCTTCCAAATACCGCTCCATCTCGAGATCCCTGATCTCTCAGCCCGCTCCGTCCATTTCACCGCCTTCCCCGTCCCTCCGTCCGCGCGTCTCAGAGGCTGGGGAGAGGAAGTGAGAGCGCTTGAAGTCTCGAACCGACGGGGGCTAGAGTGCAGGAATCCGGTGGGGGGGGGGGCTTTATGGCCTAAGGTTTGGAGTTCCATTCCAACGTACACCGACCTCTGAGGTTTGCATCTTCCTCCTTGACATTGTCATCGTAGTTGGGTCAGCCAAGAGAGACCGGAGACCGAAAGACGAAGGTTTTTCGTGTTTGGAGAGCTGAGGATGCAGATCTTTCTGGAGTCCATCGGTCGAAAGCGAACTGGTCCCCAACTCGAAGCTCTTTGTGAAACGGACTCTTTGAATCCAGCCGGTCAGGTCGCGAGATCATGTCTCAGAAGGCCATGGCCAATGCGCTGGCCAAGGCCGCCAGAGTCTCAGAAGACTTGAGAGCTTGAGAAGATTTGAATGCTTGGCGGTTGAGCTGCCGGGCTTGTGGTGATGTCATGGCCTGTTAAAGTGCTTCCTGGAGACATGTTTCAGTTACAAGATGCGACAAGGACAACGCTGGCAGTGCCGCTTGCAGGGAAGGCGATAGTTCAATGGTCATCGTGATGGTGTTGATGTTGTTGATGATGATGACATGATGATGACATGATGACCATGACAACCATGATGATGATCACGATGGTAAGGACACCGATACTGATACTGGCCAAGATACTGAGCGTGTCAGAAGAACGTGCCACGACTAGAGGCCCAAGTTCTCAGTGTTCAATACTTTTGGAGTTTACGGCGACATGCTCCAGCGTGTTTGTTATCTCGATTGCTGATACAGGGATCCGTATCATCAGCGGCTACTGCCGTGGGCATCACTGGAATGCTTTTTCGTGCAGTACCGCCATGCAAAACCCGCAAACCGCACCAGAAAGACGGCAAGCATCATGTCCTCGTCCATGCTCCCAAGGCCACGGGCGGCCCGACCGGGGCTCCCATTCCCGAGCGCGCCTGGCGGTGTCGTTGGGTCATCCGCAATGTACATGCATAGGTGGAGGCAATTTGTCTGCCGTAAGACATCGGCAGTACACCTTCTTTTGAAGAAGTATATATATATATATATATATATATATATATATTTCAAGCATTTCATGGGGGCGGCCCCTGCTGTGCCCAGCAGCTGCTGGTGGCCAGGCCCAGTGCTGCAGGCAGCCAGCGACTTTCAGTCCTTTCCCAGGCCAGGAAGCGAAGCCTAGGGCCTCCTAGGGTTTCCAAAGGGGCCTCTCTTTGGCTTGGGGTTTTTTGGGGGGGCTTCTAGGGTTTTCTCGGGATTAGTATGTAGGTGTGCGTGTGTGCGTGTGTGCGAGGGGCTTCGACCAGCGACACAGAGAGTAACAAATGGGGGGCCCATGTGGCCAGGCGGTTTGACGCGCCCGCAATGCCCTGCGGAAGAAGAGAAATAGAGAGAGAGCGCTTGCGAAGCGAAGCGAAAGAGGCAGGCCCCCCGCCTCCCTCAAACCCCGAGCAAATCAAAGAGCGAGAGAACAGACAGCGAAGAGAGAGAGAGAGAGAGAGAGATAGAGAGAGAGAGAGAGAGAGAGAAAAAGAAAAACGACAGAGAAAAACAGGATAGCGAGAGAGAGTGAGCGAGAGAGAGCGAGAGAGAGCGAGCGAGAGAGCCAGAAAGAGAAAGAGAGCCAGAGAGAGAGAGACAGAGAGAGCGAGAGGCTGCTCTATTCGAGGGGTGCCGAAGCCAACGTAGCAGAACAGTCCCCAAGCAACCGAAACAGTTCCGTGACACTAGTCGGCCAGGGCCTCAGTCAGTTGTTGTGCTAGTGTGCTGAGTTTCGAAGTGTTGCAAACGGGGGACTAGCGGGGCCATGAGTGCTCGCTACCGGGGGGCAAACAGTGTTCCACGGAGCTTTTGAGCACAACACAGTGCCCACACGGCTTCGTGGGACGAGGCGCGAGGCGGGTTTTTTTAGATAAAGTTCAGGGGTGTTTAACGGTCCAAGCCGGCGCCCTGTTCCAACAAAGGAGACTTTTTCACCACAGACAACCCAGTGCGCACCTGTGCGCGGGGGGAGGGTGACCGACCCCTTGGCTGCGTGCACGCAAGAGAGAGAGAGAGAAAGCAAAGAGAGAGAGAGAGAGAGAGAAAGTGCGCGGGGCGGGAGGACTGCTACCGCCTCAAACCCCGAGCAAAGCAAAGCAAAGCAGAGAGAGAGAGAGAGAGAGAGAGAGAGAGTTTGTAGCGGCCAACAGGGGGGACCACCACAGCAACCACCAGCGAACCACGGCGGCCCAAGCAGTACAGCAGCACACCGGCCGGCCACCCGAGGCAGCACAGCAGGGGGGCAACCACCCGACCCTAGGCGTCGCAGAGCCAGCAGCAGCAGTGCCACCAACACGACCGGACAGCAGCAGCACCACCAGAGATGGGAAGGGCACATCAACGTCATGTTGATTTCCCGGGGGGGGGCCGGACACCCGCTCACGTTCCCACCAGAATTAACTCCCCATCTCAGCGGGGGCCTACCTTCACCTGAGGGCGCTTCCTTACGGAGTGTGGGCAGGCATTGTCTTAGGGAAGCATTCCACAGCAGCACCGGAATACGACATGACCAGCAGGGGTTAATTTTACCAGAGCCCGACAGGAACGCCGCAGCGACCTTCCAGCACCGGGGGGGTACATAGGCGTGAACACGGCGTTTGCGCTGCTGCCGTGGGGTGAGATCACGGGGGGGAAACCTACCAAGTGGCTGCTCCACATCACGGCCATCAGTCGGCTGAGGGACTCGAAGCCACGGAGTTTCGGCCTGGCACAGGATACATCCTTGAATGGCAGCCACAGCAGGGGGGAGGGGCACTGGCAACTGGGAAACATCCCTCCTAAGGCGGCAACCCAGTACTTTTTCGACTGGGCATACCAGCGAGGAGCAGGCCCAGTCTACCACACGCCGCCTCGCAGTTCCACCTTTCCGCCGGGACAGTGGTGGCCCTTATAGGCTCCTGCCACAGCCGAGCAGAGGAGGACAACACCACAGGCAGCAGCAGCACAACACCACCACCGGGGGGACACCACCGGCACCACCACCAAGGCCCACACCGCCGCGGGGGGCAGACCCAAACCCACAGCCAGAGAAAGAAGAGCACGAGGAGACAGCACAGATGCAGACACACATGTTCGGGGACGTAGCCAGTTCGAGCCATGGTGCCCAAGCGCCACCAGAAGGGGCACCGCCGACAGCCATGACCACGGAAGCAGCCATGATGCGGTACTTTCTCCGCGAAATGGCGCTTCTGTTGGATGCCCAGCCGTGGGGGCACCTAGCCAGAGACAAGCGAGGATGCCATGGACGCAGTGGGTGGCCACCACCCGATGGTGGTCACGGCGACGGGGGAGCAGCAGACCGTGACGTGTTTGCGCGAACCACCTCGCAAAAGGCGCAGAAGACTGCTCCGATGGGGAGCAGATGGGCCCAACCAACAGGCCATCATGCGGAACCTTATGGAAACTCGCAAGGAACTTGAGAGAGCCAGGGCCGGCCTGGGGGGGTCCAGGTCGCACACAGCTTCGAAGGACTCTGCCAGGCTCACGAAGCCATCGAAGTGGCACTGGGAGCCGCCACTGTGGGGGACTTCGACTGGATCTCCTCAAGCTGGGCGTCCACAGTGGCTTTGCTCTTGGGGGACGCCAGATGTTGCATGGGAGCTCGACCTCCTGAACTGTGCACGCATCGGATGTGGCGGCCTTGAATGGTGCCACCCAGAGGGGGGCCACCGGAAGCCAGGCTGCAGTCGGTGCTGACCTCCATACGGGGGCTTCTCCCTTTTCAAGTGCGAGGCCATGACGAAGTGCGACTGTTGTGGGGGACCTGACCGCCAGGATTGAAAGCATGGTCCATGTGGACACACAGACGACGGAGGAAGGGGACCAACGTTCGCTCTTCCAGCCCCAGCCGCAATCAGAGGGGGAAGCGTGGGTTCCGCCGCTGGACATGCCGCAGTCGATGCCGGACGAAGACCCGTGGGGACCCACGGACGAGGACGACCTGTTGGCGGCTATGGAAGAAGCTCCAACTGGGCCTGAACCTGCGCTACTGAGAGGGGACAGTCATAGGAGGCGCCGCCTGCACGCGGCAGTCTACGACGAGCAAGGAGGTTTCTGGCATCCTGGGGACATGTAAACCTTGGGGGTGTTGCTGAGGCTGTCGTGCGTTAGGCTCTGAGTTCTGTTACGTGCCAGGAAGCCAGTGCCTACTAGCGAGAGGTTTCGTGTGGTAGTCCGGTAGTGCTGTGGAGTGTGCTGCGTAGTAGGGGTCCGGTCACAGGCAGAAGCAGGTCAGTTCAGCAGTGTGTGAGCGAGTTGTTGTTCTGTCCAGTTGTAGCAGTGTGGCTGGGACCTCAGAGTGAACCTTCAGTACTGCATACAGAGTGTGGTGCGTCAAAGAAGGACAGCTTTTTTGAGAAACGGATCAAAGCCCTCCGTCCGCTAACACGGCGGCCCACAGGAGAGGATACGGCTGGGGGTTCTCTAGGTAGTGTAAAGGGTCGGGGGTCTTGCCGGTGCCGGCCAGCGCAGAAGTTCCTCCAGTGGGGTCTTACAAAGGACAAAAGACCCAGTGCGCGCACGCGCGCGGGGGGGGCTTAGGCTTCCCTTTGGCTGAGTGCAAGCAAGAGAGTTTGTAGGTGATTATTGGTTGAGCCGTGTCCAATGCCAGAGGGGGCTCACAGACTTGCCAGACTCGCGCCTGGGTAGGCTTTTGGGCCGTGGGCCGTGGGGCTTTAGGCCTCCATACCCTCTAGCAAGCCAGCCAGCCAGCCAGCCAGCCAGCCAGCCAGCAGCCAGCCAGCCAGCCAGCAGCCAGCCAGCCAGCAGGCAGGCAGGCAGACAGGCAAGCAGGCGGGCAGGCAGGCAGGCAGGCAGGCAGGCAGGCACGCACGCACGCACGCAAGCAAGCAAGCAAGCAAGCAAGCAAGCAAGCAAGCGAGAGTGCCTCCACACAGGGGGGAGAGCTACCGACATGGTCAACGTTTACAACCCAGTGGACGAAGCACTGTCACGACGTGAACATGGACGCCAATGGACAGGTTAACAGAGATTGACAAGGACAGCAAGCAAGACACCGGATCCAGGCACCGATTGAAACTTCAACCACTTTCCATCGGTATTGTCGGTAGCTCGGCCTGTCTTGCATCTTGCACTTTGCGATGACACCGCTCAGCACTTCCCAGGCACAAGGCCCAGACGGCTCTCTCTTTGCTGATCATCCCCCGCTTCAGGTACCGAAACAAGCACTGCCCGGCCCTCAGTTATGCAGTCTCCGACTTTGCTTTTCTCTGAATCATATCCTGCTTGCCGGTGCAAGGTCCAATGTCCGACTTCGCACAACTCTCGGTTGAGTGCAATGTGCCTCCCACGGTCTCGGCCCTGCCGTCCTCCTTTGATATATCTTTGTTCGCTCGAGCATGCACATCGACGTCGGAGCTGGAGGAGATGATAAGCCATTTTATCTCCGAGGCCGCAGTATCGGATGCTGCGGAGAAGTTCGTCGCTAAAGCTTCTTTGCGGTTGCTGTATAGCAGATGTCGTCAGGCTGAGGGACTTGCTTCCATGGAATCAGCGCCAGCCCCGGGCATCCCGCTTGCGGATCCCTCAGCAGCGGCGCCCAAGGCAGCCCAGCCTGCCGCTTTGCTATCCTCTTCCTGGATGGCCCGCGAAGCTCCGGAGAAGACAGCGACGCTCCGCAAACGCTTCGAAAAGGATTACCCAACAGAGCTGCTTGACTCTGAAAGTTTCCCAAGTGCCCGCTGACTAGCACTTACAAGCAACATGATCTCAGACAAGGAGATCAGGTGGCTCCCTTGGAAATTTCGTTTGAGTACCAAATCCCAGGAGGATAACCTGCTGGTGCGACCGCGAAAACAGGCCCGCTTCACAGAACTCAGCGACCTGCTTCTTGACGAGGCTCCCTCCCGGGATATCCATGAAGGGCCCGCTTCCTATGGTCTGGTGAGCCAGCTTTTGTCACTTGCTGCCAATTCTATTGCGCTTTGTCAAGGTGCTCACTTGGGCTCGCTCAATCAAGCTGTACAACAAGCGCATTATGCGCCTCTGCTTCGCCAAGTACGACGCTGCTTCCAGCTTACGTGGTCCAACCACAATGGAAGCACAGTCTGCTGATAAGAGGTGCTGGGAATTGATAGCTGACTTGGTCAACCAGCATAATTGGAAGTTGGTACACGAGCTGTCTGAGGTCAGATCAGACATGCGTAGCCTCCTTGCCCCCAGGCCTTTCATCCCATCCCGAAGCCCAAGTTCGACCTCGGCGACAGCTGGAAGGCCCGCTTACCCGGCCTCGGACGTGGTGGCAAAGGTACCGGCCGAGGCGGCAAAGGTAAGGGGGAGAAGGGTGAGCGCTTTGAAAGAGGTGGCAAGGGGGCCAAGGGCAAAGACAATAAGCAAGCAACTGCCCGCAACACATGGCTTTCCACGCTTTTCATGGATGGCAAGCGCCACACGCTTTGCATGCGCTACCAGAGTGGTCAGTGTACAGGCCCTGCTTCGTGCCGATACTTGCACGACGGCACAGCTTGTGGGGGCAATCACCCGGCATCCCAGCATGTTGCCATGCCGCACTAGGACACCCGCTTAAGACGACCAGCGGAACATCTTTGAAGAGGTTTCGCCAGTTCCGCTTAGTGTGCCGGCGCAACCCGCAGGCTCTGCAGGCGCTACATCATCCTTGCCCACAGCGGGCGACCCAGTTTCACTAGCTGCTTCTGCGATCAGTGAAGGTCTACTTGACTTTGCCACCTGCTTGGAGCTTCTGGCACAGTACGTTTCCTGTCCCTTCTCATCCGGTGCGGCATCCTCAGATTCGGCCATTGATGCTGCAGAGGCATGTTTCAATTTGGGTGCTTTCGCTTTCGACAATGCTTCACGATTTGGTATTTTCAACGTACAGAGCAATTTTCCGATGTTTTGCGCTTTCTCAATGCTTTCATGCAGCTGCAGTTTCCAGACGCTACCTGGAGTTCTCTTTGCATCAGCCACAGTGCGTACCCGCTTGCATACAGATGCCGGCAATGCCTCAGGCACCCTCAATCATGCGGTTTCCTTAGGAAACTTTTGTGGCGGAGAGGTGTGGCTCAGCCCAGCTTTGCACAAGGACGCTACTTTGGTGCAAGCCCCTTACAGTGCAGCTTCTGAGACACATTCAGTGACCTCGGAAACAATGGGGAACTTTTGGAAACATGGCAGCTCCCACGCTCTTTCGCTTGCGAGTCTCTGCACTGCACCATGCCCTGGCGATCGCTGGGTGCTAACGGCTTACACATGCAAAGGGCTGCAATCATTTGCAGCCCAGCTGGCCCACCTGCGGTCACTTGGTGTTCCGCTTCCTGAGGAAGGGGAGCCAGGTACCGAGCCGTTCTCCTGCGCCCTCCAGCTCTCCTGTGGCTATTTTCCTAGCAAATATCAATGATATTTGCTGCGGGGCCTCCTCACCACTTACACTCGCGTTGTCATCAGTCGGGGTCATGTGTTTGCCAATAGATCTTCTTGGTCAGGAGCCGTTGGATTTGCTTCACGACGAAACCTACGACCACTTGCTTCGCTTGGCATTCTCCGGCATCGTCCGTTATGTCCACGGGTCTCCTCCATGTCGAGAGTACTCCCGGCTTGCAACTTTGCCTGGAGGCCCGCAGGCAATTCGGACGCCAGAACTGTTGAATTCTGTACATAGGAACGCCCCACACCTTTGGTGAGCCCAGGCTACGGTATAGTATTGTATAGCTGTATACTATGTGACCGATGCAGCGCCTTTGGTTCAAGAGCAAAAAGCGTGACCGCTCAGGGTTTTACAGTTTAACTTGGTAGCGGAGCAAGGAAGCCTGAAGATCGGAAACCTGTGGGCCGAAGGAAACCGGATTGGAACCGGAAGAAGTACACGAGGATACCTGGAAACTGGACAGTAAATCTTGGAATTCGCCATGAAGGTGATCATGGAGAAGATGTACCAGGACCTCTTGCTATTTGTGGTTGGATTCTGTATGAGTATCACGCTGAGCCAAGGAAGCATTCAGGAAACAAGTTGCTTGCGGATGAACATGTCTCACCTTGTTATTCGACCTCAGCCGTTTACCCTCGAAGAGGAAATTTCGGATTGTGTATGGGATCAATTGTATCCCCGAGTATGGGAGAACGATCGGAAGAAGGATCTCTTGTCCCAGCGGCAGGAACTATGGAACTCAAAGACAGTGAGATCTTCAAGGATGAACCTCACCAGAAAGTATCTCGGGTTACGGAACACGAACCATTGCCGAGAGTGGCAAGACCTGTACATGAAGATGTCATGGTGGACCGGACTGCGGAGTTGGAAGAAATGCGGCAAAGTGCAGAAGAGAGGCGAGCTACCTTGGTGGAGCAAGCTAACCTCCTGCAGACGCCAGGAAGGAAAGCTGAAAGTACTCCAGCAAAGACTCCAGGTACAACTGGAGGAAAGTCGCGAGAAGAAAAGAAGAAGGAGAAGAAGACTGCCAGGAAAGAAGCCAAGCAAAGCCGTAAGGCCGAGAAGGCTAGGAAGAAACAGGAAGAAGAAGCCACCAGTCCTCAAGGTGTTCGGCGCAAGTTGGATGAAGCTATGGAAGTGGCAGGATCGATTGAGAACGTCATGTTGCTTGAGAAAGAGTATAAGAGATTCAGACTTGACGGAAAGTATCAACCCCCCTTCCTCAGTATCTACAGCCGGATGTTGCAGAACAATCAGAAATTCAAGCCCAGATCTTTCTATGATCCCCCAGGAAAGGATCAAGAGACAGAACAACTTGAAGCTCTTAAGGAAGAAGAAGAGAAGAAGTCCGAGGCAGAGTCTCGGAAGAGAAAATTGGCCGATCTGGAGGAGCAAAAGCGGATCTTGGAAGCTGAGACAAAGGAGAAGCAGCAAGCACTGGAGGAAGAAACCAAACGTCTTCGCGCAGTGGAAGAATCGGAGCGTATGGCTAAAGCACTTCAGGAAGCTAACAAGCCGCCAGCCAAGATCACGGTACCTGAAGAATGGTACCGCAACAAAGCCCTTGAAGTCGTGGGCAAGCTACGAGCTCGAAAAGGCGAGCAGACGGAAAACGCTCGTAAGGCCGAGGAAAGTTGGCTCCAAGCTTGCAGGAATGTGGAGAAGGCTCAAAGTGGATTTATTGTGGCATCGGAAAGGCTGCAAAGTGCCATGGGACAAGCCCTCAACATCGCAGTACGCCACGGAGAAGAAAAGGTTCTACTTCAGATCTTGCAATCCATCCACGATGGAACCACGCAAGCACCAGAGCCAGCTGAACCCGCTGTTAAAGCGATGCCAAAGAAAATGCCCAAGTTGGGAACGGACGCTCAGGCTGGACAGGAAAAAGAGAAGAGCTTCCAGAGCAGAGAAGGTCTGGAAAAGGGAAGAAGCAACCGCCTGAGGAAACCCCAGGATGGGAGTGGACAGAAAGAATTTATGAAGACGACATCGACGAGAATCGCCCTCTACGAAGCGGAGAAGAGTATTTACCTGGGTCCGAACCTTTCAGTCCCACTTGGACAAAGGAGTTGGTACAAATCCTTTCTGGATTGGCTATGCGCGGGATTGGAGAGAAAGACGGAGAGTATCAGCCCCTATGGGAGTTCCCGTGGCAGATCAAGTCGTATGAAGACTATGATGCAATCCAAGCCCAGCTGGAACCGTACAGTGTACGCCTCATTCCGTCTCGCCGCGAGTGTAAAGGTGCTGGACGCTTCGCGGAAGTATGGAGTATGCGCCCAGCCGGAAAGGGTCGTTTGGACATCGAGCCAACGGAGACTACCCGGCGCCGTACTGTGTACGGGAGCTTACCTCCAGGAAAAAGTTTGTGCTCGCTATGCTGGCATGGAGGACATTGGAAGAAGGAGTGCAAGTACCGCCAGCTATGCTTTTGCCTGTACGAGCCGATGCTCACGATACTGGATCGCGGAAACAAGACGAGGCGACTGTATCCGATTCGAGGAATCACTCGTCCCGGATTCCAAGGAGATACTACGAATCCGTACAAAAGGTTTCTCCCGATGCTCGCTCTTTGCGACTTTGGGAGTATGTCCAGGGAAGTCTCGGAGAGTAACAAGCGATACTGGAAGCAGGCAAAGGATGAAGGAGATTTTCCAGTTCTGTATCGAGAGGAGCAGGCCAGCCGGAAGAAGGAAGCAAGCCAGTCAGCTACAGCAAAGAAGAAGGCCAAGCCAGAGAAGCCCAGCATCTGGACAGCCAAGGAGGATGAAAAGAAGGTGGTGGTTTTGGACGAGCCCAGCCCGGAAGCACCAAGCCGAGAGGAGCTTCGGCAGAAGTACGAAGAGCACCACAAGGCCAAGCTACGCAAAACGTTGGAGTCGCGTGAAGCAAAGAAAATCTTGGATGCCCCGGAAGCGGATGCAGGAAAGCATCCAGAAGTTCCAAAGGAAGCCGTTCCGGAAGAACCTGAAGTACCAGAAGCACCCGCAGTGCCAGAAAAGACGCCTGTCAGGGACACCATGGACGAAGCAGGCAGTGACAGTAAGATGTCGGATGAGGCCAGCGAAAGTGAATCCCCTGTGGAGAATTCGGAGTCGTCGGAAATCGACGAACCAAAACGCCGTAAGACCGCTAAAGAAAAGCAGCAGGAAGAAGCTGGAAGAAGTGAGCCAGCAGAGCAGATCGATAAGAATGATCTGTGAGGCGCTTGAGCAACTCGCTGCCCAGTGTACGAAGTTGCGCGCAGCAAACGCTGTGCCTGTACTGATAGCACTTCTGCTCATCTGGAGTTGCGGAAGAATGCAAAAAGGAGTGACACGCAGCAGGGATGCCGTCACCCATCTACCTTGTATGCGAAGGAAAGTTAACCGGATGCATAGTATTCGTTGGAGACGTAAAGTGAGTGGATGCAAGCGGAAATTCAGAGCAATGGTACTTGTTTGTTTGCTTGTCAGGACGGAAGCTATGCAAGGACCTCAAGCCGCACAACCATCATCAGCCGCCGGAGTACCAGTACAAGATGGAGCAGATGGAGATGGATTAGGCATGGTACCTACTCAAGAGATACTTGGACAATTGGTCCAGAATTCCAGAGTCACTACAGAAGCTATTCACCAGCTAGTTACCTATTCTGGAAATCGAGGAAATACAGGAAGTTCGTATGAAGGAATACTCTCTAAGGCATTGGAAGGTGCAGTGAAGATGTTGGGAAGACCACCATCATTTGGTGGAGGTAAAACAGATGCACAAGATTTCATGGACTTCAAAGAACAACTTTATAATATTCTTGCGTATGCGGAACCCAAGTATTCGGATGCCTTTAAGAACTTGGAGAAGTTGGGAGACCATGAAGTACTACCAGCTACTTTCTCGGATGAAACGTATCAGACTATGTCAACGAAGCTGTACTCGCTATTGAATTCTTGGTTGTCAGGAACCACGAAGCAGCATGCACGAGATCCCAGTATTGCTGGATCCCGGAATGGATTTGCTTTGTGGAAATCATTGCTGAGGATGTATCAGCCGAGTACGAGAAGTCGGAGTCTAGCTTTGATGCAAGCGATTCATGGATACCCAAACTTTTCACCCGGACTAAGTGCTGTGGCACAGATTTCGAAGCTGGAAGAACTAGTCAAAGACTATGAGAGATGTAGTGGAGTGAGCTACCCTCGAGAGATTCTCCTGTCGACTCTCTTGAGATGTATCCCTAGTCCTCTGAAGGAACACATCCATCTTCAGCTTACGGATAAAACAACATACAGCCAAGTCAAAGAAAGCGTACTAGTCTACGAGCGGACTACGAGAAGTTGGATGCCGAACCAAGAATATCAACCCCTTGAATCAGGACATGGTCAACAGTACCTAGGAGCAGTAGAGAATGCCCCTACTGGTGGAGGACATCAAGCAATGGAAGTGAACAGAGTAGAGTACAAAGGAAAAGGATGGAAAGGAAAAGGCGGAAAAGGAAAAGGCAAGAAAGGCTATGGCAAGATGTTTGGAGGATTCGGAGCCATGCAGGCAGGTAGAGGATTCAGCAGGTTTGGTCGAGGTAGAGGAAAAGGCAAAGGCCGAAGTAAAGGTAGAGGAAAAGGTAAAGGTAAGAAAGGTGGAAAAGGCCGGAAAGGCAAAGGAAAGAGTAAAGGAAAGGGAAAGAAAGGAAAAGGAAAACGACTTGGAAGGACAGTTTGTAGACTTTGTCATCAGGAAGGACACTGGGGAAATGAATGCCCCAACAGACATTCTGTTCGTAACGTGGAAGCCGAAGAACAGTCCCAAGCGGAAGCGTATCCCAATAATCCACCGATTCAATAACCTTACCCAAAGCCTAATGTGGTCGAAACTGGTAGTATTCGCCAGACGACAAGCCGACCGGATCCAAGGATCGTCACCCGGAGAGTAGGAGCGTCAAGTGGATCAAGTGGATTCAACCCAAAACCATTTTACCACATAGCTACGCCGCCGGAAGAATATCCGGAGACCTTTCCAATCAACTCAGAAGATGAGTCGGCCATTGACATCACATATGTCAACACCATCCGTATGGTTCGAGATGTTGCAGATGAAACTGCAGAAGGTGAGGAAGTCACCAACCCATTTTTCGGTGAGCTACCCAGTCCAAGTTTTACCGACTCAGATGAGGAACTTGGATCAGGAGAACCTACTGGAATTTGCCAAGGTTGTGGTACACACTTGGAACCGGTGTGCAAGCCAGTTGCGCCACCGACAGAGTCTGGAATCCCACGAGTACCAGAACATTATCCAGGAGAAGAACACTATCTTAGGCAACAGAGGAAGCTGAAAAGTGAAGGGAAACCTTACGACAAGAAAGCTATCGATGATGCGGTGAAGCGAGAGAATGAGTGGATCGAGTCTCACCTCAAGGCGATGGAGGAGAAAAAGGAGACCGAGACTGATAAAGTTCGAATGGTTCGTGAAGAATTCCATGATGTAGCAGAGTGGTATGTGATGGATGCAACGGATGAAGACGGAGACTGGTTTGTTGTAGACAACCACGAAGTAGTTCGAGCAGTTCAAGTAGAAGAGACTGTACCCGAAGAAGCACTTGAGATTATCATTTTGGATTCTGGATCGGATGCTAGTTTGTTACCTAGGTCACATCCGAAAGCGACACGCATGAACGCAGGAACAACGGGTATCATGCTAGAGGATGCCCAAGGGAATGCAATTAGGTCAGCAGGAATGGTCACGGCAGTGATCGCAGTGGAACAAGGAGAGGACTGTTGGACAGCCCCTAGTATTTCAGAAAGCTTTATTGTAAGCGATGCGACAAACATTCTGTTGTCGATGGGAAGACTGCTGAAGAATGGTTGGAAACTGGAGTATCAGCCAGATGTACCTGAGGGTGAGAAAGCTCTTAGTGTTCAGTGGAACCTTACAGTGTCGTCAATGGTTTTGGTTAGCCCAGATGGAAGAGCAACCGCGAGGATCTTTTACAAACGGAACAGTTGTTGTTTGTTAGGTAGATTATCTGTTGTCGGAAATGATCGTAACACCCGTTGGACGGGAGGAACAAGTCGGAGCGATGGAAGCTCACGAAGTAGCACTGACAGTAGGACTGCAGTGGAGAGGAGCGTCACCGTACGTATTCCAAGCTATCTACGGGAACTGTTGGACAGTACACCCAGTGGAAATTGGACGATCATGGAAGACGGTACACCGTTTATTTTGTATCAAGGAACGACTTATATGGATCCGAAGGATGCTTTCCCAGGATGGAAGTACAGGACGACAATGATATCAGAAGGAGGAAGTGATTGGTCACTAGTCGAGTTGTACTCGGACTATGGTTCTATCAGGAGCCACAATGTGGAAATTGCAGAGTGTCATGGTAGACCAAAAAGGATCTGTGTTATCCTACATGCAGTGAGTGGAAACTTTTTCACTTTCTGCCGAGACTTTGAAGCGACCATGGTCTCAAGAGGACCAGAAACACCTTTTGCTAGAGGTGAAGGAAGAGTTCCAGAAGAGCTTAGTACACCGGTGGTACCGGTAAGTATCGCCCCTGGAAGGAGCGAAGGAGTATTGGGACCAACCTACGATGGAGACGGAAATCCGTTGTCAGAGTTGGAGATGCAGAAATCTGCACAGAAGCTAAAGAGCGAAGAGAAAGAGAAAGTACGAGTGGAAGCAGAACCGTACAAACCCTCGGAAGAAGAGCGACTTGCTCATGAAGCAACACACCTACCTTTTGCTCATTGGTGTGAGTCATGCGTAGAAGCCAAGAGTAAGCAGGATCACGAAAAGAAGAATCCCGAAGCAGGAAAGGACTCAGTGGGAGTGCCTTATCCCATAATTCAGTTGGACTTTATGTTCCTACAAGGAAAGGACACACCAGCATTAGTTGGAATCTGTTCATGGACAAGGATGTCGGTTGTGATCCCTGTATCTGGAAAACAGACGGAGAGAAAGACCGTGGAGAAAGTGTTGAAATGGGTACACAGTCTTGGACACTTGGAGGAAGTCGGATTTGTTGGAGATTCGGAAGAGGCAATGTTATCACTGATAGCTGCAATCGTGGAAACTCGAAGAAAGATGAACCGAAAAACGCACGATCAAAACAGCAAGCCGTATCAGAAAGGAAGAACGGCAAGAGTAGAAAGGTTTATCCAGACGGTGAGGAACCAAACAGTTTGCTTGGTACGAGCAGCCGAAAGAAAGCTTGGTATAGAGATTCCCGAAGGCCATGCAGTGTGGGCCTGGGGATTATGCCATGCGTCATGGTTGCTGAACAGGTACCACAGACACGCAGCGATAGGGTCAACCCCTTACGAAAGTGTCGTTGGTAGACCTTACCTTGGGAAGATTGCCCCATTCGGAGAGTATGTGTATGCGCTGAAGAAACCAGAGAAGAAAGGAACAGCAAATTGGATTGGAGGAATCTATCTTGGTAAGAACTCTCAGGATATGCACTTGGTAGGAGTTGAAGACGGAATCTTGGCAACAGGATCTGTAAGGCGAATCGCCACTGGATGGAGAAAGGAACCAGTACTGAAGCTGAGTGTAACTCCATGGAACCCCAAGAAGCCAAAAGGAACGTATACCAGACAGCCGTTACCAGCCCCAGCATTGGCAAGTATCGCAGAGGAAGAAGGAACAGCACAGGAACCCGTAGTTCGTGCGGAAGATCGAGGACAGTCCCAAGAGGAACAGGTCGAGGAACTGTTGGATCTGTTAGACACAAGCGAAGCCTCAAGCGGAGGCAGGGCCTCAAGCGGAGGCAGGGCCTCAAACGGAGGTATGACCAGCACGGGATCTAGTTCTCATTCCCGGAGTTCAAGTTCAATGCAGGACGCACCACCTGGAGAACCAGAAGGACGTGTCAGTGACGATACGTTGTTAGAAGACCTCAGGAAGAGAGCTGTAGAAGGAGGACAGGATGTAGAAGGATCGCCGAAGAAGTCACGAGAAATGCCATCATCACCATCATCGCCCTCAAGAGGAATCTACCCGCCATTGTTCGCAGGCAGGGTATCTCAGGAAGATGATCCCTTTCACTGGGATGAACATGAGGATCTCACAGCAGTAGAAGGAGAAGACGTTGAGTATGAGGATCTCATGGAAGAAGAGATGGAAGAAGTTCCAAAGAACGACCAAGGAGAAACACCACCCGAGCTAAGTCCAGAGGAACTGGATACCTTGGATCAGGAAGCAGCCGTGGAAGAATTGAATCGCCTCAGTAAGCTAGGAGTAATCGAGGAGTTCATGGAGGCGAACGCAACAGGTGATGAAAAACGTATGGATTTGCGTGAAGTTTACGACTGGAGGCATCGTGACGGACGCTGGAAAAGACGGTGTCGTATAGTGGCCAGGGAGTACAGGGCAGGTGCGAGCAGCACAGCTGAGACATTCAGCCCAACGGCAAGCAATGCCGCGTCGCGCCTAGTCTTGTTGTTACACCTGGTGTACAACTGGGTCGTAGTCGTACTTGATATAAAGGACGCGTACCTTCAGGTCCCGCAGCAAGAAGAGGTGCTAATCACAATTAGTGATTGGATGAAGCGAGCCGCGAACCTGAAAGAAGGAATAGTGTGGAGGCTCAAGAGATGCTTACCTGGTCAAAGAAACGCCGCAACAAGGTGGTATGAACATTTGCGGAGTATACTTGAGAAACTGGGATTCGTGTTCTCAGTACATGTACCCGCATTAGCTAGACACACCACAAGGAAGCTGTGTATCTCTATCCATGTAGATGACGAACTACTAGCAGGAGAAAAGGAGGAAACCATTTGGTTGGTAGAAGAATTGGAGAAAGTATTCAAGGTGGAGAAAGAAGGACCATACCCAGCGAATGGAGTCGGAAGTGGAGAAGAGATGCGATATCTCAAAAGGAAGTATGTCTTCACTCGAGAAGGAATTGTTGTCCAACCGAATGAGAAGTATGTTCGGAAGCTCATTGAGTTGTATGACCTTGGAAAGTTAAAGAGTAAGGCCACACCAGAGCATGTAGATCTGGTGAAGGAAGACCGGACCAAGGAGTTGAGTGCTGAAGAGACAAAACGGTTTAGATCTGGACGGATCTATTTTGTACCTTGCACAGGACAGGATTGACATTCAGTATGCCTCAAAGTGTTTGGCATCAAGTATGTCGAAGCCGACGTTGCAGGCACTAAAGTGTCTGAAGCACTTGATTCTGTATTTGAGTGGAACAGCCACAAGGGCTACTCTTTTACCGTATACAGAAATCGGAAGCCGGTTGATCACGAAGTTGAATGGCCAAGAAGACGAAGAAATTGCCAAGGATGCAGGACATGTGGTGGAAGCGTATTCGGACAGTGATTGGGCAAGCCTGAAGACCCCGGACAGAGCCCGAAGGAAGAGTACTTCATCAGGAATCATTGTACTGAACGGAGTGCAAGTGTTATCATTTTCTAGGACTCAGAAGGCCACATCATCATCAAGCTGTGAAGCAGAGTTGTATGCACTAAGTGGAACTTGTGGAGAAGCAATCCTAGTCGGAAGGCTATTTGAGTTCCTAGTAAACGCGCCTGTACGCGTGGAGATACGGTGCGATTCATCATCTGCACGACAGTGGAGTCAACGACGAGGAGTTGGACGTCTGAAGCATGTGGACGTTAGGCTGTGTCAACTGCAAGATTGGGTACGAGACAATCTTGTAAAACTTGGTACAGTGCGAACCGCGCTAAATGTAGCGGATCTGAACACCAAGAAGTTGTCATATGCCCGAAGGTCATTTCTACTGTATCACTTGTCTCAAGTAGAGTATGATGAAGAAGGAAACTTGGAGTATACTGGAGAGAAAGAGTATGAAAAGCATGAACAAGAGAAGAAGTTGAAGGAGTATGTCGGAAGCGGACAAATCAAGAGTCTCATTAGAGCCATACAGGTATTTCATTTGATGAAGCCGATTACCGCAGTATTGCTCAAGGAGGAAGTATCTGACGCCCAAGTAGAGACCTGTGGAACCTTGGAAAAAGGTATGAGCGCCATGGATGGAAACTTCACGAAGTTTGAAGTTGGAATGATGGTATGCGTATTTTTGCTCGCAGTGCCGTATGTTATCACGGTATGGACAAAGCTTGGAAGAATTTTGGAAAACCTGCGAGGTATTGGACGTGTGAAGATCAGTACGGGAAGCCGTGCACGTGTATATCACCGTGCTACTTGCTGGCATGCCCAAGGGTCACACAAGAAGCCAGGCCGGTGGGTCTGGAAGGACGTACAAGAAGCTGAACAAGATGGCTTTAGGGCATGTTGGATTTGTTTCCCAGAGACGAAGCCAGAAGGAAGCTCGAGGAGACGCCGAGAGCGCGCAGAGCCACCAACCCCAGTCGAAAGCGACTGGGAAGTAATGGAGCTTGACTTTGAAGTAGAGTCAAATGGCGGATGCACAAAGAAGTGCTACTGGTGCGGAGTACGAAAGTGTACAAGGGAGAAGGTAAACCACCAGAAATGTTCTTGCACGGAATGCATCAAGACATATGCGACGGAACAATGGAGGAAAAGTTATGACAGAGCAGTAACGGAAGGAACGGGTAATGCCACGGAAAAGGAAGAGACCCGTGTAACGGATGAAGTGGATCATACCTGGAATGCCGGACAAAAGAGTGGCAATGGAAAAGGATCTTTGAAGAGACGTGGAAGAGCAGCGATGGGAACACCATCAATCGTACACACAGAGAGTGTGCGTATGCCCATTATAAGTGAGGAAGACTACCGACGTGGTGGAAAAGTCACATCTGGAAGAAACAAGCAGGATGTGGAAACCCAGGAAGAACCGGAAAGGAAGAAAGAGCCGGAGATGATCGAGTACCGCGGAAGGATGATTACCGTGGAAGAGATGGGGAACAAGATGCTATCCCCAGAAGCACAGGAATCGTATGAGAAGTATTGCGAACAATGCAATGAGATGTATGACGCGTCAGAAGAACGCGCACAAGGATCGGAAATCCCGATGGACCTGTTTGGGAGTTCGAAGCCAATGGATGTAGATCCAGGTACGCCGGACAGCACAGAACAGAGAACGTTGTTCGGAAGTCAGTAAGACCTACATCGTGTACGAGTATGACGCAGAGAAGTGAGTGTAGGCAAGACTGAAAAAGTTTCACCTCGGAACGCACAGCAGCGAAAGCGCAAAAGAAGGAAGAGCGCTAACGCAGGAAGTTTGTGTGGAATGTTTCACTAGGACGAAGTACTTGTTACTGTACGAGTCAAGACAAGGACGGTCTGACACACCTCCTTAATTGGGGGACGGTCAAAAGGTGGGTTGCACGGAGTGTTTAACCCAAGGACTTGCAATGGCTAAGCCGATGCAGTCACGGGCGGAGGTATGCCCGACCAATGACCGATCGAAGTACAGCACAAGGACTTCGAGGCAGGGTGTTGAATTCTGTACATAGGAACGCCCCACACCTTTGGTGAGCCCAGGCTACGGTATAGTATTGTATAGCTGTATACTATGTGACCGATGCAGCGCCTTTGGTTCAAGAGCAAAAAGCGTGACCGCTCAGGGTTTTACAGTTTAACTAGAACACCTTAACAGCCTGCCGACCAGGCAAGAGTGCAAAGCAGTCAGAAGCTTCTCCACAGGTGCGTCTGCTTACTACGAGCCGCTTTTTCAGCTGGAGCTCATGTGTCACTTGAGCAACCCACCAACGCCATCATGTCCTGGTTGGAACCCTTTGTTCAGGACATGCTCTCAGAGATCCAGGCATCTCTTGTGAACATCCCCACCTGCTCTGTGGGCCAGGATGTGGCCAAGTCATGGCTCTTTGCTTGAAGCTTTTTTCCTGATCTTCGCAACCTCCTTGCAGGTACCTGTAAGCACAATAACAGCCACCCTTCAGTGGCGGGGGTGCGCGACGATCACGGCAACTTCCTTTCTCAGAGAACTGCGGAATATCCGCCGCAACTGGCCTCACGCCTTGCTAGCGCTGTCACGCAGCTCTTCAGTTCAGACACCCCGAAGTACCAGGTGGCAGCATGCTCTCTCCACTTTGCTTTGGCGTCGATACCAAGGAAGCCCAGGTCGCTCCCGCCTACAGCAGCCCAAGACGGAGGCGGGATTTACACTCTTCCAGATTGGTCTCAGGTGCCAGGAAGACCGCTTGCACAACCTCCGCAAAGAGTGGCAACGCTGGCTTCTTGTGAAGCAGATCCTGCACGCTTGCAGCAGCATGTTGCTTCTGCCTGCAACAGCCCGCTTTTTACAGCGGAAGAAACAACCTGGCTGCGGGAATCTTTCAAGCGCTTCTCGGATGCCACCTCCTCGGCGCAGGATTGGAACTTCGAGGTTCTGGAGGGACTTTTATGTGACAAAGATACTTCGCTTTTTCCAGCCTTACGCAAAGGAGTCCCCACCCCCACCGGTTTTGATGGTAACATTCCTCGCAGTCACACACTCCGGCCTCGCCAGGCCGATGAACCTGATAGCAGCCACGAACTTCCTGTCTGCCAGGGGAACTGGCGGGGGGCTGAAGCTGACCCGGCGCTGCTTCTGGAGCTGATAGAGGAGGAAATTTCAGCAGGCTTCATCGAGAAAATGCCCAGCTTCGTGTTGCAGTTGGTCGCATAAATATTGTTAAAGCACTGACGACAGCGACTCCGCCAGTCTCGCAAGCATTGCCTGCGCCTGGTGGCCCAGCTGTCCGCCGCCGCCCCTGTAGAGTCCTGTATGAGGGCGTCATGCAGGAGCTGCATCTGCATCGTCTGCGTTGTCTGGCAGGTCAGCAGGAAGAGGCAAAGCCATGGTGCAAGGCGAGAGGTTTTATTAGGCTAAGGTTTTAGGCGTTGGTCTGGCGGCTCAGCAGGAAGAGGCAAAGCCATGGTGCAAAGTGCAAGGTGACAGGTTTTACTTCGGTAAGGTTTTAGGGCTTGGTCGGTCACGGTTTCGAGATGTTTGGGGCCTGGTACACGTTCATCCTACCGGCGCCTAGCCATCAATCAATTTAGTTCACTGCTGGGCGCCCCTCGGAAAAAGCCGGCACTGCACCTGAACCAAAAAGACCAACAGTCAAACAGATCCAAGCGTTCACATGTGCACACAGAAATGAGACGTGCACGCAGTTTAGGGGAGGGGCACAGCTAGGGGCACGGGCCTTTTTTTTTCACCGTCAAGCCGATCAACGCCGCGCCCGTGGGCTTCTGCTTCTTTCAAACTTTTCCAGAACCCAGGAACCTGTTTTCATGTGCTTAAGACAGCACTTGCAAAGAACAACTTGTGACCGACTGCAAGGCTCAAAGAAGTGTGAAAATAAGTGACTCGTGCGTTTTCCGCGCACTCTGTTGTGGTAGCGGAGCCTCGCCAACAGGGCAGGCTCGTAGGGTAGCTAGCTTGTGCCCCGGGCCCTTGCTAGTTCTTGAGCCCGATTGTGATCGGCATACTCCTCGCGTGTCGTGTGCCCGAGTGCTGTGGCGGCCAGAGCCTCTACGTGACTTACCTCTTTGGTTTTCTTCAAAAGTCGGTCAAGTGTGTGTTCTTTGCGGTGCTTGCAGAGAGGATACAGAGAACTGAGCCTTGAGCCATCGAGTGTGACATGTCAAGTCCTCCTCAAGGAGATCAAGGACCCCAGCCTGGGGGAGGAGCATCCCCTGGAGGTCAGAGTGCCACGTCGGCACCTGCAGCAGGGTCGGCGCCCGCGCCGCCTGTGGACCCTGGAGTTGTAGTGCAGCAGTTGGCAACAGCTTTGTCTTTGCTGGCTGCGAACCAGCAAGATTCTTCTGTGAGAGAAGCCAAGTTTGTGAAAGCTCCTGATGTGTTTGCGCCCAAAACCCTTGATCAAGAACTGGCCGGTTGGCCGGATTGGTCCTTCTGTTTTCGTAATTGGCTTTCAGTACAGGACGGGGCATTTAGGGACGATCTTCTGAAAGTCGAGAAAGCCACCGAGATCCTCGCATTTGCCGATTACGAGTCCGGAACCAAAGCTCGAAGCATCAGATTGTACTCTATATTGGCGACTTATCTTCGGAACCGTCCTCTCCGATTGCTGCGGTCGGTAGCAGACGGTGACGGGTTCCGTGTGTGGCGCTCTTTGGTAGATGAACTCCAACCTTCTAGTCGTCCTCGAGCACTTGCGTTGGCACAGGCTTTGGTAAAGTTCCCACCGTACAAAGAGGGCGGCAGTTTGCTAGACTACACCCTTGCGTTCGAGAGACTCCTCACAGAGTACGCAAAGGTTGCACCTCATCCCTACGACGACAACTTGAAAATTTCAACGCTCCTGGCAGGACTGCCTAGCGACGTGCGGAAGTACCTGGAGCTGAACATGGACGACAGCATGACCTACGAGAAGCTGCGCACCCGGTTGCTGCAGTATGAACGGACTACCGCAGGGTGGTCTTCGGAGCATGTGTTGCGGTCGGTTGGCATCGACAAAGATTCGAAGTTCTTGGACACGTCAGATGTTGTGCCAATGGAGGTAGATCGCGTTGAGAAAGGAAAAGGGAAGAAGGGTTTTGGCAAGAAGGGCACCGGCAAGAAGGGCGACAACAACTACTATCAGAAGGGCAAGGGTGACCATTGGAGCAAAGGTAGTTACAACAACAACGCCTACAACAACAACTACAAGGGAGATAAAGGAAAAGGAAAAGGCTCTTGGGGAAAGGACAAAGGAAAGGGGCATGGAGGCAAGAAGGGAGGCAAGGGAAAAGGCAAGCAGATTGGTCCCTGTCACAAGTGCGGTCGCATGGGACATCTTCAAGCTGATTGCAGAGTAGGGTTTGTGCAGCAAGTTCAACAGCCAGTTCCTGATGATGCTTCTACTGGTATTCCTTCGTCTGCAGCGTCTACTGCTAGTGTGCCTTCGTCTTCTACCTCTAGTGCCCGGAACCCCTCGAGAGCAACCACAAATGTTCGTCGTCTTGAAGTAGTGCACGAGCAGCCCAATGACATCAACCTAGTGATCTTCGAGACTCCCCAGACTCCCACCTGTGAGTTCTTCGATTTGGCCTGTGAGGACGATGACTGGGATGACTATTTCGACGAGCCCGATGAGTACCAGGTACGTGCCGTGGAACTTTGTGCGGGAAGTGCCTTAGAAGTTGAAGCTGAAGCCGAAGCTGAGCTCCAGTCGAGTAGCACGCTGGTGTTTGACATAGCGGAGAGTGATGAAGACAGTGATTGTGAGCATGACGTTCGTATGGTCAGTGAGCAGCCGATGCAGCATGAGTTTGAGCAAGTGATCTTGGATTCTGGAGCGGATGTGACAGTGCTTCCCCTCTCCCACGGCGCGGTAGGAGAACCCAATGCAAACAATACCATGATCCGCGATGCCCAAGGTAATGTCATCCCGATGGCGAGCTACAGAAAGAACGTGGTCTTTGAAGTCGAGGGCAACGAAGGCCAGCGGCTGTTCTTCCGGGACAAGGTTGTCGTAGCTCAAGTGAAGCAGCCTCTTTTGAGTGTGGGGAAGCTGATTCGAGATCACTGGAGCCTCGGGGATGTTGACGGCCGTTTGCAGATGAGCAAGGGTGGCAACAGCTTCCCAGTGCACATGTCTCGGAGCTCGCTTGCAGCAAACATGAAGATTTATCGACTTGAGGAACATGTCCGTGCAGTTGTGATTGAGCTTTCCGAGTTGATGGAGAGCGGCACTGAGATTCAAGGGTGGAGCCTCTCCCCAGATGGGGGCCCCATGCACGTGAGCACAAGCAGCAGCTGCACCGTTGATCCTTCTCTGGTGTTCCCTTCGCAGCAGTGGCCGTTTCGCACCACGTTGCTTTCACAGGGTGATCGTCGATATGAAGTGTTTGAGTCTGGCGAATATTGGGAGGATCGGAAAACTTTGAGCACAGAACGTCCTGCAACCAAAGTTGTTACTATCTTGAGTGCTGCACCAGTGGAGCCCAGGGACATTGGAAAGGTGATTGTAAATGAGCAGTTTCGTCCTGAATACATTGTTCCCGAAGAAGCCCCTGCTCATGATGACGGTGATGCTTGGATGGCGGCGGCCCCTGAACGTGTTCCCGATTCTCCTCCAGCCCAGGTTGATGGACAGCGCGGTGGCGGCGCTGAAGAACAAGGCGATCCTGTGGGTCCCGAGGTCCACCTGGCTGCGGGGAGACAAGCAACTTTGGTGGTTAATGATGTTGAGCTCACTGAAGACTCTTCGCTGAAAGTGTTGCGTAGAGCATGCCAGTTTCTTCGAGTGAGCAAGAATGGGAGCAAGGCTGTACTGTGGAGCAGGCTTCAGAGTGAGGTAGCAGATTCTCAGCTTCGACATTCTGTGCAAGCAGCTGATGCAGTGTTGGAAGCATACCGCCGAGAACCTCAAACGGAATCTGGAACAGCTCCTCCGGATGCCGAGACGGTGGCACTTCATGAAGTCACCCACTGCCCCAGAATGCCGTGGTGCAATGCATGTGTAGCTTCGCGGTCTAGAGAGGACAACCATTCGGCAAGTACTCCAAAAGAGCTGGGGGTGATCCACTTTGACTACATGTTTAACAAAACAGAAGCAGCCCAAGGAAGCCCTGAACACCCCATGGCAGTGCATGTCGTTATGGTCGATGAGCACACAAACTTTGTGCAGTGTGTGCCTGTGGAGTCGAAGAGTGCAGAACATGTGCGTGTAGCAGTCGATGAGGCTGTGAAGATGGCCTCTCTCCTTGGCCACACCAACCTGACGCTGCGTGGAGACAGCGAGCCGGCGATGAAGGCGTTCATGGCAGCGATCGTGCAAGCAAGGACCCGATTGGGGTTAGCGACCAAGGTTACTTATGCTGCGCCGGATTCGAGCTTGCATCAAGGTTTGAAGGCAGAGCGCTTTATTGGCATTGTTCGGGGTTTGGCCAAGACTTTGCTGAGAACGATTGAAGAGCGGACTGGATTCCAAGTCCAGAGTGGGCACCCGGTTTATGTTTGGGCTTTTCGACACAGTGCTTTCCTTTACAGCAGGTTTCATGTGCAACGTGACGGTATGACTGCATTCGAACTTGTGCACAGTCGGCCTTATGCTGGGAAGCTTTGCGCTTTTGGTTCCTCGGTGTTCTCCCAGTACCTCCCACACGCTGCTGCTAAAGGAAGCGGTTGGAAGAGATCGATTTTCCTTGGAAAGTCAACACTTGGCAACCTGAACATTGTGGCTGATAGCTCAGGTGTGCACTATGCCAGAACGATGCGAAAAGGTGCCTTAGGATTTGAAAGTGAGCTGATTGCGAGCGCAAAGGGAGTGCCCTGGAATGCAACATTGGATGTTTTGCCAACAAAGAGGTCGAGGGCCCCAAGGATTAGAGCACCAGCACTTATTGAGCCAGTTGATCCTGTGGTTCATGCGCCGGGCCCTGGGCCCGATGAAGCTGCGAGCGACCCTACGTCGCCGTCCGCGAGCCAGGGTAGTGCTTCTAGTGCTGGTGGAGTTGGCTCTATGTCGACTAGTTCCTCTAGTTCTGCTGAGATGATGACTGATGCAGAGATGGGCCAGGCCTCGGCACACAGAGTAGATGGTGGTGACGGAAACAGACATGGACTTGAGCTTCGAAGATGGAGTGGAAAAGGAAGAAGATGAAGACCCGAACTTGGAAGCTAAGCAAGCAGCCAAGGAGTGGGCCCATCGTCGATACGAGGATGGACCTCCGGAGCTCTCCGAGGAGTACCTTTGCCGCCTTGACGCAGCTATGGATGCTTTGGAAGTCAAGCGTTTGTTGGCACTTGGAGTGGTTCGCAAGCTTGGGGATAACCAGCAAGGGGGGAATGCGCCAGAAGGAATGAAGAAGCTTCAATCACGATTCGTTCGTGACTGGCGCTTCCGCGGCAACTGCTGGATTAGGCGATCAAGGCTTGTCGCCAAGGAGTTCAAATTCTTGGAACCCGAGCTTGAGCACTTGTACGCACCAGCTTCCATGGCAGTACTTCAGCGTGTCTTTGCAGGGTTGTGTGCGAGTGGTGAGAATTTGGTGCTTTATAGCGTTGATGTGAGTGACGCTTACCTACAAGTTCCACAGAGTTGCCCTACATGCATCATTTCGAATGACGGAGAGTATCTTGAGCTGTTGTACAGCCTTCCTGGTCAGAGGGATGCTGCTCGAGGGTGGTATCTTCACTCAAGGAAATCGTGAAGGGCAATCGCTTGAAGCCTTTTGAGGGTGCTCCTGCAGTGTTTTATGAGAAAGGAAAACTTGCGTGCAACAGCCATGTAGATGACTTGCAGCTTTGTGGCGGTGACGCTCGCGCACAGGAGTTACTGGGCAGCCTGAAGAAGGGCGGCTTGAAGGTCAAGGTCGAGGGACCTGTCCGAATTGATGGAGGAGAGTGTCGCTTCTTGAAGCGGTTGTTCGTCGGGGATGGTTCAGGTATTTTGATTGTTCCTGAAGAGAAGTATGTGACCAAGTTGTGCGAAATATTGAAGCTTGAGAGGGCAGCCCCGAAGCCAACACCTTTGCCATCGTCGTTGAAGCGGCCAGTGAGAGATCCAGAACTTGAAGGTGACGATTATTCTACATATAGGAGTGGCCTAGGGTTGCTGCTTTACACTTGCTCGGACTACCCCGAGATACACTTTGCCGTGCGCATGCTTGGTTCTAGATGCTCGAGTCCCACCGAGTATGACCTTATGCTCATGCGTCACGTCGGGAAGTACTTGAAGGGTCGTGAGAACTATGTGTTGAAACTCTCCAGAACCAGCCCAGGCACCACTTTTGAAGAACGAGTACGCAAGATGGATTCGTTGGAAGATGAGGACTGGAGGGTCAGTAGTGCAGAGCCTAGCTTTAAGCAAGGCCATCTCATCGAGATTGTCACTGATGCCGATTGGGCTTCATCGCATTTCTCGCGGAAGAGTGTGAGCTGTTACTCGATGTACCTGAACGGGAACTGCGTGTATGTGTCCACGAAACTTCAACAGACTTTGGCTTTATCCAGTTGCGAGGCTGAATACATGGCCTCACTAGCAGGGTGTGCCGATGCATTGTTCGTGAAGGCATTGCTTGAAGAGGTCACGGATTCAGAGGTCACGATCATCCATAGGACGGACAACTCAGGAGCTAGAGCAATTATTTCAAAGCAAGGATGTGGACGTTTGCGCCACATTGACCTTGCTTACTTGTGGCTGCAACGTGAGTACCAGCTTGGACGTGTGATTGAGAAAGTGATTACAACCAAAGCGTGCCCACCGGACATTGGCACCAAGGCTCATCCACGTAGGAGACAACAGTTTCTACTTGGTCTCTTAGGCTTTGTAAACAAGGACACCAAAGAGCTTGCGGGATCAGATGATGTGAATGCGTATCTCATCCAGAGTGGCTTGAAGAGCGGTTTGAAGAGTAGGAGTGGAAAGGCAGCAGTCCGTCTCATCATGGCAATGTTGTTAACGGACCCCGCGGATGCTGCGAACATCAAGGATGACAACGCGGCGGAGTTCAGCGATCACTTCCTCACGAGCTTCGTCATGGTGATGATTGGATTCTTCATTGTCGGCATCTTCACCTACATTGTCTTCTACTTCAACAAGTTGTGCGTGAACAAGGAGAACAAGTGCTTCCGCATCCTCGTGCTCCTGGCCCTTTTCCTCTTCCAGGCGGACGCGGTGAAGTATACCATCACGATTGAGATTGATGGTGAAGGTCGAGTCCAACGTGAAGGTGATGAGCAACTACATGGGTTCACTTTGGTGGAAAGCGCGAGCTCTCAACCTATTGTTGCCCCCGGTGGTGGCGCTACTTCGTCTACGAGTTCTGCGACTGGTGGTGCTACGTCCTCTTCTTCGTCTACGGCAGCTTCTTCGGCAACCACAGGTCCTACGACAACGAGTGGAGCCCCAGCTACGAGAGCAACAACGGAGGATGGACCGCCCGTTGGGTATGCATCTGGCGTCGTCACCGTTTGGCGCATTGGTCATGGAAGCTGCTATCACAGGCAGTTTTGTGGAATGGTGAATCGTGCACGCCGTGTGGAGCCGCACAAGCTTCTTGAGCTTAGTCGACGACAGGCGGAGGCAGCTGGACTGAAACCGTGCAGACAGTGTGGTCCTGAGTCGAACGCGTAGTTTTGTACAGCAGGTGTGTGTAGTGAAGACACACGTTTTCTCCAGAAGTCGCTTTTGGACCTTTGTGTAGATAGGTTCGCGCAGTTGTGTATCGCATGTTGCAATGCAGTTCAGAAGCTGTTAACATGCAGTTTTCTTTTGGTGAACACTGAGCCGTGTAGGGACATGTGCATTCTAGAAGAAGAAAGGCCCCAAGATGCCAATGCACAGTCCGGTAACAAGCACCGTTGGTCAGGCTAGTCGAAAAGCTGTGACCCGCAAGAAGGTCCCTGACCATCTGAAGCGCTTGTCAAAAGTAGTGCAGCCGCTAAACTACATTTGATGTACAGTTGTAAGCCTTAGGTCGTGGAGCGCTCTAAGCTTTGTGTGCAGTGTGCTGAGCTTCTGTTTTGGAGAACCATAGTGGCGTGTAACGTCGGCTACTTAAAAAAGTGGCATTGGCTCCGAAAGTTTGCAGCAGATGATTGTCTTTGAAGGACTATCATCTGAGGGGGGTTTCAAACTTTTCCAGAACCCAGGAACCTGTTTTCATGTGCTTAAGACAGCACTTGCAAAGAACAACTTGTGACCGACTGCAAGGCTCAAAGAAGTGTGAAAATAAGTGACTCGTGCGTTTTCCGCGCACTCTGTTGGCTTCGCTCACGAGGCTCAGGCTCCTGCCGGGGAGGTTGGGAAAGCCGGTTCACATCTTCACCCTCGCCCGCCGGCCTCCACTTGAACTTCCACCATGCCTTGACTGTCCTCGCCAATTGAGGGCTAGAGGCTTTGGCATGAAGGCAAATGCCGAACCTCCTCGTCATCTGGACCATCGCCTTCCTGGAAGCATGAAAAACCGAGCAAGGCCGTGCTGAGAGCCACGCCGCCTCGGCCTCCTCTCGGTGCTCCTCCCGCTCCAGCTGATCCTGCGCAGAGTGGGAACCCGCACCCCCCCACTAACGAAATGGGAGCCGCACCCTAATCATCTGTATCCCCGTCTGCTCCACCAAAAGGCCGCTGAGCTCGTACAGCAGCCCGATCTGAGCTTCAACGGGTTCGGCTTGACGGCTGGGAGCTTGGCTGAGGCACGGACGATTGCCGGGGCGTCAAGACGCCCCAGCTCTCGCCTCGGAAGGTGCAAGACCTCCATGAAGCCATCCATGACACCTGGCAAACGGCTTGAAGCAGAACATGCAAAAAAAAACTCCCGGTCCAGGCCTCGAGGCAAATGGCAGCCCCACCCCACCCCCGCACAGAGCTAGTTTTCACTTCCTTGCTCACAGGACATGCAGGCCGCTTAGTCCATGCGTGCCAAGTCTAGCTTTGTGGTTGCACGTGAATGAGATTGGAGGGTGACATGAACTCTGTCAAAGCCAGTCAACAAGGACGAATGCCGGGATCTACCAATATCAAATGCAGAAAGGGATGCGGTTGAGCTCATTCTCGCTGAAACATGTTCTGAAAGCCTCAACCCTAAACCCTGCCTTGAAGATTACACCGACCAAAAACCTCTTGACTGTTACTTAGACTCTTGACCGTCCTACTTTCCCACATAAGAACGTTGAAATAAATAACAGGATGCCGCGATGCCCTTCCTTCAGCCGGCTCGACGTTTGGGCAAAAGCAGATCGAAAGCCTAAACCCGGCCCGCAAGACAACACCCGTAGGACTGTAAGAACCTGCATCGGGGTCGAAGGTCCTGAATTTGTACATATCGATTGTTTGGAGGTCGGGTCTTTGGGGGTTGGCCGTCTTAGAGTCTTATTTCTCCCTTCCCAAGCAAGAACGCGCACATGAACAGGATGCAGCAACTGGGCAAGAGCAGCCGGTTCTCACAGTCCCGCTGCCAAAGCGACAGGAACAGTATGCAACCCCGAAGCTAGAACCCAGGCATCGCAGACCCGGTAAACCCTCCCGTCACACGACATAGACCTCACTCTGCGTCCAACGTTCCTGAGGAGCAGCCCGAACGTGCTAGGTCCGCTAGGTCTACAGCTGCTCCCGCAGCCGAGGCGGCCGGAGTGTCAGTAAAGGACGGCCGTGCATGGTCGTGTTCGGAACTGTTGTATTCTGGGTCGCGAAGCCCAACATCGCATTGGTTGAAGCCCCCGTTCTGTTCGGGGTCTGGGATGGTGTCTCTGCACCCCACGCTGACAAAGTCCGACATGGTTTCAAAAGCATATCCGTCTTTGGGTCTGGAATCCTTGTCTCCCGCCAGCCCACGTTAGCCGACCCTAAGCACGCGCCGGTCAGGCCCTTGTTGTAAAGGACCAGGAACATCGCACATTACACGGCCTGTTCTGCATTGCGTGAGTTTTGGATACACGGGCTGCAACACGGCAGAACGACATGTCCCAAGTAGCGGGTCATCATCAGCCTCAAACCCCCCAAAGCAAACCCCCATTCTCGCTTCGAGAGTAGGAGTGGGGCTGGGTTCTCGACTCGCCGGACTGCGCGTGGTCAGGGGCTAGGAGGGCTTTTTCCAATACAAACGAGCAACATCTTTCGTTTGGATTGATAAACGAGCTTCCTCAGTACTCCGTGACCAGCCGGGTCGGTAATGCTGGATTCAGGAGGGCACAAGGAACATCGGGGGTATTGTTGTTAGCAAAACGAGGCACTCCCGAACCAATCAATCGCGCTTTGTTGGCAATCCAAAGCTTACAGGACGTGAAGCGGCTGCTGGCCGAAGCAACATGTGAGCGCTTCCCAGATGCCCCGATGACCGCCAAAACCTGCGCGACCTGCAAGCAGCTGAAGAACAAAACACTCTTCGCACCGTCCGCTTGGCCAAACCAGGCACGCATGGTCAGGTCAAAACCCCACCTCACCCTCGCCCTGCCCGGTAACCTTCCGTCCTCAATCTGCTTGATTGCAGGAGCCGATTTGCTTAAGTGCCAATGAAAGGACGAACGGCTTTTTTAGCGTGCCAATCAGAGCCGCGTTTGTGCGGTCTGCAAGACAGACCAGCCTACAGTGTCACGCAGTGGTCGCACAGCTCCGCTGGCAAGTGTGTGAATTGCTGGAGAAGGCCGTGGCGAAGGCCCCCAACCTTCAGCCCAAACAGCCGGACAAGACTTGCTCTGTTTGTAACAAGGAGCTGCCGCGAGCAAACCTCTCTTCCACACAGTGGCAGCTACTTCGAGTGGGGCCATCGGCCATCGCCACCCGACAGTGCATGGACTGCCACCAGGTCATACACAAGGTTAATTTCGCAATTTCACCTTGGCAGAAGCCCGCACGAGAGGGCAGCAGGTGCAAGCATTGCTGCCGACAGAAGCTGGCTCAGACCCGCGCTGAGTTCGTGGCAACCCACACCAGGCAAGGCGGACAGGGTGCCGCAGAGTCGCTTGCGGCCTAGGGATGTCGACAAGGCCACCGCAATGCGTTTCATCATGGAGGCTGGTGAAGACGTGCTACCATCCACTGATTTGAAAGCCTACCAAGCTGTGCAGGCACGATAGCCGCGAAAACTGGAGCACTTTGCGCATGCAGACTGATGACAGTGGCATCTCCTTGGCCGACAAGAGGACCTACGGTCATCAAGCTCACGTGGACCTTTGCCACCTCAAGGAACGCCCTGGCATCGTGGTGCAACATGCACTTGGATGCCGCATGGTGCATCGCGCGCTGTGAACAGTGTCGCGCCAGCTGCACTCGTCAGCGCATGCGACCACAGTCCATCTGCCAACGCCAGGCGGAGTGTCCTCGTGGCTCCTGCTGCTTGCAGTTTCCTGCGGTCCGATTTTCTTGCGAACCCCTTCTGAAGCGCCCCAAACACGAATAATCATGCGAAGTGTTGCCTTGCAGTTTCTGTGCAGTTCTTGCAGTCCGACAATTCCTGCGAAGCCGTCCAAACACGAGTAGTCATAGAAGTATTGCCTATCATCTTTCCAGTTCTTGCAATTCTTGCAGTCCCTGAGAAGCCGGTATTTGGAGGGGATATCATTGGGGGGGTGGGGAGGGGGCCGAGAACGCACAGCACACAACCACATATGTCCAGGAATGCGCACATGAATGCACACAAAGGCAACAACCGTCCAGGATCCAAAAATAAAATCATTCCCTGCTCGGCGCTTCGACCTTTCCCCAGGCCCAACATCCAACGAAGCTACCAGTGGCGTGGGAAGCCAGAGTTGGCCACTCTGGTGTATTTGCAATTCAGTGATCGCAACACAGCCGAACCTCTAGCATCCTCGCTGTGCACGGTCATCATCGCTGTTGGTGCCACGTAGCAAGTTTTAGGTAAATATTGGTTTCGTTTTTCAGAAAAACCCAGCTGGGAATCCAGCTTGTTGAGGACCTCCATTCAACGTCAAAAACCTTGAGTCTCAGCTTGAATCTGAGTACATATTTCACACTGAGTGATCAGTCAGCAAGCCGAGTATCAAGAAAGTTTCTGTGTGTGTGTGTGCGTGGGCGTGTGTGTGCGTGGGCGTGTGCGAGCGTGCATGGAGCGTTCCAGGAGACGAGTAGAGTAATCTCGTTGATTTCAGGAAGAGCTCTTGGCCCACTTGCTGGCCGAGCACTGGGTGAAGATCGTCATAGGCCTCCTCCGCACTGCGATGTGGGTTACAAGTAGGGCCCAGTAGGTAGGGGCTCCGTGTCATGGAGGCCTCGGCCTCGCCGTTGCTCTGCGACTGCCGCAGCTTTTTCTGAGCGAAGACGGCCGGGATCCGGAAGCACCACTTCCAGAGTGCTGGAAGAGTTTTGGCCGTCATTTTTCTGAGGGGTCGTCTTCCACATGCTCTTTGCCTGCGCCCCCAGCAGAGTGCGAAGCAGCGTGACATCCGTGTGTGAGTCGTGCGTTTGCGTTTGTTCAGACCTTGGTGACTGTCCTCAGATGCATGTCTCCTGCGCTGACCTCGGTCTCGATCTGCTAAGAAACCTTGCTTCACCGTTTCCCCTTGATTCGGATCGATGTGTTGCAGGTCATGCTCTGGTTTCGCGACGAGATGGGCTTGCCGAAGAAGGGAAAATCAACGGCCGGGAGCTAGCATGAATAGCATGAAGCTTGCTTGCTTGTTTGCTTGCTTGCATGCGCTGTAGAGAGTAGCGGTGTTAAACAAGGCAACTAACACATCGCCGCAGCCTCGGAACGGAAAGATGCAGCTTCAAGCAGCCTATAAATATGGAGGGGTTACTGTTACGACTGAGACTGAGGACTGGTGGCGTGCCCACGGCGGCACCGCACAAGCACAGCCAGTGAGTCAAAGACACCACTCACGGACAAAAAGCGCAGACCGCAGAGTACGGCCTCAGCCTGGCCGCGAGCGAAAAAAAGAAGCATGCGGCAGGCCCCCCTCAAGCGCATCGAAGCGTCAAAGACGCGAGGAGTACGCTGCTTGCAATCAACCAGATAGCACAAAGCGAAGTCTCGTCGTCTCCGGGCCACCGCCACCGGTCTGGGAGTAGTCTATGTCTAGTGTCCCTTGTGACGTTGGGCGTAGGCAATTATCACCTTTGGTTTCGCTGGCACTCACATGCACCGAAAGTGGAGGTAGCAGGACTGGATGCAGCGGATCAGACATGCCGGATGCAGTTTGCGACATCAATGCCCCGCTCTTTCCTTCCGTACTGAGATGAAGCCAGTAGTGAAGAGACGCGATAGCATTGCAGCGGAACATTAACAGAGATGGCATTTGAAGTTCTGGGAAATGGGCATGTGAGGCATGTGCATACGCCGCTGGAGGGCTTGGGCATCCGGTAAGGGGCAGCAGTTGAGCCCGTGCCCGTCGTTTCGACTCCGAGCAGTCTGCCCTCGGCGCAGACCGGCATGCGGCAGCATGCGGCAGCTTATGAGTTCCTCCAGTGAACCCAGTTCCTCTTTGTCTCACATTTGTTCTTTGCTCCCCCTCTCGCTCCGCTCGATCTCTCTCTCTCTCTCTCTCTCTCTCTCCCTCTCTCTCTTTGATGTGCCCCAACCAGGTCTTCACAGCACAGCTTTGCAAGCAGCCACTGACGAGGCATGTCCATCACCCGAAGACTATCAACTCTCACATCCTGCCTTTTGCTTGCGACACCTGGTGAATCTGAAGGCGAATAGCAATGCCAACTGTTATCAGGAAAAAGGAAAGGCCTAGGACCTAAGTGTGCTCGTCACTCCCGCCAACTGCTTGGATCAAGGCCAGGACAGTCCAAGGGAGGCCTGTCGATGCCATGGCTTGTTCGTTCCTGCTGGGGTGGCCAGGGCTGTTCGTCCTTGCGAACATTCTCTGGTCGAGGCTCTTGACTGCGTCGAGTGGTGTAAGCCTTGTGGACCTCAGGTGCCGAGAATGCGCGCAATGCAGGAGATGGTGAACACCATGAGGCAGCTCAGTTTGACACAAATTGCTTTGAAGATCCGTCATCTTTGTTTGAGAAGGGTCATCAAGCCACCGGTCCGTTGCTGTGCTCGTATCGATCAAGAAGACAGCGTTTCCACGCGAATTCTGCATGGGATGATCTTATGGGGGGTTTGATGAGAATTGAAATCAAGGCACCACCCTCATTTCATGCTTCGCAGCTCAGCTGAGGATGTGACGGAAGTTCCGGTCGCCCAGCGAGATCTTCTGCCCAAAGCCCTTGGCGGTTCCGTGGCCCACAGGCAGTCCTGGTCACGTGCGGCCTGCACCGCAGTTTCACAAGCTAGCAGATGTGTGCGTGCTGTCGCTCCCGATGCTCCGATCTAGCTATAGCTCCGCGCTTCCCCCCAAGCCTGGCAGCCTGGTCGTCCCTGGTCGTCCTTGGCCGAACGGCAAGCGAGTCGAACGCACAAATGCCCTCTGCTTAGGTGTTCGGGGCGGATTGTGGGTTTCGGCTTGTTACAGCACTTCTTACACAGCTTACACTTCCATTAACTGAGCCCGTCTTTTGCATGCAGGGTTTGCAGGCAAGGAGACGCTGGCGATTTCCCTTGAGTCTCTGCCTGGATGTTCACGTAGAAGGTCCCGTAGGCCGCAGGGCATTGATTCCTGGAGCCGACGTGAATTAAAATTCAGCCATCCAAGCGTGATATCTGGCCGGTCGTCTTACGACTTGCGGTTGCAGACATCCTCCTGTGCTTTGGTCAGCAGTGTGACCATGCGCAGGGTCCAAGGCCGACGATTCGCTCAAAATTCAGCGGTTCAAAGAAGGTTTGGGAAGTGGCCTCGCCTGCGCGAACACACAGGAGATGCAGAAGGAGTCGGAGTTCTCGTCAGCTTTTACCAGCTCCTGTAGCTCTGCCATGCAGCGAGGCCCAATCTCCAGGTGGCAGCAGCGGCAGCCCGCACCTGCCACACCTCGTCATCGTTTGACGCAGTCGCTTTTCGTTCAGACCTCGGCCCTCGACAAGGGGAGTTAGACCTTGCGATGCCTCGCTGGCCCCTCTCGTCATGTTGCATACTCGTATCGCAGGAGGCGACCGTCATGAGCTCTAGAGCGCAGCTGTCTCTAGTGTGCACTAGCACAGCTTCTCTGCACTGGACTCAGGAGCCGGCACATGAAATCTCCGGGCCAAAATATGGTCCTCTCCCAAGCCTTGGAGCACCTTGGAGCACCTTGAAGAAAAAAGCCACTGTTTAAAGGGCCAGAAGAAGAAGAGAAGATCCCGAGCTTTTTCAGATGTCGGCAGCCTGAATCCTCGTCGGCAGCCTGAATCCTCCTTTGTCCAATAGTCTCCCTGTGCTCTCTGCCGTTCCTGCCGCTCTGATCTTCGGCTCTCCAGAGTCCCCCTTTCAAGTTGCCGCATCTTTTCTCAGACCCTGTTGCCCTTCACCCGCGCCGCCTAAAAAGCACGCCCCCCAAAGCTGCTCGGCCCCGTTCCGCAGAGTCGTAGAATCTTAGAAGCACTGTCAGCACGGCATCGGCTCCCTTCAGGTCGGCTTGTACTGGTCTCTCTCTTGTCCTTGGTCTTTGGCACTGAAAGGGCTTTCTCCAGGGCGTTTAAACGCCAGGAAGCCGATGCAGCTTGTAAGAATAAGACAATGTGAAGACCGGCAGTCTGATTGTCATCCCCAAGAAGCTGCCACTGCTTGGAAGAGCGAGAGGATCTGATACTGGTAGCGAGGGTTCCATTCATTGCCTATGAGCCTGGGATGCTTTGGAGACGAAAGCCTGCAAAGCCGTGTACTCGTAGCTCTTGAGGGTGCTTGCGAGGCAAAGCCGTGCAGACACTTTCACGGTGAAAAGGAAGGCTTCAGAAGCCCATTGAAGCTCTGCGGGTTGACAGGCGGAACGTTGATGGAGCCAGTGTGCCAGTGAGTGCTTGTGTGCTTGTGCCGTGCCAAGCCGAGTAGCAACGGCGTCGGTTTCGCACATGGCATCCCATCGTCTTTAACAGAGTTTAGTGAAGAGAGAGCAGCGGCTCGAGGACCGGCGGGGGAGGGCGATTGGTGGTTCCAGATGACACTGGAAGCCCTGTTCATGTGGCTTCCTGCCCCCTGCAGTACCGTTGTATTCCTTGCAGAGGCCTGCGGCCTGCACGTGTGTGTGAAGAGCTGTCCAACGAAAGTCAATCCAGTTGACCCGTCCTTGCCACAGCGCCTCCGTTGCTTGGACCACCACAGCCCTTCATAACTATGACCCACGGGCCCATGGCCGTCAGATTGCCTAACACAATTCCGTGCCCAGGGCTTTGCAAAGCTAAGGCAAAGCCGCAAAGCTTCTGAGACTACAAGGATTGATTCCGAGCACCGGGGTGCGACGTCGGCGTCGACTGCGCTTCCATGCGCGCCTGCTGGTCTCTGCAAAGTAGCCTGGGTGGCATGAAGCAAAGCCAGCAAAGCCCTCAGAGCTGAGCCCCGGCGGGAGCTGTGCCGCAGCGGTGCAGCGGCGGGCCCCGGCCGGGCCCCGGCCCGGCGCCGTGGCAGCGCTCGAGGCAGAGGCTCCTTGCACCGCAGGCCCCAGCTGGGCGGTTCGGGGTCTGAGAGGAGTTAACTGCCTTGGCCCAGCCCAGTCCAGGCTTTAAGTGCCTTGAGACTCTGAGGCTCTCGGACCTGGAAAACTCCAAAACGTTCTGACGGCAACTTGCTGCAGGAGCAGAGGCCAGAAGAGGCATAGAGACTTGGACTTGCCTCGTGTGCTCGAATTCCCCTGGCATGACCCGGCCGGGACCTCATAGTGGTTTCTTCCGCCAGCTGAGCTTGCAGGCTGTCGGGCATGCTGGCGCTGTGTTCTTAAGTGCCCAGCCTGAAGGCAAGCCTGCTCGACTTGTCGAGCATCGTTCATTTCAAGCATTCGCGTGCTGTTCTGGTTGACACCCCTGCCTTCTTAGTCTTGCTCTGAGACGCTCTTCCAGTGCGCCGCCAGGGCGGTTTGCAATGCAGCTGCAGGCGCTTCTGCTTCTCCATTAAACTCAAACGCAGGCGACAGCTGAGATGAGATCCTTTGGAAACACACTTGTGGCCTACAGGGCCTACAGCTTTCGTGGGTGGCCACGGCCTTGCCGGAACACCGCCACAGAATCCATGGCCACATAGCGCACATGCTACTCTGTCAAGTGCAGCGCCTCTTCGGTCTTATCAGGCCCACTCAGGCCCACGGTCTTCCGTGTGGGGGATCTCTGCAAAGTGCTCGTGATAGGGGTTGAGTGGTGTGCTGGACTCAGTTGACTTGCCCCTACGGCCTTTCCCGCTATAGCGCATGTCCGGTCACGTGCTGCTTTTGGAAGGGGAACTGAGTCGGCTTAAGGTCTTAAGCCATCGGTTGCATAAGCCTTGAAAGGATGAAGCATAAGGCTCTTCGTCATGCTCGCCGCATGGACAGGCCTCGGCTCTCTAGTGCCCAGAGGTGATCTGTGTCGCAGATCTCGAAGTCAGCATCAAGCACAGCAGTCGGCAGTCCCGCCGGAGCGTGAATTCTGGGTAAGATCTGAGTCAGTTTCTCCAGAATGTGCAGAGCTCCAGCGGTTACGAGGTGGACGGAGACAGAACCTGCCTGGGCGGTGAGAGCGTGACACAAAGAGTCAGACTGAGACTGCCTTCAGTTGAAGTGTAAGCCGTACGAGTCGCTACACCACCCGAGCCCGAGCCCGAGCCCAGCGGCGCCCAAAAGAATCTGAGCCCCGCTTTGCCTGGCCCTGCCGGCCCTGCCTTGCTCCGGCAGCTTCTGGGTTCTGTCGGTTCATGGCTCGCCTGTAGCACCAACGCGCAGAGCCCTCAGCATCCGACCCCGACGACCCATCCCACGTTAGCCTCACCACTTGCCTCTGCCTCCTCGCTTTTCTGAAAGACCCTGGCCCCAAAGCTTCGGCCCACTTGCAGTTTGGGAGCGTGCAGCCTCAAACTCTCCCTTTCTCCGCTTGGCTGCAGGGAGCTCTTTATCTTTGAACTGAAGTTTTGGACGAAGCTCCTGTCAGTGGCCGCTGGCCGGGGCTGAGCGGGTGCAGCGGGTGCAGCGGGTGCAGCGGGTGCAGCGGGTGCAGCGGGTGCATCGCTGCGCCGTGAGTCCGTGCACCCTGGAACGGCCTCTTCCAAAATGAGGAAGCTTAGCCACAGCAGCCACAGCTGCCCGACGGCGCTCTGACTGAGACCTCAGCCCGAGCAGCACTTGGGCGGGCACTTCGTTTCAGAATGGGCCGAGCACAAATTCTTAAAGCCGGCTGAGCGGCTCTAAAGCCTTTAGCGGCCGGCTGCGCCAGCACGGCAGGTGGCCGTGCCCGTGACCCTGTGCCGCGGAGGGTTCAGGGCTGTTTGTTTTTCGCATGGTGCCTTGACGTGCCGAACTCCGAACGGTAAGAGCTTCGGCTTCAAGTTTCTAACTGTAGTGGCTCTCGCATCACGCCGATTAGTCTTTCTCGGACGATCTGGTCAAGTCTTGTCGCTTTCGAGCTGATGGGCCAAATTTGCAAGTAACATGTTCAGCTCAGCAGACTTACGCGGACTCACCAAGCAGCGATTGCACCCCAGCTTTTGCCTGTGAAAGCAGTGGTTCAAGCAAACCCCGGCGTCGAACATGACCAGGCATGGAGCTTCGAAAGTCTACTTACAGCATGTAGCCGAATGTAGCCGTACCACCAAGAAGCAAAGCGGAGAGAGGTTCTTTGGTTGAGCGTGAGTAGATTCTAGAGGACTAGTGGACTGGGCGTAAGATGGAGATGCTTCTGGGCTCGTCCTGGGCTCTGAGGACCTGGGAACGCTGTCCATTGTCCATTGCCGGCTGCCGGCTAGTGACTAAAAGCCCTTTCGAAGGTATCCGAATCCTCAGCAGTAGGCCAGAAGAAGGGTTGAGTGCGGCTCTCCCCACACCCCCAGCAATGTGCAGAAACTCACGGCCAAGAACAACCCACTGCCTACCCACCTACCTACCTGGTACCTACCTGCCCACCTACCTACCCAGGATGAGATACCTGTGAAAAGGTCAGGCGAATGAATGTGGTTCTACACTTGAAGAACTAGTCGAGATCTTCCGCATGTCCATGATATTGGATTTGTTGGCAGCCATCTTGGTGCAGGTCTTTGTCATTGGATTCCTGCAGAACGAAAAATCAAGACTGCTCCCAAGATTCTAGATTTCGCTGCCGGGGTCCCTGCTAGTTACCTTGAACAGCCGCTCTTGAACTGCAATAGCGAAAGCTTGCGGGAGCCAAGAAAGAAGATTGCTCTGAGGACTTCTCTTCTCTGGAGCCTTCTGGCCCTGCTAGTTTGATTTATAGTTCTTGTCGCACTTATCTCTTGTATGTGTACTCTCTGGGGAAACCTCTAGCACTTCAGAGCCCTTCAGCCCTGAGGATCCGCTGCGGCAACTTGGAAGCCGTTAAGTCTTAAGTTGTGCATTTGTGCATCTTGGAGTTCACACGATGGCTCGGGCCATCACTGAGGTTCTACTATGCTGGGTGCTTGAAAACCTTGAGCCTTACATAAAGCAAACGGGTTCCCGTTCTCCAAGATCGCGGGTGCCACAGACTTCTGAGCGAGAATTCGTTGTTGCAAGACGAGTCTGCGTGCGACCAAACATATGCTTGGAATGACGGCACTCTGATGTCACAGCTCCGTCTCGCGCATGAAAAGTTTTGCTTCGCATGATTGCACTCGTATCACGTGGCCGGCCGGTCTTGTGCAGCAAGGGTTGTGCTGTGGATGACTGCCCTCGTCATGGCTCGATCTGATGGCTTTTCCCACTGCGGTGAATCAGTTCCTGACGAGGGACGCCCACACGGGCAGCCCACGTGACACGTGCAAAGCCTGCTGCAGTGAGCCTTCGAATTGGAAGCAGCGATCAGTGTTACAGTATCTTCATGTCATGGGGGCTCACAGCCCAAAGCTGCAAAATTTAAGGTCCCAACAGGTCCCCAATTGCAGAATCCGTTCCGGGCATATCTGGATCTAGGCAACTTGAGCCGACAAGCGAGATCAAAGTACGGAGCACAGGCATGAAGGTCTTCTGTTGCGAAATGTGGCGAGATGCGTTGTTTGCCCTGGTTCAGTCATTCGAGCCTCGAGCTGTCGTCATGATGACATGACGGCGCTCACACCAAGCACCTGCACAGTCTCCACGCAGCCCGACGTTACTGAAGGCGTAGCCGCTTAAGTCTCCTAGGCCCTAGGCCTCTCCCTAGGATTTCGGGAAAGAAGAACTCCTTGGCGCGGCGAAGGCGGTGGCAACTCCGGGCAAGTTTCCCTGCCGTGTCCAAGACAAAGGCGTAGAGAAGCAAACGGACCTTAAGTTGACACATCTGCAAGTGCGAAGCGCGCATGTTCTGGGTTCTCACACAGCCACACGGACACACACACACACAGAGACAGAGACACAGACACACTGACCTGTAGAGACAGAGGCACCACAAAGTTGTGTTTCCACCTTGACGAATCGTGACCGCTGCGACCGCACATGGAGTGGCGGGCGAGATGGCGCGGCTCAGGCGCCAAGCAGCAGGTAGCATGTGCCTCCTGAAAGCCTTTCTTTTTTGTTTTGACAGGTTGGGCCTTGGCCTTGGCCGGCTGGGCCAAGGCTTTCTTTGCGGCTCTCTCTTCAGCTTCCTCTTCGGCTACGCGGCGGCGCAGGCGGGCAGAGCCAGCGGAGCCACGCCCGAGCCAGGGCCGGCGCTTTCGAAGGGTCGCTTCCGGGTCGGGTGGTCGGGTGGTCGGGTGGTGCTTCAAGGGTTCGGCTGGGTTCTTGGGATTGCTGTTGCGCTCTGCGCTTTCAGGAGGCTCCCTGGGCCGCCAGCAAGCAGTGCCACTCGACGACGTAGCGGACGTTCCCGAAAGTGCAATGCGTGCACGCGGCGGCGCGGCTGAGGTCCCGAGAGGTACGACAGCAACGGCATGTGGAAGGCGCCCCCAGAAAGCTTGGGCTTCGCATGGCTCTGGCTCTCCTTGAACAGGGCTCGAGGCTCGTTGGGGGGAACTACACGCTCTACTGCGCCCCGGGCTTCGAGGCGGAAAAACGGACGGCAGACTGCTCAAACTGCTGCTGCTCCTCTCTCTCGCTTCTGGGCGGGCCCGGCAGGTCTCGGGGCCCAACGGAGGCCGCCGGGAACGGGCGAATCCGGGGCGAATTTGGTGTGAGAGCGCTGCTCTGGCGTTTTGGGTCCGCTTTTGGTAGGCCCCAGCCGCTCCTTGACATGTCCGCCGAGCCTGGTGTGGCTGGAGGACGAAACGAACGGGGGCCCCCTTAGCCCGCTTTGTGACGGATGTGGAGAGGAAAGAAAGGATTTTGCGACCCGCAGGAACTCCACTGCAAGAACGTGGATGACTGCGCCAAGCTGAGGCGAGACACGCTGCCATGCTGCATCTGCTCGCTTCCCAGATCCACCGCGCGAGCAGCGCGCCTCAGGCACGGTTGCGGTGCCCTGGGCATCTGTTTGGACCTCATTGACGGCTACGACTGCAACTGTGAAAACGCAGCTGGGCTCAGCCTGAGCTGGCCTCTTAATGTTTCTTGCTTTTTGTCCGAGCCCATAATCTTCGCCGAGCCGAGGGCTTCTACACGCGACACTACCTGGATTCAGAGATCGTCTGCGGCCCAAAGGAGGGGACCACCCGAAGAAGACAAGACTTCTCCTCTCCTTCTCTCCTTCTCCTCCTCACTCCCCTTCTCTCGCCTTCTCTCGCCTTCTCTCGTCTTCTCGCGCGCATTGCGTCGCAGCGCACCGCCTTCGCCCTTCGCTCCTTGGAGGGCATCGACAAGGACGTCTGCCATGGCCATACATGCGGAGCTTACGGCGCAGACGGCTGAGACGTGGCTGGGTTGAGCTTGTGAGCTCCTTGCTGTCCTCCTTCGAATCTGTGGCTTGGGCATCCCTTGCCTTGCGAGGTCTGCATCGACCTTGTCGGCAATGCTTCCGGCTATGATTCGGCTAAGGCACTTTCCTACACTGCAACTTTCAAGTTGGCACAGCTGACAGCCGCACTGGATCTTTAAGGGAATCTACCGATGCGAGTGCACGGATGGATTCTTCGACAACGGTGTGACGCCGCTCAGAAGCAACAGCCGAACGGCGGCGAGATTCTGCACTCGCAACTGGCCGCCTTTGCACACTTTCGACTCGTTTGCTCTCGCAGGTGCGAGCGCCAAGACTGCGGCAACAAGTCGGATCCCTTGGGCACCTGGCTAGGCTGGGCTGGGTTACCCCGCGGGGGGACAGCGCAGCAGAGATGCAGAGATGCAGGCAGCACGAAGTTCGGCGACGAGTACACTCTCAGGCGAAACGGCTCCTTGGAACCCCTCTCTCTGTCTTCAGAAGGCTGGCAGCCAGCCGACCGGACCGCCACTCCCTCCGGCACGATTACCCGAAGTGCTGCTGGACCCCCTTTGCCCCCCGTGCAGGTGGGTTAAATTTCGGTGGGGGTTGGGACGGTGGGACTGTACGGATTTGGCTTCGGGAGCAGCCCGCAAGACTGCAAGAGACCAAAGCTTTACGGTCTCTGTCGATCGATCACAGGTGGACAAAGCAAGCTACACCGTCAATGGGCGCTGCAAGACAAAGAGATGTGGAACAGCCGGATGCCCCTCGGGCGCTGTTTTAACCTTGCAGCCCACGCCAAATGCAGTGCGAATTTGGCAAGATGAAGCCCTGCAGGAACACAGGGTCAGTTGCACAAATAGAGTGAGCGGAGGGGAACGTTTCGAACATCCGCGAACACACACTCAGTGAGGCCATGGTTCGTCCACGTGTTGACAGCTTTCGAGGGTGTAGTTTCCTAATGTTCTTGCGTGCAACTATTTTGAGCCGCTGGTCTTAAGCTCTTCTCCCTTTTGCTCCCCTTCTCGGGTCTCCGAGCAGATTTTCCAAGCTTGAAGAGGGCCATGCTATGGCTATGCATCGGCCTTCTGATGTTGACTTCACTGGTGCAGACATTTTCGACTATCATTACCAGAATCAATGTCGGAAGATGTCGGAAGTCCTGTGATACGATTCGACACGTCATCCCTCGGCACGTAAAAGGAATCCTGCAGCCTGCAGGTGTCCGCCTGGCTCCTACATCTGGGGCGGCGCGCTGCAGGAGGCGCACGTGCCGAGTTCTAGTAGAAGGGAAGAGGAGGCAATGCGGCAACGTCAGGTCACAATGTCCTGTGGCGCTTCTGGGCAGTGGCTGCAAGGGGCTCTGAGTTTGGGAAGGGCCATCGGCTAGCGGATCTTCTCTTTGCGGAAGGTCGGACTATTGGTGCGTGAACCCCTTGGACAAGGCTCTCCGGCCTGAAATATATCTTTTCCTGTTCGTCGTGGGCCACGTGCAGGAAGCCCAGAGCCGCATGGCGACGATGGAGCTTTGGCCGAGCACCCAGCAGCGGAGAGGCCGAGACGGCGAGGGCGGACCTAAGAAGCGCGCTTCGCTTCGCGCTTCGATTCAGCGGCCTAGGCTGGACGTGGCTTCGGTGCTGCTCTGCGTCCTCTCCGCTGCCTTGGCCGCGGGCCTCACGCTGGCCAGGGACTCGGACTCGGCGGCTGCGAGCGCTGTGGCTGCTCTGCACACCCTCTCTTTTTTTTTGGGGGGGGGGGAGGCGGGGGGGGGGGGGGGTGCGGCTTCTTTTGCTTCAGAAGTCGCCCCCCTTGGAAAGAGACTCAGGGAGAGTTTGGCTGGCATACATCTCTTGCTTCTGTCTCACAGACGAGGACTCTGAGCCCAACCCTACACTATCTAAACCCCATGTCACATGTCCATGGTCCCTGCCGAGGGCCTGAAACTATAAGCCCCCGACTGCAGGGTTTGGCCACGGTGGAGCCCTTTGGCCTCCAAGTCATCCTCGCGGCGCGGCCCGAGGAGCGCAACTTTGGGAGCTCCCACCGGGCTGCTCAGCTGCTCCACTGCTGAGAAGGCTGTCCTACGTAGTGACGTACTACTGCTAGTGACTGCTTGTGACTATAGTGCTACTACGACTGCCAAGAGTCGCCCTTGGCGGTGAGAGCGCAATGCCGCAGTGCTTGCCTGCCGCACCGGCCGCGCCAGGCCTGCCGAGGTCGATCAGAGTGGTCGCATGCGCTGCCATTTGCAATGCGCGTTTGCCGCGAGGATGGGCTCAGCGATCTCAGCTTTCTGCTGCCGATCCCGCTTTGCCTGCTTTTCTGCGACTGCTTCTGCCACTGTCTTCTGTCCGTGCTACTGCCATCCGATGGCACCGACATCCTTGCACCCATCTGTCGAGGAAGCCTGCGAGCCGGACGGCGGCAGTTTGCAGCCGTTTCGAAGTTGAGCACCTCGACAGGTTCAAGCGGCGGCCGCACCCGGTGCAGCTGCGGACTTGAGATCGGAAGCCGTGCCATGCTTCCCGGTTCATGTTTCCGCTTCGGCAGAAACCCAACAGCGGATAAGCTCATCAGCAGCTTGGCTTTGGCCTTGGACTTCGCAGCTGCTTTTCCAGCCTTCACCTCCACCTTTGGGCTTGCTGCCCTTGTCCTTACCATCACCGCCACTCGCATACCGGTCTTAGAGGTGCGAGGCCGGAATTGCTCGGATTCGCGGCCCGCGCTTTTCGGAAGCCTTCCGCGGGTGGCCCGGGCTCGGGCAGTGACACCACCGCCTTCACCGCCTTCGCCTTCGTAGCATCCGCTCCTTCGCCCGCCTCGGCGTTGGTGTGCCTTTATAAAGGGCGCGAAAAGGCGAAGCTTCTCGCAGGTCTCTGGCTTCACCACAAGGCATCTTGACACTCCACATGTCCAGGTCGGAGTCGCCGTCCCGGAGCGGACCTCTCGTCCTTGAGTATCTTCGGCTCGGCCGAGCGGTCCTTCGCATCCTGTTCCGGCTGTCGGCGAATCGCCTGCATGATCCCCACAAAGGCCGAATCCTGCCGGGGCGCGGGAGCCCGTGGCTCTGGCTCGCAGCTTCCACTCCTTGGCTGCCTCCGAGCCCAAAGTCAGCGTGTCTTCGTTGGAGCCTGGACGGGGACACGCCTGTAATGCTCCCACAACCAATCATGAGGATGTGACGCAAGCAGAGCTAGCACGAATACTCTGCTGCACGGCACGTCTCCGCGGCACTTGCTGCCAAAGCAGCTTACTGATTCCGGGCGACTACTGGTACTTGTACTACTACCACCACTACTATACTACAACTACTACTACTACTAGCCACCCCCCTCCTCCTACCAACCACCTGACGCCTTAACCCATCATCATCATCGCCGCCAACGAGAATGACAGTCGCAGAAGATGAGCAAACTCAGGCCCCCTATCTGTGACAGCTGCGGCGGTTGCCGAGGCTCACTTGCCTTAACTGTCACAGCCGTTGAAGTTGCAGAGGCGCAGGCCCCAACACTGCGACAGCAACTGGAGTTGCAAACTCGAGGGCGAAGAAACTGCCAAAGCACAGGCGGTCGAATAGCACGAGAACGTTATAAATACCGTGCAAAACGCAGGTGCTGCCAAGAAGGTGTTTAAGCACTCCTCGACACTGAAACGCAACATCTTGTAAACATCAGAATCAAAAACAAAGGTGCCAGCTGTACGTGGGAGGGGCTCGCCAACACCCCTCAAGCCCAGACCTCGGCGTAGGAGGGTTTGCCTTTGAAGTGGTGTGTGGTGGTCGAGGCTGCCTGTACGTCATCATGCCCCCCGCCAACCTCCCTCCCCCCCGGACGCAACAACGGTGCTAAAGAACGGTGGGTAGCAATGGACTACGACATGACGAAAGTACTTTAAATGCCGAGTAAAAGAAAGCTTCCCCCAACCAATTTCGAGTTTTCGCCAAAAGCCCTCCCAAAGCCCAATGTCGAGTTTGCATCGTGCAGAGGTAGTTTTGATGACAATGACTATATAGGATGGTCCGAAATGACAAACGTGCTGTATATACCGAGAGAAACGGCTCTTGTGGAGATGTTGCTCGGGGTGTCTGCATAACCATGTCGTCATCATCCCCCCCTCCCCATGGGATGTAACCTGGGCGTGTATCCCCTCGCTAGGCGAAATACGGCGGTTTTGTTCTGCGCTTGGTTGTTTTGGCCTGTGTTTGGGCTTTTCCCGACAAGGCTGTCCCCCTTTGTTTCACCTCGCCTGTCCTTGCAGATGGCCCCTACATCATGCAAGGTCTTGCTTTGTGCCTCTGAGCCGTCTTGCCGTGGCAGTGCCTTGCCAATGGTCCTTTCTTGGTCGCTTGACGTAAGGAAAACATTAGAGTTAGTACCACGTCACAAAGTCTCCTGATTCATTTCATGCTTTCCGGGTGCGGGCACGTCCCCCCCGGAAGAGCTGAAGTAGGCTTCGCGGACTGGCTGCGAGTGGGAGTTTCGGATATGTGTTGCACCGGAATCTCCCAATGGGGTCCTTGTCTCAGATATATGATGCACCGGATTCGCCACATTAAGGGCGTGTTTAAAGTGATATGCTGAAATTCTGCTGCCGCAATCCCCCAACGAGGGCCCGCGTAAAGATATATGATGAACCGCAACCAGCCCCATTGGGAAAGGCAAGCTAAAGATATCTGACAAATCGATGTGGCCAAACCACAGGTAGCTAACAACCGGAATGGCCGAATGGGGGCGCGTGTTTAAGATATATGATGGACCCCACTGGTCTGCCGTTTTTGACCGGAATCGCCAAGCGAGGGGGCGTATTTAGATGTGCATGATAAGCCGGAATCGCCCCATGCGGGCGGTGTGTTTAAGATATATATGATGCATCCACTGGTCTGGCACATGCAAGGTATATGATAGCCGGAATCGCCAAATGAGGGCGCGTGTTTAAAATATGTAATGAACCGGCTTCTCCCAATCGGGATCTTTCTTGAGATGCATGATGCCCCGGCATCGCCAAATGAAGGGCAAAGGGCGCTTTAAGGATGATAAGCTGATCCGCAATCCCCAAATTTCCACCGAGGGGGCGCGTAAAGATATATGATGTACTGAAATCATTCCCATTGGGAAAGGCAAGTTAAGGATACTTGATGAACTGATATGGCCAAACCACGGGTAGTTTTTAGATGATATGACGGAACGGATTCGCCAAGTATATATGATAAACCGGAATCGCCCAAATGGGGGGGGTGGATGCGTGTTTGAAATATTGATGAACCCCACTGGTCTAGCGTGTTTAGGGATCAGCCCG
>CAJNDT010005882.1:232397-307397 GCA_905221615.1 Symbiodinium sp. CCMP2592 | reverse complement strand
TGTGGGTGTGTGTGGGTGTGTGTGGGTGTGCGTGGGTGTGTGTGGGTGTGTGTGTGTGTGTGTGTATTTGTGTAGGTCTGTAGGTATGTGTGCATGTACGCCACGTCTGTATGTATGTACGTATGCATGTATGTATCTCTGTGTGTGTGTGTGTGTATGTCTGTGGATTGTGTGTGTGTGTGTGTGCGCGTATGTGGGTGCGTGCGTGCGTGCGTTTGTTTGTCCACCCACCGCAGGACTGCACGTCCCAGGAGGAGCGGGCCAAGCTCAAGAACGAGCAGGTGTGGCGGAAAGGGCCGGTTTCGTCTGTCAAGGTTGACCTAAAGCAATTGCCTGCTGAAACACAGACACATGGATTACACACCGAGATGAATACATGCTGACACACGTACTTGCATACATACACACCCGCACATCCAAGACAAACACACCGCTCAGACACGCATGTACTGACACATTCGGAGACTGAACCATGGTTCGGAGCAAACGTTGAGAGGCCACAGGAGTGGCCAAACTAGCTCCAAGTCAGGGATGATGGGCTATTTAAAGTACTTCCCATCCGCTTGGACAATATGTATCTCAATGCCCAGAAGTTATTTACGCTGAAGCAGGAGAAGGTTCCAGAGCTTTCTTCATTGGCAATGACATGTCTCAGACTTGGGACAAAGGGGCCAAATTTTGTTCAAAAGGTCTGAGATGCCTCAGGGTCGAGTCTAGAGCCCCGTCTTTCGAGCTCCATCTTTCACCTAGAGACGGAGATCTCGATCTCCGGCCGGCGACACCTCGCACGCCCGTTTGGACTCGCCAGAGCACTGAGTCCACTCGCAGACCACGGACTGGTCATTGAGCCGGAGTTGCGTCATCACCCATGTCGGACCTGCCCAGTCACATGTCAGTGGTCATAGAAAACACTTGCTCCGACTACACTTCTCCTCTCCAAGCCTGAAAATTGAAGCCCACTTCCACTGCACGGTGCAGCTGGGCGGCAAAGCTGAGCCACAAAGCCCTGAAAGCCCGAAACCTTGAGATGGGGGACTTGATACTCAAGCCGACAACAGACTAATTACAACGCTACGCCGCCCGCCTCGGCTCTGGAGCAGCAGGGTCGTGGTCTAACGGTCTAACGATGGGCAAGAGCGGCAGTGCAGGCTTGTAGGCGAGTCCTCCTCGCCGCAGTGTGGGGGGAAGGGTGGGAGGGTGATAGCGGGGAGGTGAGGGAAAATTTGGGGAGAGGGGGGGGAATGGGCCAAAACAGATAGGCGGAAAAACAGCAGCAGATGGGCTTGCAGGGAGGAGAACCCCAAGACGCCTGGGCCTGTGGCCTCGGCGGACATATCCGTTCATGTTGTCTTCTTGTGTTCGTTGTACTTTGCAACTCGGGGATTGGCGAACGACGTATCCGATGTATTGCACAAAGTAGCGTTCTTGCGTTTCACGACTTCGCGCTTCTCGTGGTTCCAACATTCAGCCTTACAGCATCGTGTCTTGGGCCAACAGGGTGTTGTCGGGGCATCCACCATTTTGGAGGCTCCCCCCTTGTCGGAGAGACACACGGATTCGGGTTGGAGTCAGCTTGTAGGGATCAGAGCGTTTGGGGTTTGATGAGACAGCTCGTGGGTTCGTACCATCCTGCTGTGCGTTGATGGCACATCTGTGTCATCGTTCGTTGTGTTCTGTGCTGCCACTTTTGCCAGGACTATGCTGTGCGCATTCTTCCCCTCGCACGGGGCTCTGACACTCTGGCAGTCTCCGAGATATGCAATAACCCGCAATGGGTTGGTTGGTTGGTTGGTTGGTTGGTTGGTTGGTTGGTTGGTTGAGAGAGAGAGAGAGAGAGAGAGAGAGAGAGAGAGAGAGAGAGAGAGAGAGAGAGAGAGAGAGAGAGAGCACTTGCAGCTGTTTCCTACTAAAGCAGATCCCTGGCCCGACCCTGAGAGTGCTTTGCAAGTGCAGTTCGTAGGCTTTAGTTTTGGTGTGTGCCGTTGTCCGGTTAGCAGAGGGGGAGCACCGCAGTTTCAAGGAGGAACACCCATTTGGCCACAAACTAGCTAGTGTGTTTTGTGTCAAGGCCCATTTGGGGAGATCCTCGTACTGTAAAGCCGAGCCACTCTGGGCGAAGACCCGAGCGAAACAGACAACCCCGAACTGCCGGTGTGCGCTTCGCACGGGGGGAGGCCCTGGACGTGGCCCAACCTCCAAGCCCGGTAGAGAGAGAGAGAGAGAGAGAGAGCCAGAGAGAGAGGGGATGTGGCTGCTCGACTAAGCGGGGAAGGGGACCGCCCCTTCTTCACGCCCCGGAGCAACGCAAAGAGAGAGAGAGAGAGAGAGACAGAGAAACCTTGGTATCACACTGCCTAGGATTGTAGGTAACAGCCGATGTCAAGGACTGTTAAATTGAACTGCTTTGCCTCTGCAATCAGTCAGCATGTTGGTCTCCGTGTATACTAGCTGAACAGAACAAGCAGGACCACAGCCTCCATCCTAGGTACAAGAGCAAACACCCCTACCAAGCAAGCTCGAGAACAAGCTTGTTTTACCCATACTTTGTTCTAACTATCTTGCACCCCTTTTCGCGAGTGTACGCCATAGGATGAGCTTGCCTATGAGAGGGACGTGAACTATCATGAAAATAACTCGCACATGATACTTTCAGGCTATTTGACGATGTGCTGTGCAGTTGTTCCATACATCGGGACGGTCCAAGCGCCACGTTCCTTGATGCCAAGAACCTGCGTCAAAGAACAACCTAGGAGTGTTTTTCTTTGCAACTGAAAAGTCGAATGCATCTCGCTTCCTCAGCCAACGGGGTACAGCAATGAGCAAGGTTCAGTGGGGGCATACAGCTTTGCAGGAAAACAGCTTTCTGATTTTTCGGACTTCACATTGAGCCTTGGAATGCTGAGAGAGCATAGATCTCTCCTTTCAGCTTATCGTAAACTCGTAAACTGTATGGCATGAGCCTCAGGAGAAATTATACTCGTTTGGGTGGTTTCCTGGAAGACTCGTTCTTCAACCTGGTCGGAGGGATGAAGGACAAGATTCCCGATGCTGCGAAGTTTGACCCGGCGTACATGACGACTCCTTAAGATGTGTTTGAGGCTTGCTTGAGTAGCTCGATGTCATTGTCATTCCGGACGGCCTTCAACCACTGACTCCGATTCGTTCAGCCCAAAAAGTCGATCAGGTGGCTCAGCCTTCGTGCCCACGATCAGCCAGATGCGATCGACGAAGACTCCAGGCGCTCGCGAAGGGCGGGCAACCAGCCTCGACCGAGAGGCGGGGAGGTGAGCAGACTCCTCCTCCTCCTCCCAGCGAGAGGCTCCCGCCCAGCGCACCGAAGGTGCGCCGTGTCACTACGACGCGTGAGCAGCCAAACGTCAGTGGTGAGGTGCTGAGGGTGTCCCGGTTCGCCGCTAACGAAGACAATCTACCACGAGTTCTCCGGGTGAACCACTAACCTGCTGGTTCACTCCAGCAGGTTATTAGCCCAACGCAGGGCTATGGCACCACAGGGCATGCGACGTCCACAACACCTGATGCACCCACCGCCGGCACAGAGGGTGGTTTGGGTTTTGTGGTTGATTCGGCTGCGGGAAGGGCCCGTGTTAGCACAGACCCAGCAGAAGGTTTGCAACATGTGTCGACCACCGCTGAGGGTGGGATTGAGCAGGGTATGCCCCGAAGCATGCCACTTGCCTTTGCAGCTCCGGGCGGAAGCCCAAGACCACAGGCCAACACTGAGCCCCGACAGGACACTTTGAGTGAGGACCAGACCAAAGTGGTGATGGTGGTTTGGGGGGCATAAGGTCAACCGGGGAAGCTCCTGGAGTTGAGGGGTTTGTCACCCCACGTTCGCAACAGGGTTTGACCACCATCACCGAGATGGTTGAGGGTATCCCTGGTGTTTTTATGTCTCGTGTTTCCGAGTTGTTCCGTGTGGCAAGGACTGAGGTGCAGGCCCAGACACCGCCACGTCATGTACATGTTCACGCAAGCCCTGGTGCAACATCTAGGGTGAGGGCCTTGGCAGATGGGAGTGTGGGGTCAAGTAGTTCGCCGCCGCAGCCGGGATCACTCGGCACACCCACTACCTTTGCCCCGGGTCCCGGAAGGGAACCGCTACTTAATGCGGAAACGCTGCAGCGCATGCAAGCTCTTGAGCAGCGGGCTCCCATCATCTACCCTAGATTTGCAGCCCCTGAGCGGCCCCCTAGCCGTACGGAGACGTCGTCAATACCCCAGGAGGCTATTCAAGCAGAGGTCGCCAGGCAGCTTGCGGGGTTTGAGGCCAGAGCGCAGGCACAGGAATCCGAAAATGAGAGGTTAAAGCAGCAACTAGCGGAGGCGAATGAGCACAGGGAGCGAGCCATTAGGGGAGCAGCACTTGCCAGGAGCACCCAAACGCAGACCCCTAGTGGGCACCCGCCAATCCCTCCTCGACCTTTCGCCAGCGCTGCGCCTCCAAGTGCGAATCCTGTCATCCCAACTTTGGCTGCTCAGGTCCTTGAGGCCCTGAGAGCACCAACATCCACATCAGGGTTTTGGTCCAACTTGTGGTCGGGCTGTCGGGCAGTGCTACACCACCCGGAACGGGTGGGTCTGTGTCAGAGCCTGAGCGGGCCTCTTCTGGCACAAACCCCCATTCTCAGCCCGAAATCCTGGGTTTGGGGCAGTTGAGGGCTCCGAGCTTAGATTTTAGATGGTTTTACCACCAATGTAGGGCAGCCACCACCGCCGCCACCGCCGCCTGCCATATTCTCAAGCTGTAGGCGCTCAGGTTGCATCGACTCCAGGAGGGCAGGACACAACACCACAAGCCCCAAGTTCAGTGTTGGATGCTCTGGTTTTGGGGGTGCAACAGCTGCAAAACCTACAGGCTCAACAGCTCAAGGTTAAAGGCGATGATGTGCCCGAAACGGTCAAACCAGGGATCACCACCTTGCCAAAACTCGTTGCGCCTAATCCTTCGGGTGGCTCCTTGGAGTTTCAAGACTGGCTTGAGTTGGTGCGCGGCTTGATGGTTGATCTTTCGGACAGCTTTCAGCTTTTTGCAGTTGGCGCGTGATGCATTTGCCCGTTGGAGTGTTTCGTCCCCCGTGGAGCGTTTGAGGGTGGCTCCTGATGATAGGGCGGAGGTTGTTGAGGGCAAGTGGTCAAGGGTAAACGCTAGGGCGTGTGCCATGCTGTTGGAAGCACGCGATGCGTCTGTGAAATCCGACATCGTAGCACACAGGGCAACTCAAAATGCAGCACACATCATGTTCCGCCTCCATACGATTTGCCAGCCAGGTGGAACCAATGAGCGCGACCTCATACTCAGGAACTTGCATGATCCACCGCAGTTTACGGAAGTGGTTGCAGGAGTAAACTTGTTGAGGTCGTGGGGTCGTTGGCATCGTCGTTGTTTGGAGTGCGGGATGGTAGCCCCTGATCCGTCCATTCTGGCCATAGCCAAACACCCAGATGTGCAGTTCCGCACTCAAGTCGTGCGTAGTGCACTGCACATTGACCTGCACCCATCGGCAGATCAGGTTTGTAGACTGCCACAAGCATTTGTTGGGTGAGTTTGGAACCATGGCTGGGGCACTGGATTCAAAGCGCGTAGTCACCAATCCCAAAGCCCAAGCGTTGAATGCAACCACAGATGCACCAGGTCGGGGAAACCAACCTCAGGGGCAGGGGAAAGGCTCGGGAGGAGCAGGTGCCAAGCCGTGTAAGTTCTTTCTCTCCCGGAAGGGGTGTAGAAATGGCCCTAAGTGGAGTACTGCATCACAACAGTCCTCCGCACCAACTCCTTCGGTGAAGAGGCTCAGGATTCGCTCAGTCATGCCCTCAAGTTGTTTCCCGGTTTCGGGCCCCCTGGCCCAAACCGGGAAATTTTGATTTCTCCTGCCGTTGAACCCGCTGTGGAGCCATCACCCGTTGCATCCCAACCACCTCTCATTGGCTACGCCCTTCTTGACTCCGGTGCCGCTCACCCCATGCGACAAGCCTCATCTGAGGAGGACCGCAGAGGAACTGCAAGTGAGTTTAGCCGGCGACCAAAGCACAATCATGCGTTTGACGCGCGCGGGCACTCTCCAACTGCCGCCCGGAAGGGACGGCCTGGTGCAGCCAATTGCTCCCATGGGTGCTATCATAGAGCAACTTGGGTATAAGCTGGTTTGGTCCGCCGGTAGTTGCAAGTTGTATCCTCCCGATGGTAAGTCGCTGAGGCTTAGGGTCAAAAACGGCTGTCCGGAATTGGTTGAAAGCCAGGCCCTCACATTGATATCACGGTTGGAAGAGCGCAAAATGCAACAGGTTGAGGAGCTCGGGCGAAGGACGGAGGAGGGGAAGGATCGCATCAGACAGGCTAAAATCTCAATGGAGCGCACATGGTGGGATTATATTTGGTTGAGCATGTGAGCTCGTCAGCGCCAACAGCGGGCCACAGGGCAGTATCCACGGCTCCATTCTTCCAGGATGTGCCCGACCGCGCAGTGTCAGGCATACTCCCATCGGAAGATGTGGACTCCAAGACTTTGTGGAAAGCTCTTGAAGAAGGCATGCCAAACCTCAACCGGCGAAATGAAAGAGGAAGGCGCTTCATCGAGCATCCAATTGGGTTGTCCACTTGTTTGCGGGCCCTGGCTCGCACAAGGCTTTCAAACGATTGGAGTCGCAGGATACAAAGGTTGTTGAGCTTGACATTTGCCGCTCAAGGAGCCACGATCTTTACCATGATCCGCTTTGGACGCTTCTTGCTAAGGTTTCAAAGTTGGGACGAGTTGCGGCGGTCATTGGAGGTCCACCGGTCCACCAACCCGCACGTGATCCATGACAGGGCACCGCGCCGATGGACCACATCCACTCCGCTCGCCCACTGAACCGTTTAGCCTGAGCACTCTCACCTCTGACGAGCGTGATCTCGTTGATCGTGATACGGGTTTGTATGCTCGCATGTTGTGGTTGCATGCACTTTCCACCGACGGGAGGCGTGTGCGCCCAAACCCATCGGATGGAACATCCATGGTGGCGTTCATGTTGGAGCAACCGTCGGTTGAACACCACATGGCTTCAAGCCTTTCTCTGCTGTGGGTAGCGCCCCGTCGTTTTGGAATACCGCGCTGTGGCAAACTTACGCTGAAGAGGCTGGTTTGTTTGAGGTGCATTTCCGTCAAGGACAACTGTTGGCACAAACTTGCCCGACCTTAGAGACTTGCAAGCGTTGCAGGGTGAGGTGTCGCAGGTCTGTTGTAGCGCCGACAGCCGTGTGTCTCCAGTGTGGGCGCCGGGGTTTGTGCAAGCCATCGTGCACGCACTCCAACGTTGGCCATGTTACCGCCTCATGAAATTCACCCAAGCGGATTGGGAACAGCATGTTGCGACTGTTGCGAACAAACACGTGCCGTGTCGCCGTGATTGTGCAGTTTGCGTGCACGGTGCCGGAAACGGCCGCCGCCACCACGGTGTAGTTCACCCGGATGTGTATTGCATGTCAGCCGACATTGCGGGGCCCATCCGTGTGAAGGGCAAAGACCCAGAAAGCCGCAACCACCGACCAGCCACGTTCAAGTACTTCCTCGCCGTGTCGTACCGTTTCCCACGGCTCAAAGGAGTGAAGGAGGAGTCTGACCCTACCCAAACCGAGGGGTTTGATGATGCAGCACTCCTCCCGGGAGGGACGGATGACCTTGCAGATGAGGCCTTTCCGGTAGCAGAAGGCCACCCGCGTGAGGATTACGAGGACTCCCTGTACGAGCCAAGTTCAGAGGAGAAGGAGGAGGAGGAGGCGGAAGATGAAGGAGTTGAAGGGCCTAGAGAGTTCGCAGCCAAAGTTGCCGAGGAGCATCTCTGGGAGTCAGCCAGGTGTGAGCGTGAAACACCGCCTGACATGGCGAGGCTGGTGTTTGCAGTGCCACTTCACACAAACACGGGTGATGATATCCTAAATGCTCTCCAACAGGTGTACATTTCCCTAAGGTCGCTAAACCTACCCGTGCTTCGTTTCCACACAGACCGCAGTCGTGAGTTCTTGAACAAAAGGACTCGAGCTTGGTTTCACGAGCGTGGAGTCCGCACAACAACGACAGGAGGGGATGCCGCAGCAAAACGGTTCTGCTGAGAACACCGTGCGTTGGCTCAAAGCACGAGCGCGAACACTTCTCACCTCTGGCGAGGTTGACTCGTCCTTGTGGCCTTGTGCAATCATGACAGCTGCGTCTCAGCAACGGGCGCAACAGCTGGGCATGAAGTCCAAGCTTGCCATCCACTTTGGAGGGAATTGTTCCGTGAAGCGAAAGGGTGATTTGGAGGATAGATGGGTTGAAGGTAAGTATATGGGGTTGTCACCATCTGTGAATGATGGTCGCATCGTGTTGCGCAGCGATGGTGTTGGCAACGGCTTTGTGCAAACACTCCATGTTCGCACGTGCCTTGTTTCTCCGGATCCACCGCCTTTACAGTTTGTAGGAGACTCTCTTGAGGAGGAGCACGCACCACCTCCACGCAGGGTTAGCGGCAAGCGGTCCTCTGGTGCAAGACTTGACAACGTTTTTGCATTCGACCCGCCGCCACCTTTGCCACCGCCAGCAGAAGCTCCACACCCGGAAGGGCCTGTGCCACTGGTTGAGGAGGAGTCTGCCCGTGTAGCGTGCTTGAGCTTGCAAGACCTTGAAGGTTTCGCAAAGGAGCTTCTCGAGGACGACCGGGACCTTGATGAAGCGTTGTAGGTGTTAGCCGAAGTGTGCAGGGCAGCGCCCGAGCAACAACACAAAGCTGGGTTGTACCGTCACGGTGGTGTTGTAGGAGTTCTAGGGGGTACCACAGACAAGCCTTGGCTGACAGAGCTTATGAATATGGTGCTTTCCGCAGTTGCACCCACAGCTGAGTACACCTCGCTTTGGTTGTCCAACTCCACTGTTCAACCCGTGCACGCCGACCACCACAACCTGCAAGGATCCACACACATGTAGTCCTCCCTTTGAAGCTCCCGCCTAACGGAGGGGATTTGTGGATAGAACTCAAGCCTGGTGACCACGTCAGTGGCCCTGTAGAGGAGAGGGTAGACGGCAAAGGCAAGCGCTGGTTAGGGACAACTCACAAGTTGGAGCGTGGCAAGCCCTTCTTCCTAGACCCTACTCGCCGTGACGCCACCACTCCCTGGAAGGGTGAGAGAGCAGTGCTCGTCGCCTACACTGTCAACACGTTAGGCAATGAACTTGAGCACGAGTTTCAAAGCCTTGAAGCTTTAGGCGTTCCACTCCCAGCGTCGGTACGTTTACCGCTGACCGAGCAGCAAGACGTGAGACGTCTAGACGCGTTCGACTGCTTCGAAGAAGAGCCCCTTCAGGAGACAAAGGCACGTCACCCTGACGGGAAGACTTCTGAGTTAGCATCTGGGACTGCGCTCAAAGGCGGAGGTTGGAAAGAAACCCAAGCCGTAGAAGCAGGTACTGTAGAGCTGGAAGTGTCGTGGAACCTTAAGCACTCACCAGACCAAAGTCGAACGCAGTCTGAGCACGCTCTGCTGGCTTGCCAACCAGACACCGAGACACTGGTTGAGGAGGAGGACGGCCTAAGCGAAGACTACTTCCCGGAGCAACCTGTGCTGTGGGAGCTGTGGGTTCCAGACCCGCAGACAGGTGAGCAGCTGTGCGCTCTCCGGTCTGACGACGCGGACGCGAGTGAAGCGTGTGCCCTTCGCAAGTCTGAGCCGGTTTACACTACCAATGTGGAGCTGTTGCTTGACGGGTTGCAAGAACCACTGCAGGTAGTCCACACTGTAGACCCTCGGCATGCAGAGCAATGCATCGAGAAGTGGATGCCGTCCATTCACGAAGAGATCGGTGTCATTGAGAAGGCTGTGCGGCGACTGCCTCCTGCAGAGGTTCGTTCGGGAGGTTGGCTAAGGCGTAAGGAAGTGAAGGTGGTTCCGTCTAAGTTTGTGTTTACAGTCAAGCCACCAGACCCTGTTGAGGGTGACGCTGCCCTCGCTACCGGGAAGGGTCAAGCTTACCACAAACGCAAGCCTCGCTTGGTTGCTTGTGGCAACCACGGCCCAGGCACGGGTTCCGAAGTCTACGCTTCAGGTGCTGCTGCAGAGACACTCCGTTGTTTCGTAATCATCAGCTCCAAGAGAAAATGGTGCATCGGGTCTTTAGATGTCACCTCTAGGTTTGGCAAAGGAAGGGGAGCTTTGGATCCTCACGCACGCTGTGTACGGGTTGAGGGATTCGCCTGTAAGCTTTGGTCGGACTTCAGGGACTGCCAACTTCGAGCGTTGAAGTGTGTCGTGGACGGAGTTGAGCTGCAGCTCCAGCAAGGAAGGCTGGACCCAAACTGGTGGCGTGTTGTTCGCACCTCCGACGGGGTTGTCGTAGGAGGGTTGCTTACCTACGTCGACTTGCAGGCAGTAAAGATGTGATCGCAGCCTTGGCTACGGCCATCCAGGGCATCTGGAAAACGACCCCTCTCGCACTTGCCACCGCAGAGCACCCGTTAAGGCTTTTAGGGGTTGAGATCCGAGTGCAGGGTTCTGGGTTTGTTTTGTCACAAGAGGCTTACGCAGAAGAGCTGCTACGCCTTAACAGTGTCAAGCCTACCGCACTTGGTAAAATCCCTTGCCCAAGGGACTTGGTGTCCTTTGACACTCTCCTGACGGACGAGACTCCCACCGAAGAGTCCGCTCGTACAGCGCAAAGACTGACGGGAGAGATCCTGTGGCTACGTCAGCGCACCAGGCCGGACCTTGCGTTCACTGCCTGTGTTCTCGCCACGTTGAGCACGAAGGCTCCTGAAAGGGCTGCACGCATCCCCGAGAAGGCGCTTGCATATGTGCAGTCAACAAAGGGCTTTGCTCGCACCACTGACGCGGATGACACAGGTTTAGTTGCTTACAGCAGGCAACCGCTCACACACAGGGTGGGTAGTCTTCCTGCATGGCTCCCCCATTTGCTGGCGCTCCGTCACACTCAGCACTGCCGAGTCTGAGCTCGTCGCAGGACTCGACGCGGTTGTCGCCCTGCAGTCTGCGGAAGCGATGTTCAGTGAGTTCGGTGTCGTCCACCAGGACAAAATCCTAAAGGTAGACTCACAGTCTGCGCTTGCTATCGCCACCGGCCAAAGGTCTTGGCGAACCCGCCACCTACGGGTGCGCGCCAACTACTTGCGAGAGCAGTATGAGGCAGGAGAAATCATCCCCAGCAATTGCCCAGGTGTTGAACAGGAAGCAGCAAGCTCGCAGTCTGTTGCTGCAGCGCCCAGACGCCGCCCCTCACAAACAACTCGCACGCGTGAGCAGGCAGGTGGAGCACCAACGCGTTGCTTTGCAACACCCGAAGGGACCAAACTCCACCGCACTAAGATCTGTTCCACTCTCGCCCACTCGCACAGGTTTGTTGAGCTTCAAGTGTGCCAGCAGTGCCACGGCAGCGCTGCAGACCACACCCAGCACAAGACAGGGTAGGAATTACTCCAGCCTAACGGGTTGGATCTCTCAGTGAGCTCTTAGATGTGTCTTTTTCCCACACGAGGTGCCTTGAGAGCCCTCTCACAGTGAGGGCAGTTGGCCCAGCTTTTGGCAGGCAGTTCAGGGGTAGGTGCGTCGTGGCCCTGACGGGTTGGACCTGCAGTAGCAAGTAGGTCGCAACTCCCTGGCGGGGCTGCGAAGGAGGAGTGCTGAAGTGCATGCCTCGTTTGCAAGCCTTTGCTATGTGTACATGCAGAATCTTTCTTTCTTGTTGCTCTTAGGCCCAAGCACAGAACGCCTTGAGCATGATACTTTAACAACACATGTACCATAGCTGTAGGTGCCAAGCCCAAGTAGCACAGACTTCGTTGGTTTGCTTTGTTCTTGTGCGTAGAATCTCCGCCTTGTGTGAGCTATGGCAGGGTTGAGTTTTGCAGGGGACCTGATCGCTCCACTTGCATCCTCCACTCAACCTGCTGGTTCACTCCAGCAGTTCACGTCACTATCGCAGCTTGACTGCTCAAGACCAGCTTATGCTAGGTCTAGGAAAGGTCCGCTTGCGCTAGGGAGCATAGGTGTTGCTGTTTGCATTGTGTAGTCAAACCAACGGCTTGAAGCTCCGATCGAACCTCTTGCGTGCTGCCCTGCGATTGCAGTTGCGTTGCATTACTTCGATCCACAATTGGTTGCCCCCTGCTTTGTGACCAAGAGATAAATGGTATCCTCCGCTTTTCACACGTCACACTCAAGCAGACATTCCTTTGTGACGTCAGGCCGATCAGTCCGATCTTGAGCCATTGCCATTCGGCATCAGAGCATTCATGTTCGTTGGGGTGCTCTTGAGCTCATGTCATTTAACATTAACAGAGAGAGAGAGAGAAGGGTCAAACCCCTACACCCTAGCCCTGACGAAAGAGAAAAAAGAGAGAGAGAGAGAGAGAGAGACAGAGAGAGAGAGAGAGAGAGAGAGAGACACAAAGAGACAAAGAGCGAGAGCGAGATACAGAGAGAGCGAGAGAGAGAGAGAGCTCTGCCAGCAAAGAAAACCCTTTGAGTGTGTTTGTCCCTTCGTCCTTCGCGTGCTTCTCAGGTCCGCGAGCACCACCTACTCCTGGTCACGTTGCTCCTCTTCAACACCGTGGCCAACGAGGTCGTTGCTTTCTCTCCCAGCCCAAAAACTGCATGGGTTTGTTGGGAGGCTCTGCCGGTCTTCTTGGACAGGTTGGTCTTTTAAAGAGCAAGCATTTGCCGCTTGTTGTGGGACCGCCGCCCGCGCCTCGAGGCTGCTGCCTTCCTGGGCGGCGGTCTTGCTGTCGGTCAGCGTCGGTGGCCGAGAAAGACGAGCAACATCTGTTGTCGCTTCGAAAAGAGGGATCCCTTTTCACATGTTTGATCAGGTCGTCCTTATTTGCGGTGAGATCCTGCCTTCGGCAGCCCGCCTCCTCAGCCTGGCCCCTGCAGCAGATACTTTGCGTAGGCTCAGACCTGCCAGGTCTTCACCGGCCCGAACCAGTTTGCCATCGCATCTGCGCTGGTGCCTTTGGTTCAGGTCTTACAGGCCAGTGTCGGATTTGAGCTTCGGTGTAGCGTTTGAGAGTTTGACACTTCCGGAACCGGCCAGGTCCTTTTCTTCCCAGTCGCCCGGCCAATTGCCGCTCGAGCTAACTCATGCTCTGCATCGTGAATGTTTGCCTTGGATCCTTTAGGCCAATGTCCTGGACCAAATGTTCAAAGACGAGGCGGCTTCGCTTACATCATCGCACATCCCTCGCCGGGCCTCAGGTCCCAGTAAAGACTCCTGAGTAGGCCCATAAATGCCCATTATAATATACTCATTGTTTGTATACATATATATATATATGTATATGTATATGTATATGTATATGTATATGTATATGTATATGTATATGTATATGTATATGTATATGCATGTACACGTGCGCGTTCCCATCCCTCTTCGCGAGGCTTCGGAGGAGGGTGGCGAAGGGGGCCATGGTGGCCCTGGGGGCCCCAAGTACTCTCGGGCGGAGCTGCGGGCGATGCGCGGGGGCTCAGAAGTGGCAAGGATAGGTTTGTCTGTGTCTGTGTGTCTGTCTGTGTGTGACATGTGGTCATGTGGGGATGTGTGTATCCACACGTCTGTGTCTGTGTGGCTGTTGGCTTACGAAGATGAGTATTTCTTTGTACTGCACTGGCGCGAGAGCGACCTGAACTAGTACCGTAGGTTCATTCTCCTGCGCTGTACTGCTCCTCTCTCTCTTTCCCTTCTCTAGTTAATTCGGTTCTCTCTCGGTTCCCCCCCTCTTGGCCAACTCTCTCCTGTCTTGTTGGAATTTCGAGGTTGGTCCTCCACGGCCCTGACGAAGACGAGAACAGCAAAGCGCGCGACTCCCTTGAGGCTGGCGTGGCGTGGCTGCTCGTCGCGTGCACAATGCAGGAAAGTCATGAAAGCAATGGCCACTTCTGCAACTGTGCTGTGATGGGTCCGCGGCCAGAGAGATCCACAAAGACTCCGCGTCTCTGCATCCGCGTCTCGCCGCGGCGGCCCCGCTCAGGCGAAGCGAACGGACCCAAGCGCTCCGGGGAGGAGGCGACAGCGACCGGCGCACCGCGGCCGCGGTGCGCAGCCGCTCTTGTCAGCTTAGCCGAGCGTTTCTCTCAGGACGCAGAGGACGAGGCGGAGGGGCGAGAGACGGGGAGACAATGGGAGACGGGGAGTGTCACACAAGGAAAAGAAAGGGAGGCATACGGAGAAATCGTTGAAGTAAGGCGGTGGGCGGTTCTGCCAGGTCATCGCCAAGTCCGAGCTTCGCATGCTCGATGGGGCGGCTGCCCTAGACATGTATAATCTACCGCTAGGTGTTCCGAGAAAGAGCCCTCATTTCAATGCCCGAGACGGGCGACGGGGGCAGGCCTGGTGCCGGCCCCGGGGGTCTTAACTCTTAGCCCCTTTTTATATATTAGCGTGGTTGAGAGAAGAAGAAAGCGAAGGGCCGGGCCGTTCCTTTGTGTAGCGCGCCGCATTGCAGCGCATTGTCGCTACACTGTAGACTCAGCAGACTGCAGCGTTAGCTTCCGGTATTGCAGCGGGGAAGTCATCGTTGCCGATGTCCATCACGATGAGCTCGATGAAAGCACACGCTTAAGATCGTACTTCTGACTGTCTCCTCGTGAACTTCACGGTTCTCCCAAAGATGCCCATACAGCGTGGGTGAGCCTGAGCGAGAGCGAGTCGGCAGCTCAGCAGCTTACCAGATCTACAAAGCAGAGGAGTTACTCAGACCCCTCATGGGCCAAAAAACATCGTCACGGAGGCACATCTCTTGTCGCATCTGGGGACACCCAGTCGTGTCAGATGAGGGGCGACCCATGAAAGCATGGGTGTTACTAGCTGGATGGTGATCAGCCCTACCTACTACATCACACCGCTGACGTCGGTTGGGACATGTTGTCTGCCGCCGGGCTCAGAACAAGACCGATGATCGCTGCGAAACCGCAACCTGTACCAGCTTTCGCATGCGCTAATGCCATTGAGTTATTATTCTGTAGCTGGCTTTCTTTCGGCGAAGAGTCAACCCGTCACTTCCCAAGCAGATTGCAGGGTCCTCCAGCCACGTCCTGGAAACGATGGTCCAGGATATTCGCATCCAGTGCGCCGTCTATCCCAAGATGATCCGTCCATACCAGCGTGGGGCCTCGACCACTCGTGGACAAAAGCAGGTGCATGCGCTCGTTGACTGCTTCAACGTATGCACTGCTGCTCTCATGACTGCTTGTAGAATGAATCGTGAGGATTGCCAAGAACACGGCACACGGGGCACCACCAGCACCCGGGCACTACCAGCATTTGGGGGTCTTATTGGTTTAGGCCCCAGGCTTTGCCTTGTTCCAGGGTGTCCCCTGGTGCCAGTGGTCCCATCGTCTTTGGGGGGGGGGGGTGGCCAGCCTAAACCGGGTCTATTTAGCAGCTGGATTCGTGCTTTTTCAAAGTCTCAACTGAGTATTCTAGGTTATGTATAGAAGTAACATGTACGGAGAATGGTCACATAGACACGGCCTGTGTGCCCATGGACGTATAGAGCAATCAACTATTCTGAATGCATGCGACGAATCAGGTAGCACAGGATCCTTTACATGTGGATATACGTCCCGCCGATGCGTAAGTCAACTTCGCACCTAGGGCGTAGACCTCGCAGTATAGGCTGATCTGGAGTTGGCAGTTTTCGTTCGCGCACGGCCAAGCTATCGATTATACCCGTTCCATTACCAATCTGAAATTGGCGGTCTTCTACCACACACACTGCGAAGCTATCGATTACGCTCAAGGGCCACGGAAGATATACATCACATTCGCAACCATTATCGACACAAGCTGACATGAGCTGACGTACCAACTCCGATATCAATCTGAAACTGACGGCTCTTGTTCCACACACGAAGCTATCGATTGCGCTCAATGGCCCTAAATGGCAACTTCGCGACCATGGTCAACACAGGTTGACATGAGCTGACGTACTTCAAAGGTCTCCGTTTACCCATCGGTCGGCAAGAAATGAACTCGATCAGGGATTGGATCCTGAGTATTTCCTCTACCTCTTCAAAAGATGGAAAAGCTCTTGGCAAGGGACAGAGATCCCGAAGATTCCCTGTACCTTTTCAAAAGACGGAAAGGGTCATACACTTAAGGAGGAAGGGTGGAATTCCCCCAACCCTCAACGAAAACACGGAGAGAGCCCCACCAAGTCATTCAGCTGATTTCGAGCAGAGAACTCCTCTACCTCTTGGTAAGCTTCCATCTCCCGTGAAGAGAAGTGAAGGGAGCCCGCTTCTTCGTCATCGGCAAGAAATGAGTTTCTTTTCCCTTTCTGTGTCAGGAAGAGAGAGATCCCCTGGCAAGTCCTCTACCGCACCATCTCCAAGGAGCAGAGAACCCTTCCAACTTCACGAGAAATAAAACAACTCCGGCTGCGTCTTGGTCAACAATACGAGAGAGGAGCTCCTTGTAGTCCCCTTTTCCTCCTCAAGGGACAGAAGAAAGATAGCTCTCAAAAAGTGATGACAGAGCTCTTTCACTCTTCAAAACAGGAATCTTGTCCTCCCCTCAGCCTTCAACACGACATGAGCAGCCCTCTACCTCATCCTCTGAATTAGCTTCCGAAAGGAAAAGTCCTTTGCCTCATCCTCAACAAGAGGAGACTGAGAGCTTCTTCCAATCTAATGGGATAGAAGAAAGCGCCATCTCAACAAAGCAAACAGGCCCCTCCAACTTCACGAGAAAGAAGAGGGCTCCGTTTACCTCTCGTTCGGCAAGAAGAGGCCTCCTTTCTTTCTTGATAGGGGGAGGGGATCTTGATTATTGCCATTACCTTTTTGAAGATGGAAGAGAGCCCCCTCTTCCTCCTCAAGGGATAAAAGAAAGATAGCTCAAGAAGTGAGGACAGAGCTCTTTCAATCTTCAAAAAAGGAGTCTGATCCTCCCCTCAGCCTTCAACACGACATGAGCAGCCCTCCACCTCATCCTCATCCTCTGAGTTGGCTTCCAAAAGGAAAAGTCCTCTGCCTGTTCCTCAACAAGAAGAGACTCAGAGCTTCCTCCAATCTAATGGGATAGAAGAAAGCGCCATCTCAACAAAGCAAACAGGCCCCTCCAACTTCACGAGAAAGAAGAGAGCAGCGTTTACCTCTCGGTCAGCAAGAAGAGGCCTCCTTTCTGTCTTGATAAGGGGAGGGGATCCTGATCATTGCCATGGCCTATTTAAGGATGGAAGAGAACATGCCCTCAAGAAGAAAGGGTGGAGCTCCCCCCAATATTCAACTAGAGACATCTAGTCGTCCCTCAGCCTTCAAAAGGAAAAGACGTCATGCTCCAAAACAAGAAGAAAGTCCCCAGGTTATTCGTGGCAACAGAAGAGAGCATCCTTCTAGCAGGGAGTTTTTTCACCTCTTGGCAGGTCGCCGTTTAGTCTTAAGAAGGTTGAAGAGATAGCAAGAAAGGACAGATCTCCCCTAGCTTCCAAAAAGAAAAGTCTTCTACCTCATCCTCCACAAGAAATGACTGAGAGCTTCCTCCCATGTAATGAGACGCAAGAGAGCTCCATCTCAGCATTCAAAGGTCTCCGTTTACCCATCGGTCGGCAGAAGAGAACTCCTTTCTTTCTCTTTGGATCATGGGATTGGATCCTGAGTATTTCCTTTACCTCTTCAAAAGATGGAAAAGGAAACGCGCAAGAAGAAACCTCCTTTCTCTCTTGGCAAGGGACAAAGATCCCGAAAATTCCCTGTACTTTTTCACAAGACGGAAATGGGCATACACGTAAGGAGGAAGGGTGGAATTCCCCCAACCCTCAACGAAAACACGGAGAGAGTCCCACCAAGTCATTCAGCTGATTTCGAGCAAAGAACTCCTCTACCTCTTGGCAAGCCTCCATCTCCCCTGAACAGAAGTGAAGGGAGCCCGCTTCTTCGTCATCGGCAAGAAATGAGTTTCTTTTCCCTTTCTGTGTCAGGAAGAGAGAGATCCCCTGGCAAGTCCTCTACCGCACCATCTCCAAGGAGCAGAGAGCCCTTCCAACCTCACGAGAAATAAACAAACTCCGGCTGCGTCTTGGTCGACAATACGAGAGAGGAGCTCCTTGTCGTCCCCTCTTCCCCCTCAAGGGATAGAAGAGAGATAGCTTTCAAAAAGTGATGACAGAGCTCTTTCAATCTTCAAAACAGGAATCTTGTCCTCCCCTCAGCCTTCAACACGACATGAGCAGCCCTCAACCTCATCCTCTGAATTAGCTTCCGAAAGGAAAAGTCCTTTGCCTCATCCTCGACAAGAAGAGATGGAGAGCTTCTTCCAATCTAATGGGATAGAAGAAAGCGCCATAACAGGCCCCTCTCACTTCACGAGAAAGAAGAGGGCTCAGTTTACTTTTCGTTCGGCAAGAAGAGGACTCCTTTCTTTCTTGATAGGGGGAGGGGATCTTGATTATTGCCAGTACCTGATTGAAGATGGAAGAGAGCCCCCTCTTCCTCCTCAAGGGATAGAAGAAAGATAGCTCAAGAAGTGAGGACAGAGCTCTCTCAGTCTTCAAAAAAGGAGTCTGATCCTCCCCGCAGCCTTCAACACGACATGAGCAGCCCTCTACCTCACCCTCATCCTCCGAATTAGCTTCCAAAAGGAAAAGTTTTGCCTCATCCTCAACAAGAAGAGACTCAGAGCTTCCTCCAATCTAATGGGATAGAAGAAAGCGCCATCTCACAACAACGCAAACAAGCCCCTCCAACTTCACGAGAAAGAAAAGGGCTCCGTTTACCTCTCGGTCAGCAAGAAGAGGCCTCCTTTCTGTCTTGACAAGGGGAAGGGATCCTGATCATTGCCATGGCCTATTTAAGGATGGAAGAGAACATGCCCTCAAGAAGAAAGGGTGGAGCTCCCCCCAATATTCAACTAGAGACATCTAGTCGTCCCTCAGCCTTCAAAAGGAAAAGACGTCAGGCTCCAAAACAAGAAGAAAGTCCCCAGGTTATTCGTGGCAACAGAAGAGAGCATCCTTCTAGCAGGGAGCTTTTTCACCTCTTGGCAGGTCGCCGTTTAGTCTTAAGAAGGTTGAAGAGATAGCAAGAAAGGACAGATCTCCCCTAGCTTCCAAAAAGAAAAGTCTTCTACCTCATCCTCCACAAGAAATGACTGAGAGCTTCCTCCCATGTAATGAGACGCAAGAGAGCTCCATCTCAGCATTCAAAGGTCTCCGTTTACCCATCGGTCGGCAGAAGAGAACTCCTTTCTTTCTCTTTGGATCAGGGGATTGGATCCTGAGTATTTCCTTTAGCTCTTCAAAAGATGGAAAAGGAAACGCGCAAGAAGAAACCTCCTTTCTCTCTTGGCAAGGGACAGAGATCCCGAAAATTCCCTGTACTTTTTCACAAGACGGAAAAGGGCATACACTCAAGGAGAAAGGGTGGAGATTCCCCCAACCCTCAACGAAAACACGGAAAGAGTCCCACCAAGTCATTCAGCTGATTTCTAGCAGAGAGCCCCTCTACCTCTTGGTAAGTCTCCATCCCCTCTGAAGAGACTTGAAGGGAGCTTGCTTCAAGTCGAAGAAGACAAGGTTCAAAGCTCCTCCAGTTTCAAGAAGACGAACGAGAGACAAGAGAGCTCCTTTACCTAGTCATCGACAAGACAAGAAATGCCCTAGCAAGTCCTCTACCGCAACATCGAGCAAAGAACCCTTCCAACTTCACGAGGAATAAAAGTACTCCTGCTGCCTCTTAGTCGAAACTAAGAGAGAGGAGCTCCGTGTCGCCCCCGCTTCGGATAGAAGAGGGATAGCTCTCAAGAAGTGAGGACAGAGCTCTCTCAATCTTCAACAAAAGAGCCTGATCCTCCCCTCAGCCTTCAACAAGATATGAGCAGCCCTCTACCCCATCCTCTGAATCAGAAAAGAAACACTTCGAACTTCACGAGAAATAAGAGAACTCCAGCTGCGTTTTAGTCGACAATAAGGGAGGGGAGCTCCTTGTCGCCACCACTTCCTCTCCAAGGGATAGAAGAGAGATAGCTCTCAAGAAGTGAGGACAGAGCTCTCTCATTCCACATCATTCTTGGCCAGAGAAGATTTATCTAGAGAGATTTCTGATCAGTCGCCAGCCTTCAAAAGAAAAGACCTCATGCTCCAAAACAAGAAAAGAGTTCCCCCAGGTTGTTCGTGGCAATATAACAGAGCATCACGAGAAAGAAGAGAGCTCCGACTGCCTCTTGGGCGATAAGAAGAAAACTTCTTTCGGAGCGACAGCTCTTGACCATTTCGTCCTCTTGAAACAACATGGAAGAGAGCTTACGATCAAGAAGAAAGGGTGGAGCTTTGCCAAACTTCAAACCTTGACGAGAGAAAGGCTGGTCCTCCCCGCGGCTTTCACAAGGAAATGAGAAGCCCAAGCCCCCTACCCTACCCTGTGAAACAGGAAGAGAGCTCATTCCAAGTTATTCTTGGTAAGAGACGAGAGCTTCATTCTAGCAGAGAGAGTCTTTACCTCTTGGTAAGTCGCCTTTATCTTAAGAAGATTGAAGAGACTTCGCTCCTAGCAAGAGAAGCCAGGGCTCCGCCAGCTTCCAAAAAGAAAAGTCTTCCACCTCATCCTCCACAAGAAATGACTGCTACAGGTTGTTTCGCGAGATAGATCCCAAAATCATAAATCGCAAGGGGTGTCCCATTAGGTTTTGAAGAAACGCAGAACCCAAAATCACGGATCGCAAAAGGTGTCTCCCTACAGGTTTGTGTTAGAAATAGGTTCCCAAATCCTAAACCGCAAGGGCTGTCCTAAGGTTCCCTAAAGGCTTGATAAAAACTCGCAGATCGCAAGGGGTGTCCCCCTGCAGGCTTTTTCGCGAAACAGGTACCGAAATCATCAAACCGCAAGGGATGTCCCTTGGCAGGGCTTCGCGCAGAAAAATGCATGGGTGGTGGGGTGCCGGGGGTGGGTGGGTGGGTGGGTGGAGGAAGGGAGAAGGGAGAGGGGGGCCTGCCCCAACCACCAGTCCCCCAGCCCACGCCTGCCTGCTTCCGCACGCCCAGCCTCCGACCGAGCAGAAAGCAGGTACATACCCCGTTAAAACAAAAGCTAGGGATTTCACACATCTGCTGGCAAAATCTGGCGGAAGTGATCCGCCATCGAGCAAAAAGCCCGTAAATACCGCATTAAACAAAGGGTTAGACATGTCACACATCTGTTGGCAAAACCTGGCGGAAGTAAGCTGTGATCAGCCTTTTGCTCGGTCGCAGCGCACTTCCACCAGATGTTGCCAACAGATGTGTGAAATCCCTAGCCCGCTGTTTAATGCGGTATTTTTGCCAGCAGATGTGTGAAATCCTTAGCCGTTGTTTTAACGCGGTATTTACAAGCTTTCTGCTCGGTGGCGGCTCACTTCCGCCAGATCTTGCCAACACATGCGGTGGTGGGCTGGGCTGGGGGCTGGGGCGCGCAAGGGGTGTTCCATTAGGTTTGGAAGAAACGCGCATCCCAAAATCACGGGTCACAAAAAGTGTCTCCCTACAGGTCTGTGTTAGAAATTAGTGCCCAAATCATAAACCGCCACCCTAAGGCTTTACAAAAATTCGCAGATCGCCAGGGGTGTCCCTATAACAGGTACCAAAATCCAAATCGTAAGGTTGTCCCCCGGCAGGGCGTGGGTGGGTGCGTGGGTGGAGGAAGGGAGACAGGTGTGTAGTGGAGGAGAGGGGGTCCCGCCCCAACCGCCAGTCCCCCAGCCCTTGCTTCCGCACGCTCAGCCTTCCCTGCCCGAGACGCGACCGAGCAGAAAGCAGGTACATACCCCGTTAAAACAAAAACTAGGGATTTCACACATCTGCTGGCAAAATCCGGCGGAAGTGATCCGCCATCGAGCAAAGAGCCCGTAAATACCGCATTAAACAAAGGGATAGACATGTCACACATCTGTTGGCAAAACCTGGCGGAAGTAAGCTGTGATCAGCCTTTTGATCGGTCGCAGCGCACTTCCACCAGATGTTGCCAACAGATGTGTGAAATCCCTAGCCCTTTGTTTAATGCGGAATTTGCAGGTTTATTGCTCGATGGCGGCTCACTTCCGCCGGTTTTGCCAGCAGATGTGTGAAATCTCTATCCCCTTGTTTAATGCGGTATTTACGGGCTTTTTGCTCGATGGCGGCTCGCTTCCGCCAGATTTTGCCAACACATGCGGTGGTGGACTGGGCTGGTCCCCCGATATTTAAATTATTTAAAGTATTTAATTCCCGGGTTCCCGGACCCCCCCCCGGAACCCTGCCCCAGGATGTAAATTAATTAAACTATGTAAATATTTTTAATCCCGGCCCCAATTAAATAATTTAAATAATGCAAATCCTGGGGAGGGGGTCTGGGGGGGGGGGGGTCTGGGAGCCCGGGAATTAAACAATTTAGATCCGGAGGCCTCCACCAATATTTAAATTATCTAAGTTACATAATTCCCGGGCTCCCGGACCCCCCCCAACCCTCCCCCCGGATTTAAATTATTTCGATTATTTAAATTATCGAAATTATTCTAGATTATTTAATTCCCGGCCCGAATCAAATAATTCAAACAATTTCAATAATTTAAATCCTGGGGAGGTGGACTGGGGGGGGGGGGAGCCCGGGAATTAAATAATTTCAATAAGTTAAATCCGGACCCCCAATATTTACATTACTTAAATGATTTAAATTATTCCCGGACCCCCGGGACCCACCCCCAGGATTTAAATTATTTAATTCCTGGCCCGAATCAAATAGTTTAAATCCGGAACCCAGCCCAATATTTAGATTATTTGCATTATTTTATTCCGGCCGTGCACACATAGCAAAACCAGAACTGGGTCTATTTAGCAGCTGGTTGTGTGGTTCCTTTCAAAACCCACGATTCCAGCTGCTAAGTAGCCCCGGTTTAAGCTGCACACGGGGGGTTGAAACACTGAATGTTACACATCCAGGTGCCTGTTTGTTTCACGTATCACGTGCATGTATCCATGCCTGTTGCTCAAGGTTCTAGTGCAGTGGACTACAGCTGTGCGCCTGTAGCACAAGAGACACCTGAGTGCCTGTGTTCCTGTACGCCTAGCGAGGGGATACACGTCCAGGTTACATCTCAACGTGGTAGCGGAGCTTCCGGGAAACGGGAAGCTTCACACTTGTGGAGGTGCCCGTTCGGTACTCTCTACACAGGTGGAGGCAACCGGAATACCCGGTGTGCTTCACGCAAGTGAAGGTGACCGGAGTCTCTCCGGTACACTTCACTTAAGTGAAGATAACCGGAAGAGGTTTCTCCCGGGGCTCGATCCAAGAACAGCGCAATGGCTAGCCACTCTGCGACTATCTTTGATCATGATGGAGGAGATGATGACTACCTCCTTCACGGCAATGAGTCTTTTGCGACTAATCATCGTCATCTCAATGAACTACACCGTCTTTCAGCTTTCCAGCAGGTGACCACCAAAGTACCTCCATCTTATGATGGTAGAAGTAGTTGGTTTGCTTACGAAGATGCGATCGATGACTGGTGTGACATTACTGAGCTAGACAATGAGAAGCGTGGACCAGCTTTGAGAAATCGGCTAGAAGGTGAAGCAACAATCCACAAGAGGCTTCTCGACAGAGATCGCCTGAAGGACCCAAACAACGGAGTGAAGTACTTCAAGAGCTTCCTGCGGCCGCTCTTCGTGAAGGGAGCAGCACATGTTTTCCTCTACCGCTTCCAGCAGTTCATGAATATGCACCGCGGGAATGGAGACATGCTTCGTTGGATTACCAGGTTTCAACTCTCTGTTCAGAGGATGCAAGAAGCGTGGAATGATACTTATTTGCCGATCGAGGACCCGAACAATGCAGAGGTCAGAGCCTTCATAGCAGGACTTCCACCAGAAGAACAAGAAGGACTCACGCCAGGGCAGGCAATGGAGAGAGCCAACGAACGGCTCAGAGATCAGCGTGCTCGGACCATTCCGATCACAGCCAACCTCGTTGCTTTGATCTTTGGGTCCCTGTCCGATCTGACACAGGATCAGCGGCAGGTGTTGACATCATATTGATGGCGCATCGGAACCGAGTCTTGGCTGACTACAACGTGACCGAGCTGCGTGAGGTCTACCTTGAGATCTTCTGCACGACCAAGACTACCGTCGACAATCCTCTCCTCGCTCCTTCCGGCCACGGTGGCCGCAAGACGTTCCTTGTGATCGATGAAGGATACTTGGACAATCATGAAGGCTACTGGTCGAGGACGAGGATCGCACAGAAGCTTTCCTTGAAGCGGATGAGGACGCCTTCTGGGTCTATGACGACGAGAACTACTCATGGTTCCAGCAGCGCTTCCAAGGCCGCAAGATGAAGCGCGGATTCAAAGGCCACCGCAAAGGCAAGGGAAAAGGTGGCAAAGGATCCAAAGGAAGGCGCTTCTTCAAAAGGAAGAAAGGCAGGTCCAACCTTGCCGAAGAATCAGAAGCATGGCAGGCAGAAGGACAATGGCAAGATTACCAGTGGAGCGATCAGTCCTGGGATGACTGGTCCCGGTATGAGTCAGAGGAGTCCTATGCAGCCAAGGGCAAAGGAAAGAAAGGAAAGAAGGGCAAAGGAAAGAGCAAGTTTGGCAAAGATGGAAAGGATGGAAAGTCCGGGAAGGACGGACAAGCCCAGCTTGCTGATGCTGCCCCGAGCGGCACCACAGCCGCCACAACCTTCTTCGTTGAACACTTCAACTCTCCGAACCTTTCTTTCATGGCCGCGGCCACCGAAGAGAAGATCAACAAGATCGAAGAAGCCTTCATCTCTCAGCCCTTGACGCCGACCGCGATGGTGTTGGACTTGGGATGCACGAGAGCAATGGCTTCGAGAGTGGCCGCACAGGACCTCATGAAGTTCTGTGACAAGAATCTTGAACTGTGGCAGGTGGTACACCATTGCTGAGACCACTTCTCAGTTCACCTTTGCCAATTCCGAGTCGACCAAGTGCAACCAGAAGTTGGTCATTTGCATGTACGACCGGGATTATGCAGTTCAATCCACAGAGTTCGACATTGTGGAGCAGGGGCATGTTCCTATTCTCATGTCCTTGCCGCAGATGCGCAATCTTCGTTTCCAGTTCGAACTCCATCCGGAAAAGGCCGTGCTTAGCAGCCCTGTACTGGGAATCAAGGATGTGAAGCTGAAGGTTGCACCCAGCTCACACCTAGTACTTGACCTTCTTGAACTCAGCCAGTTGATGTGGAATGTGCGGTTCAGCAAGCACAAGAAGTCGAGCTTCCTCACCTACTTCTCCCACTACGAGTACGGTTTCCATCAGAAGACCGTGGGATGCTCTTCTCAGGAAGAGGTACCCGAAAATCTCGTGTTGGCGACGGATGATGAATGGGTGATCAATGAAGCCGACATGGAGATGATCCGCATCCACAAGAAGATGAGGAAGGTTAAATACGAACCCAAGGCGGGCTTCGCGCCTATCCCGTTGAAGTATCTGGACAACAAGCGCAAGACGATCATGAAGTTCTCCAAGGGAAAGAGCGTTACTCAAGAAGATGACTGGCGTTCTTCTGAGCTTTCTTCATCAAGGACTACTGATTCTTGGAACGGTAGGACTATCTTCAAGTGTTTGCCTGGAGGTATCGAGAGTAGAACCTCGGTACCAGCTAAGTCCAAGGATCCAACCCGTGCTAAGGTAGGATCTGTGGGAAAGGCACCGGTAGCGAGAAGGATTCGAGCCAAGGGAAGCTTTCCTCAGGGAAAGGCACCCAAGGAACCGGCTCCTCCTCCTCTTGCTCCTGAAGATGATCCGGATCTTCAAGAGTACGAACCTTCCGAACCGGGGGATGCAGATTTGCTTCCTCCGAGAGCCCCAGAGGCTCAGTCACTAGAACCTAGGAGGATCGCGCTTCCATTGCCAGGCCACGAGGTCTCAAGGGCTTCTCCACAGTATCAGCGCATGTTGGAAAAGTTGGAACAATGATGTTGAGCTTTACAAGTTGCATGTGAAGCATTACCACATGAGTTCAGCTCAGTTTCGACGAAGGACCAGCATGCTTGGGCTGCCAGGAGAGATCTATGACAAGTACGACCGCATTGTCAAAGGCTGTCGTGGTTGTAGCACCTCCGGGCCCACGCCTCCGCGAGCCAGAATCGCAGGGTTGAGAGCATCATCCTTCGGTGATCTCATTTTTGTTGATCACGAGGAGATTAAGTTTGGTACTAAAGCCTACCTGGCTTTGGTCATCATTGATGGTGCTTCCAATCTCCTGTGGGCTACGGCTCTCACAAGCCTGGAAGCGCCCGAAACTCTAGGAGCTTTTCGACAATGGACAGAGGAGAACAACTGCGTTCCTAAAGGAATCGTAGGTGATCAAGCATTTTTCACGCCACAGTTCATGTCCTCTTATAAGTTTCATGGCATTACTCCGTATCCGTGTGGACCGCGGACTCCTTGGCCTAATCGAGCTGAGACCGCAGTGCGTCCAAGCGCACATGGGCCATTATGGCCAAGGCCTTGGCTGATGAAGGTTATGCAGAGAAGGTGACTGTTCGTCAGGCAGTCAAGAAGGTGGCATGGGCAAGGAATTGCCAACTCACCGTCTCAGGTTATTCTCCTTTGGAGATAGCCACAGGAAGACGGCCACCAGACTTGTTTGACGTGGAGAACAGTTCTCCTGAACAGCTCTCTGCTGATCCTGCTGAGGAGGATCGAACTACTCTGGAACTCCAGAGGATTGCCATGCGGGCATCAGGAGGCCAGACGATCACTTGATCTTCGGAAGGACCTTGCGCGCAGCGTCATGCCGTCTGATGGTCCGTACTCGAAGGGTGATCGCGTGTTTGTTTGGCACAAGGATGAGTCTAAGAACAAGTCTGAAGGAACCTGGATCAGAGGTGTAGTTGTGTCACAAGAAGGAGCCATGGTTTTGGTTGAAGTTCATCGTGCCGCTCGAAGGTCAGGCGTGATGGAGATCCTTGGCATGATGTGGCTATTCCTCTGAAGCCTGATGAGGTCCCGAGACGCTCTTCTCAGGAAGAGGCACTCGACCGCATCGGCGACGATATTCTTGATCGTGCCGGTTCTGGGTTCTGTTATGAGCATGAGATCTGTTACCACACTCTCACTTCAGGCAAGAGCGATTTCGTTGAGATCACACCTCGCCTCACCGGGCTTACTGCGTGCACTGTCCATTCTGGACTTGATGCGAGTGAACCTGTGTTGTTTGGTGAATGGAATGCCAAGTCGATTCAATCTTCGATTGAGTTTGCTTGGCAAGTGATCTTGAAGTCTGAGCCTAATCACATTTTCATTCATCCTGTCATTCCTGACGAGTGGCCCAGGAAGGCTGCTAGTGCCTTCTGGCACTTTTGTGCTGAGGTCTGCCGTTGGCAAGAGGACAAGGGTGATGGATACTTTGTTACCATCATGTATCCTTCTCATTGTGGTTTTTGGCTCTCTCAGAGCAGTCGCGCACTGAAGTGGAGAAGAGGACTTTCATTCATCACTTTCAAGAACCGCGGTGAGCATCAGCATGGAGAGATTTCTTTTCTCACCAGTCTGCCTGAGGGATCATTTGCTCGCTTGGAGTCGTTGGAAGAAGGCTATGACTCTACGACCACACTTGATCCTAGGTTTGCTGTCTTGCTGTCACAGTGTCTTGTGGGTGATGAACGATCAGATCTCAGACAAGCTTACTTGTTCGAGGATATCTTTGAGGATTTCGATGATGGAACACTGTGTGCGTTGTGTTTGCGATCAGACAGAAATTCCGAGGCCTTGCCGGTTCTTCCGTCAGAAGCAGAGTACTCGTTGCTCTCCAACAATGACCAAGGGAAGCTTCCGCCACCTCTGAAATTTGTTGCTCCACAGCGTGTTGTTACATCGTCTTTGGTCCAGACTTTGTCTTATGTTGACAGTCTCCTTCCGGGTACTGAGTTGGAAGTTCACACTACCACATCTTCCGAGGCGGTCGCCTGGCGACCCATGACTAAGAATGTGCGAGTGTTGACTCTTCCTTATCTGGAATTTGAGTACTGTAACGTTTACAGGGCACTTCCTTTGGTTCATCGTCATCCGGATGCTGTTGTGATTTTGTGGCAGAAGGGTGACACGGATCATGTGTTTTTCGTGACCATGGCACAGTTGCTTCCTTGCCTTAAGGATATGCAATCAGCTACTTGGTCCATGATAGTGTTCTGGAATGAGTCACAGCACAACACTTCCAGACGCGGGCCTGATGTTGGTTTGGACTTCACGGACCAGCCAGCACCGGCCCCGGTTGCACCGCAACCACCGGCCAATGATGATGATGTGGACTATCCTGGGTAGCACGGCGATATGCCTGTGCACGATGAGGATATGCCGCCGCAGCATCCTGAGCAGGATCTGGACGATGATCCTGTTGAGTTGAATGTCCGCGGTGACCCTCCGTCACAGCCTCCTGGAGGCGGTACTCATGTACCGGTACCAGGGGGGGGTGATGATTCGGACCTGGATCACGATCCGGACAACGGTGGAGGCCATCTGCCAGGCGGCGGTCCTCAGGGACCGGGACCTGGCTGTGGCCCTTCGCCGGAAGAGGCTCCTCTTCCTATCAATTTTCACGAGGAGTCGCCTCCTCCTGGAGGTCCTCCTGACTCTCCTGGCTCCGCCTCAATTTGGAACCCGGTACGGATCAGTATCAGGTTCTCAGTCCACCGATGCCTTGGCCGGCGCCGCCTTCACCTATTATTCCTGTTCCGATTCCGCCTGCCACCGCCGTCACCTCGAAATGTGTCTCAGACACGGGCTCGTGGTGCACATCCTGACGATGTGTCAAAGGCTAAGTTGCGCACTGTTGTGGGACCTCCGGTTGTGTTGTTGCCTGGGCAGTCTGCAGGCAAGAAGGATCCCGATCTTTCGGGTGACTTTCCGGGTTCTCATGAACCTGCTTCCTCTTCTTCTGATCCGGCTCCTGTTCCTGGTTTGCCGGTGACTGAGGGGGAATTTCCTACCCAGCAAACCCCACTCCCGGAACCCACCCCGGAACCGCCGGTGCCGGAAGCTGGTGAGGACACTGACTCTGATGCGACGGTTGACTATCGTGATGAGAGTTTGCTTGCATTGGCTGTTGGCGACGATGACGTTTTAATTCGCCTTCCGTCGGACTTTCAAGTTCCGTCTTTTGTTCCGTTGGATGGTGATGGTTTTGCGTCTTGGTTGACCAAGCAGGATAAAATCAAGGCGGGTACCCTGACGCCGGAAATGCAGCGCAAGTATGCCCCCGAAATTCGGAAGGCTAAGCTTGAAGAGTTCAAGAGTTACTTGGACAACGATGCTATTCGGCTCACGGACCGCCGCAAGCTTAAAAGCGATGTCAATTTTCTTACCGGACGCTGGGTCCTTACGGTGAAGGTTGACAAGAACGGTTACTTTTCCAAGTTCATTCAGATGCCCGTCCGCGTCATCAACGAGGCCTATGGTGCGGACTTCTTCCCCTACATCCAGCGCCATGCACATGATGTGGAGGTTCGCCGAAAGTACTTGGTGCGAACTCCGGCGGATTACGGTCTTTATGACTCTACTCTCAAGCAACCCTTCAATGGTCGCTATGTGCTGGCAGCTTTGGATAAGGTTTTCTCTACAGCTGACAACAAGGACTTTAAGTCGGCCTTCGCCGAGAGCAGATTTGTTGGCCTATGAGAACCTTCGCGAGAAGAAGGAGGCAGAGTTGAATGAACTCTACACGCGACCCTATGAAGACCTTTTGGTTGAAGAGTTCATCGAACGGCTTCCTGGTCCACAGGTCGAAGAGATTGAGGAGCCTGCCGCGGCAACCCAGATGGATACCTCCGAGCCGGCCTCAGGATCAACCGATTTGCCACAGGGCAAGAAGGACGATCCAGTGAAGACCGAGCCGACCGATGTGCCAATGGAGACTGATGCTCCAGAAGCTCTCCTCAGGGAGAGGCATCTGGAGTGAATGTCGAGCCAATGGAGACCGAAGCTCCGGAAGGCTCTCCTCAGGGAGAGGGATCTGGGGTCAAGGCCGAACCTGATGAGCACATGGGTCAAGGAGGAGGACAGTCTGAGGGCAGTGAGATGGCAGAGGAAAGCTCACCACAGGGGGAGGAATCCATGCCTGACATTTCTCCCGAGAAGGATGATGAAAGTGAACTTCACGATCAAGGCATCGGCTTGTATCATACAGGCCTGCGTGACCCCACGTGGGAGCCCGTTTTCGCATTCAAGGTGCAGCATATGAGCTGGAGGGTCAATGTTCCACCTCACAATGGACAGAAATACTCTCTTAGTGCAGGAGACCTATTCGCTCAACCCAACAAGATGTCTCCGATCTATGAGCGGCGTCCTGACAGGAACGATGTTGTCTTTCGTTCTGGAGACGTCCGCAGCACCTTGGATGACAAGCTGATGGAGAAGGCCTCTGACGTCCGGGAAGCAGCTCTGGAGGTTTCGGAAGCACTCCTTGAACAGGTGAAGTCCCTTGACGCGAGTGGCAATCCGGCAACTCGAGAAGAACTCTTGAACGCTATGCTTCATTACTTCTTGAGCACTGGAGTCGATGAAGAGGAGATCGGGGACCTCTCTGGCTCTCTCTTGAGAGGATGCCGAATCCTTACATTCATCGTTTTGGTCTAGCGGAGGACGCCAAGGTCACCCTCTTCACAAGCAAGACCAAGTACGCCGCGCTCATTGTCAATTTCGGCAACATGAGCAGGGGAAGGAAGCGCACTGCCCCTACCTCTGTTGCCAGTCACATTGGCTGGGACGACTCCTCGCCATCCAAAGGAGCCTTGATCAAGTCGATCGCTCAGAGCAACTCACACCTCTTCATGTTGTGTGAGGCCTCTGAGATCAACGACTCCGAGAAGGCGTTCCTCACAGCGCGCGGGTGGCAATTCCTGCAGAACGAGTCCAAGGACGTGCTCGTCGGGAGTCGTACCAACAATGTCGGTTCTTCGATCACCCGTTTGGCAGGCTCAACTCTCACTGGGCTTGCTCACAATTCTCTTCCGATCACTTATATGATCGTCGAGATCGTGTACGGGATGACAGTGCCGGCGGGGACTCAGGGAAATCGTGGCGACTTCCCAGATGATGCACTGACCAGGGTCCTGGAACGTGCCGGCTCCGACCGCATAAGGGTCTGTTGCTTCCACCTCCGTAACGACGCGGCAGCCAACAAGGTGGCGTTGGCTCACGAGGCGTTGGGCAACATGTTCGTTGACTGCCTGCACTACCAAGTCGACCTCATCGGCGGCGATGCCAACATGGCCCTGTATCGGACCACAGGCAGAAAGCAGGAGTCAATGGATATTTCGTGGCGGAATGTACCAAAGCCTTCTCGATTACTTCTTGGAGGCCTGGTCGGAGAGCCCGAAGTGCCCACACCTCTGCTCGCCTCGCGCGAGACACGTGTCAGCAAACGCCATGTGGCTTCTGAAGCCGTACGAGGACACGCTTGGTGTACAGTACCGGAACATCAAACACCCTGATTGAAATACTTTTCCTGGGTTGGATCCAGTTCTGGGTACAGTCATGGAGTGGGGCCACAGCATGTCGGACGATCAACGGGCTGAGTTTCCAGCTTCAAAGAACGAGTACGACATCAAGGTCTCCGAATGGCTGTTGAACTCCACCAGCGCCGCGTACCTTCTCAACGACCGGGATTTTGACGCTCACACTCCGCTCCTCATCGAGGTTCATGCGAACCAGTACACTGGAGGCAGGATGAGGGCAGTCAATCGCAATCCCGACACCATGAAGGACGCCGCGGACAGGAGGAAAGAGAGGAGAAGTTGAACAAGGCGCGCGGCGCGTGGTTCTGGTTCTTCTGGTCCCGCTGCGGCCGCACCTCAGGGAGCAAGCTTTTCTCAGGAAGAGGCAGCTTCTGGTGCAACAGCTTCTGGTTCTCAACGTCCTCCAGAACCCGCACAACCTCCCGGTGGCAAAGAAGGCGGCAAAGGAGGCAAGCCCTCCAAGGGGAAAGGCAAAGAATCCGACAAGGGCAAGTCCAAGGGCAAATCCAAGGACAAGTCCAAGGGCAAGAACAAGGGGAAAAACTGACTAGGTTCCGATTCGGATATGGAAATGGACAATGGTCTCGACGAAGTTCCTTTGGAACAAAATGAAGACTTTGCTCCTGATCCACAACCTTCGTTGCCTAGAGCCCCAGCAGATCCTCGTGGTTACGATCCAGTTCGCCATGCTCCGGTGATGCCGATTCACAGAGCTGACATCTACCGCTGGTCTGGTGAACATCGTGATACGACCTGGGATCGAGACATAGAGTTCGTCGACTGAACTGGCTGAGTGTTTCACGGAATGCTTCTTTCATAAGAAGGTATCCATTCTGAACATTCGTCATTTCATGGGAGATGCTTTTCTCGGGAAAAGGTACTTCCTAAAGAACTCGTCTTTCAAGAAGATTATCTCAGGATAAGATACTTCCAATGCCCTTATACAATTTGCCTTGCCGCAAGATGTCATGCTGGCATCAAGTGGAGCTAAGCTCTACACTTTTATGTTGCAGTATGCTTTCCATCTGGAGAGGGAACTGAACACAAGTGGGCAACTTTCAAGCAAAAGTTTTCAGTGAAGATCCGTTTGCGTTTCGTGCGTGTTCTGCTCTTTTCATGAAGCTGTCTCCAGGCTAGAGAGTCTATAGTTACTATAGTTTCTCTTCAAGTCGTAGATGTAGCTCAATACTCCGCTAATTCGACCGAGAGCAATAACAGGCTAGTAGAATGCCGACTCCACGGCCATGCAGTTCTATGTGTTTTAAATTTGTGCCTGGTTGAAACACTGAATGTTACACATCCAGGTGCTTTTTTGTTTCACGTATCACTTGCATGTATCCATGCCTGTTGCTCATGTTGCTCAAGGTTCTAGTGCAGTGGACTACAGCTGTGCGCCTGTAGCAAAAGAGACACCTGAGTGCCTGTGTTCCTGTACGCCTAGCGAGGGGATACACGTCCAGGTTACATCTCAGGGGGGGGGGGGGGCCGCCTCCCTCGGGAAAGAAAAAGACGGAGAAGAAATGACCAAGCTTTCAACAACCTGGCCACCTAGCGCCAGAGCGTGCAAAATCAAGGCGTGATAACCGAGACAAGGACACCGAAGCACAGAATCACCGCTTGAAAGGCAAGCGTCAGCAACACAAGGAGGGAGAGAGTACTCCGAAGCCTGACGCTCGTTGTCGAGGGGAGGCGAGAAATATCGAGAAAGAGACAGCGAGAGAGAGAGAGAGGGGAACTTCCCCTTCGCCTGGCGAAAGAAAGAGAGAGAAGAACGATTGGGGGACCAGGCTGCAAATGTGGTACTTACGCCGGTGCTCTGAAATATGACCCAATACTCACCAAAAGGATCGTGCACGTGTCAAGCCAACGAGCGATGAATCCAGCTAATTCATAGTCCAATATACTTTCTCAACTCAACTGAGGGACTCGATGTTTTTCATGCCCCGCCGAAAGCCCCATAACACATGGGGGGGGCCCATGAGGCCGGGGGGCCTGACCCGCCCCTTATGCCCTGCAGAAGCAGAAGAAGAAACAGTTGCACCCCTTTTTGATGCTGGTCTGGAGCTGTGAGGTTCTCAGCCTTCGAGACCGCTACCTCTCGCAGCTGCGCTGCTTCACTCCGCTGAAGCACTGCCGCATTGCTTCTGCCAAGGAGCAGGCAGAAAGGGAAGTCTCACGTGAAGGGACGCCTTAGTCGAGATACTACGCAGGCCGTGGATGTGGTGGCCTGAACCTCGGAGTGCAGGGGGGAGATTCTCCGACACTCCGCTTTACCCGCAGAGGCGCGCTGCGCCTTGAACGGCGGTGACCGCTGCGTGATCGTCCTGTGCGGGCGCCTACACAAGCGGCTCCAAACAACGTGCAGGCAGACAGCCAATTCTGTTATGTTTACCTTGTACTTTGTACCGTACGATGTATGTGTCCTACATACATGTTTAATATGTGTGTATATATATATATATATTATCCCATGTATCTCCTTGCAGTATAGGGTATAATTTGTACGGGAGTTGCTTCGCAGCTTCTCAGGCACGATGGTTCTACGGCCGTGTTGGGTGCCCCACCCTCGTTCGACACTGAGAGGACCAGTTACACGAGTTTTGAGCCGGGGAGAGAACCGTTGCAACAAGGCTCGATGGCGGAGGCGTGCAGAGCTGCAGAGGATTGTGAAGTTCATGCATATTCTGGCCACTGTCTGGCGCGGCTGGCGCGGAGGTGATAGCGACACCGACGTGGGGTGCGCCACCTGGGGCCCCGCCTGGGGATATTTAAGCAGAGCTCCTTCATGGCTGACATCTCCGGCGGAAGGTGGACACTGCAACGTGTAGATGCGTGTACTGGCACATTAAGTACATTCGTTGAAATGCAGATCCAAAGCTTGCGCAAGTGAAGACAGAAGAACGGCCAAAGCCTCCATTGTCCGTAAGTTTGCTTTAGGTCCCCCTCGGCGGCCTCGCCGAAGTTGAGTTTGAGGGCGTCGGCAGTACGAGGAGCCCTGAAAATGCAGGAGCCGAGCGCTCGGAGAGTGCGGAAGTGAGGAGAGCGTTTGGGGCTTCTTTGGATAAAGCTATGGAGTATTTCAGGCTGGGGCTAGAGGATTTTGTTCTTGGATTTGTGTTTAGATGACGGTGTTGATGAAGGGTTAGGAGCTGAGGATCTGTTGTTTCAAGGCTCCTGTTCTGGCAGAAACTTCCGTCGGCATATCTCGACATTTCTTGGTCGAGTCTTCAAAACCTTGGATTTGGATGCTGCACCGCGAAGAAAAGCGAAAGCATTCTCTATAAACGTGCCTTCTCTGAAACTCCTGAACCTGTGCGGGCTGAGTTAGACTACAACGCCCCCTGGAAGCTTCGAAGGTAGCCTTCCAACAATCACTCAACTTGGCCCTTTTTACAATCGAAAGGCGTAGCCCAAGACGGACACCTGACAACCTGAAGATGCTCCAACAAGGAACACAACCTTAGATTACCCTTACACTCCTACAGCCTCATCCCTTAACCACTAAATCAGACTTAACTCCACACCGCTGTGGCTCTAAGGATGTTGAAAGGCGGCTCTCAAAAGCTCAGCGCTCTTTGCCCGGCAAACATGGCTGGATTCCGAGAGGGCTGCAACGCCGCAACGCGTCGGAGCCAAGTTCTTGCCTGAGCCTGCCAAAGCTTCGCCGCGAGGTGACGGTAGACGAAGATGACCATCTCATGCAGGTGCCAGCGGCCAACGACAGGCAGCTGCTTTGCATGCAAGCCGCAGGTCATGGGGAAGTTGCGTTCACAAAACTGTTCCAGTGCCATCGTGGCCGGCGGCCTGGGACAGGGAGCTGTTCTGACACCGCCGCTGCACGCTCGCGAGATTCTTCGTGCGTCAGGTCCGTCCATCCTTGGACGGCGGGGCAGCTGCGTGCTGAGTGCTCGTTGCACCAACAGCAAGCCGGTCGTCTTGGCCACTGCCTCTAAGGACACCGTTCGCGGTGTGGTGCACGTGTCGCAGGCACCACGATTGTCCTCCGACATGTGCCGCGCTCCTTGAGACGCGGAGCTTAGGTGGTGTCCTTCTTGATGACTGCCAAAGATTTCAGCAGGGAAGGTACCAAAGAGATGCCGGGCACCTTACGATGCAGGCGCTACGAGCTTTCAACAAAGGGATCGAAGAAGGAGGGAAGGAGGATGTTTTTTTTCTTTCTGAGGTGGAGCCCCTCGGTTTCACCAGGCCGCCGAAGGGGCAAACGCATGCCGTAAGGCCGTACAAGGCCGAGAGTGTGAGAGCAAAGCTTTGCCATGTGCAGGCTTCCGGCCGACCAACAACGCGCAGAGGCGCGGCCGGGGCGGCGGTTTCTTCGCGAGCGCGCGCCTCCTCTGCTTTCCTCTGCTTTGAGACTCAGAGCGCAGAGCAGGCGCCATCCGCTGGCCCGGGCGAGGCGAGAGAGAGCCGAGAGAGCCGAAGCTGAGTGGTTGAGCGCTTCAAAGCGCTTTTGGGCGGCAGGTCCAATCTGGGGGACGCGGGGCTGGCCAGCAGCACGCAAACCATGACGCTTGGCCGGTTGCTTGGCCTTGAAGAGGGTGGCCGCGAAATTCTTTCTGTGCTATAGGATGCGCTTCCGCCGCACCATGCACCACGAGGAGCTGCAGAGACCAGTAGCATCCAGTAGCACCCAGACCAGTTGGCCCCCCGCACTTTCGCACTTCTGTTGAGCTCAGCAGCTCAGCAGCTGAGCTCGTGTCTCGAGGATGCTCCGAAGGTGCAGTTTCAGATTGAGCGCAGCCACAGCAGGTAGCAGGCGGTAGCAGGTAGTCTCACGGGTTTCACCTACCACAGACATCGCTTACGAAACGGAAAGAAAATGGAACCAGGAGACATGATGACATGCTGACTGGCTGCTACTCTTGAAGCCTCAAGCCCCAAGAGCCAACTCTGTCGTACCGGCCGCCGGTTGACGCCGGAGTTTGGAAAGAGAGATCTAAGCGACCGGAGGCGCTGCGCTTTGAGCTGGCGGCGGCTCTGCAGAGGGAGCCCCGCGAGGACTCCGCGGAGAGAGCCGAAGCCGGGAACGGGGGGCCCCCCCGGCCCGCGGGGCCGTTTCTTGGGGGAACCTTCCCATGGCCTTTCCGTGCTGCTGGCGTCGCCTCGCGCCTCGCTCCTCGCGCCTCGCTTCGTGAGAAATCGAAATCGCCTCGCTCCTTTTGTGCAAAGGTCCTGCGAACCTCGCCGCGCGCGCTTCGCTGCACGAGAGGAGGCGTGCATTTTTCAGAAAGCTCCCGAGCCTTGCAGTCTTCTTGCAGTCGCAGTCACTGGCCTGAGTCGCTGAGTTGCGCCGCTCCTATTGGCTCCCGCCGTGAAGAAAATCAGGTCGGGCTGTTTTTTCTTCCTCGCCAAAAGCGCTTTGAGAGATTGAGAGAGATGCGGGGGGTACTTTGGCTTTGGCTCTTCCTCCTGGTGAGAGACAGCGAAACGACCGAGCCGACCCGGCGGGAGCTCTCTGCAGTCGCGCAGCAGGCGCAGCAGGCAGACGACGAGTGCTTTTGGGACTCCCCTCAGGTGGCAGAGACCTCTTCCTCTTGCGCTTTCAGCGCGCTGCAACGGAGCTCGGGCTCGTTTTCCAAAGCCGCCGCCGCCTCGGCGGAGCTCCAAAACACGGAAGAAGCGGCTTCCGCCTCGGACTCCCTTCGGCTTTACCAGTGGAATCCCCACTGGCAGTGCTTCTATGAGAGCAGGCACCGCAGATGCAGGGAGCAAAGCAAGGCCCTCTTGAATCGCGGCTTGCGGAACATGCAGATCGACTTTGCGAATGTCATCGAACTTGTCGATCCTTCTTATAGGCCCCCCGGAGGCTTTCAGATGCTGAAAGCCACCTGCAACAGCAAAGAGAATGCCCTCTTGATCTACGACTCATCCAAGTGGAAGCCCTCCAACAAAGGAGGCTCTCGTGTCTCCGGGTGCATCACGAGGAAGGATCGTGCCTTTAACGTGCAAGTGTTTGAGTCTGTCCGTGGTTCTCCACTGTCTCAGGTTGTGGTGGTGGGCGCACACTACCCGCACTACATCAATGTGCCAAGACTCAGAGATTCTCTCGCTCAAGTCATGCACTCAACGGGGGTCAAAAACGTGATCTTCATCGGGGACACCAATCAGGAGAACGGTGACAGCATGGACGTAGCCCGGGCCCTTGGGATGCCAATGGCACATTCGATTCGCTCCTCCCCGCTTTTCGTCAGCTGCTGCCACAAAGTCAACGACGGCTTCGTCTGGAAGTTCGATCGGATTATCACGAACTTCGGCCGCATGACAGATGCAGGAGTCTTCGAAGTGCCCTCGTGGGCAGCGCCCTCCATGCACAGAGCTGTGCACGCCAAGATCCAGCTCTCCTAGAGCGTTTCCCTTCAGTACTGACGAAAAGCATCGAAGATGTGTTTCTCTCAATGACCGGATCGCGATTGTTGAAAAGCATGGAATGTTCTCGGTGAGCCAACCCCAAACAGGCCCAGCCGGGCCCCGAAGCCATCCCACGACTCGCAGCGCAGCTACGCCAGGCGCCGAGGCGGCGATCTTCGGCCACCTCGAGGCTCTTTTGGGCCTTCCGCCTCCGCCGCGGCGGCGGCACTTTCAACAGAAGTCTTGGACTTGATTCCAAAGAAACCCGTTTTTTTTTTGGCTGGGCGGGGATTTGGGTTTTTGGAAGCCTCGGCAGTGCGGTGATGTCGCTATGCAACAATGCTTCTTGTGTCGCCATCCGGCAAGGAAGGGTTCAGGACGCAGAAGTCAAGCCTTTCCCACTTTGTCCCGGTCTGTCCTGCCTCGTCCCGATCTGTCCTGCTTGCTTGGTCCCGTTCTGTCCTGCCTGCTTTGTCCTGGTTTGTCGCTCTTGCAGTGATGCTTCGACTCTTAGCATGGTTCCGGCTCGGTAGACCCGTTCTTCGGGACGGGGACTGTCCAAATAGGCTTCAGTCACCCTCGCGCAGGGGCCGAGGTTGATTTGCTGTTGCGGTCAGCGCTCGGAGAAAAATTGTTTCCACTGTGGACACATTGCGCCATTGTTGTAGTATTATCTCGAATGATTCGGGCATCTTCACGTGGCTTCCTGCAGACTCCGGAGAAGCACCAAGCCCTTAAACCAGCTGCCCACTGCAGCATGACTCGGGAGCTTTTTTTATTCTCGCTGTTGTGAAGAAATGTGTATATGTCTTGGGCTCAAGAGCATTCAGAGTCCTTCTGACACTCTCAGAATGCCAGACTGTTGTGCCGGACTGGACCATGAAGCGCCTCTTCCAGTTGCTGTTCCTGCTGCTTTTGGTTGCCTGGTACAAGCTCTACAGTGACTGGAGTTTGGAACCCGAGCCGGTGAAAACAGCTTTGAGAGCGACGAGCTATGGGCACCCTCCTTGGTTGAGAGAGTGCAGAAAGATCTACCTGGACGTAGGCTCAAATTTCATGGCTTTGCTCCTGTCGTGAGGTTTTGGATAAGTGTTCGGCCAACTGGCACCCGCCACTCGAAAGCCCGAAACTCTGTAGTCTGAACCCTCAGGGGAGCCCAGCGAATTCCTCCGAATGGCGCAGTCCCTTCCAGGGAGCAACATCGGCGTCCAAGTCCGGAAGTTCTTTGAGCCCGAGCGCTACCCCGGCGCAGAAGCCCCTTCGTCCGAAAGCCGCGCCGCCCGAAAGCTCGGAAGTGCAGAAGTTCTGTAAACTTAGAGCCGCCGAGAGCAAGAACTCAGAAACTTGATGACGGGCTTGACTCCGTCTACAGGCACTGAATAGTTCGTCTAGATACCCGGACACTTCAAGGCCTCTTCCCTGCAATGAGCGCTTTGCCCAATATGCAGCATGGGGCCCGGGGCGTGTCTAAACCCTCCCTGAGCTTTGCCTGAAAGCTTCCATCAGCTTCGCTTGCAGGAAAACCTCGGGACAAGAGTGCCTTTGCCCTGTCTTTCGTCCTGATGCTTCCGAGACTCCAAAGGTCCCAAACCAAAACGCTCTTATAACCCACCCCCTCAGCCTGGAAATGCGGACTCGAAGTCCTGCCGAAAGGCAAATGCTTCGGCTGAGGTCCTTCCCCTCTTTGATCGGAGCTTTGGCCCTGCGGCAAGGCGTAAGGAACCCTCTGCGCAGACAGGACTCTGCACCCTTGGCATGGAGTCTTAGCGGAACTGATTGGGGAACCAGCCGGGTTTGCAGTGCAGTAGAAAAACAGAAGGGGCCCGTCATTGGGTTCAGATATGAACCAAATAGTGGAGGCAGGCGTATCGGGCGTATCGAGTCTAAAGCTGGAATCCGGATTCGTCGTTCGGTTCACAGTTTTTCCACGCGCTTTAGACTGTAGAGTTTTTGAAGGGTTCGTGCCTGGCTAAGGGTCGGGAGAGGGCAGGCAAATTAGCCTTTGTATCACATCTTCATGTGCACTTTCCTTCCGACCACAGCTCCGTGGAGCCTTGTGATGACACGGGATTGCAGCATGCGGCTTGAGCTGTGGGTCAAGAGGTTCGAAGGCTTGAGCCCGTCTAGGTGTGATGCTTGGGGGGATGTAAGCCGGGCAGAACCTGTGCCAGCCGTGTCCCCTGAAAATGAATCTCGATAACGACAAGCATCGGTCTAGCAAGCGGCACGAGTGGGGTAGGGGGGGTGTGAGGGACTGGGTGCTCAGAGGCAAGAGCTCTGTGAGCAGCTGCAGACAGTAGCGCGAAAGTAGGGCAGCTTTGCAGTGACTTCGGATGGGGAATCGGCGCCCTACCATCGTCTGGAATGACTTAGCCGATGAGGCTGTGAAGATCCTGTCCCGGACTTTGAGGCAAATCTGGGGTCGTCATTGGGAGTTGCCCAGATTGGCTGCCGCAGTGCGATGCTTCTGCGGACATCTCCGTCTGCAAGGCCTGGCAGCAGCAGCTGGCTTTCAGCGGCTGCGACTGGAACACAACAACATCCCATCAGACCGTTTTGGGCAAAGAGCTGAACTGACGGGAAGCGAAAGTAAAGCCGATCTTTCGGTTGGTGGCAAGAAATCGATACAGCTGCGGCCCTTCCACCGTCCATTGATTCACACTCCGCGCCGGCGCGTGGAGATGTGATTCTGCTGCCGTTACATCAGACTCAAAATTTCATGGCGTGGGCCTGTACATGCCTAGCGGATCCTAGCGGGAGCATTGAATAGGCTTCACATACACACAAGTGAAAGCATCGACCCGCGGACCACAGTGTGTCCAGCTTTGGGTGATCTCAGGATTCAGGATCCTGCCAAGAAAAGCAAGGGCTCCGTAGCTTTGCTCCCCGAGGCCAAACATCGTGCCTGCATGCCTTGATTCATGAAGCATTAGATGTAGCCTATGTGGCCCTATGTGGCCCTATGTTGCCCATACTTCTCAAAACTGTCAGCTTCGTCTCTTCGACGGACTAACAACTCCCAAGCTCTCTCGGGGAGGTCATGGGCCAACTGGAAGATCCTAAATCTCAGAGACGGCTCAACATCCCAGGAACCGCATCCTGCGCTCCAGGGAAGACTGCATGAGATCGCCCAGGCGAGGATTAGGATTCGCCTGGCAAGGAAGTGATTTTTGTTGGTGTTTGTGTACTCTTGGGCTTGGGAAGGCTTTCCGGCTCTGAACGGCTCTTTGGGCTGCACTCACTAGAGCTGTTGTCTTGGGGTCCTAGGACCAGAACAGGAGGTACTGAGCCTGGTTTGCTCGCAAAGACGGAGCCGAGAAGATCACCAAGTGCTATGCCACAATTTGGAGAGCCCTAGGACCTCGGAGAGATCGCTTTCGTCTAAGGCCTATCAGAGCCGTGGCTGGCATGTGCACTTCTACCCTTTCGCAGCTCACACCCGGGTCGGCGCACTTCTCTTCCAGCAGCAGGCAGGAGTTGGAGAGGGCCACTTTCAAGGGATACGCGCTGAGCCCTTAACCTCAGACCTGAACCCTAAGACCTAAGAAGCCTAGATCCACAAACTGCTTTGTGGCTTCGTGGCTGCAAAGGACGGCGTCGGCCGCGGCACGGCTTCGCGCATCGCCGGCTACGGCCCAAAGAGCTGGTGCGACTGCCCGAAAGAATGGGTTCGTTGTCCGTGAAGAAGAGAAAATAGAGAAAATAGTGAGAGTGCGAGACTGTGTGAGAGTTGAAGACGCTGTCACGGGTAATGTCAATAGCCTTGAGAAGCCTTCCCGGTAGCCTTCCCGGGAAAGCGGCTCCGCGGAGGTGGCCCTTCGCCTGGGAAGATCGGTCGCAGCAGGCTCTCGTCGGGGGAGTCTCTTTTTTGTCGCTTGAGGGTCGTGTTTTTGCGTTTTGTTGCCTTTGGAGGTGACGGTCCAGACCATCGATCTGGCAGACTTCATCAGCTCTCTGACCAGATTTGGCTTCAGAGCTTGAGGTGTATTCAGCGTTGACGGTTTGGTGTCCAAGGTGTGTGACTTGCAGGGAGCAGGGCTCAGCGTTGAGGAAGTTATTTCTTTGAGGTTGTGATACGTGATGTCGAAAAACTTCAGAGGCGGCTATTGTCGAGAGTCTAGGCTTCAGGCAAAAGAAGTCTTCAACCTCAGGGAATCGGGCGTTGGGCCTGATGTTTCGGCTCGGAAGCCCCCTGGGTCTTTGCTGAGGTTCGCTTCCGGCATCCTCGGTAGTGCTCATGAAGCTGGACATTGAGGGAGCAGAGTTTGATGTGGTGCCCCGATTAGCTGAGCGAGGCCTTCTCTGCAAATCCTCCATTCCAGAGGCCGCCGCGAGAAACTGCAAAGGGATATGGCCCATGGCTCTCCTCTCCTCTCTCTCTCTCTCTCTCTCTCTCTCTCTGTCTCTCTCTGTCTCTCTCTGTCTCTCGCCCCCATACGGAGGCCTTCATCGAAGTGCACGAGAGCTCGAAGTTTTCTTCTATCGCTGCAGGGGAGCGCTTCATAGAGCAGCAGTTAGATTTGGCACGGAACTCTGAAGGTCCTTGCGAGCACACCGTCCTCAACGTGCTGGACGATGAAAGCTTCGCGAAGGATGTGGACCACGACTTTGCTGGAAGAACGAAACCGGCGCTGCGGCTCTCTCCCGAAGATGGGCATTCCTACATGTTCGGATATTTTGACAAGTGGGCCGTGGACGAAAACAACCAGCGGGTGCTGGCTTGCCGAATCCCCTATGCAGACCAAGAGCCATCCGAATCTGCTGAAATGGTCGTAGGCTTCGTTCCCATGGACGGCACGCAGCAGTTCACAGAGCTTGGGAAGACGACTGCCTGGAACCTCCAGCAAGGAGCCATGGCCGAATGGCTGGGCCCTCAGACAGTGATCTTCAACATCCGCAACAGAAACCTGGGCTCTTGTTCAGAAGCTGATTTCTTTCAACTTACGAGATAATTCATACTGGTAATGTCTGACATTGAGTAGCATGCTTCCTTCTTCTGGTAGCAGACTGCAGGCGGAGGGGGCGACGACAAAAGCCTCTTCCAGGCCCAGGTCGTAGACGCCAAAAGCGGGGAGACGTGGCTCTATCCACGGCCCGTCTACGCTCTGAACCGGCCCAGAAACCGCTTTCTCTCCTTGAGCTTCCAGCGCTTGCACTGGCTCTACCGCGGCTACTGGGCTCCGTGCTTTTTTAAAGGAGCTTGCACAATGCAGTTTCTTAAATACGTCGAGGGCAGTCACGAAGCCCATGCAGGCTGCCACCCCCGCCACTCATCCTGCGTGCCCACCCACCACCAGCACCCCGACCGCTTTTAATGTGCAACCTCCTCGTGGTTTGAGCAGTCTGTTACAGGAATAGCTGTGCAGTGGGTGGCACATTTATTGCGACCGGAATTGGTCCGGTTTGGCTCTGGTGTCAATGTGGGGTATGGCGACAGTGTAGTGTTCCTGCCTCAAACACAGGGCTCAAACTAAGACAAGCTGCTCCAAGCTGTGAAATTTCTGTGCCCAACTTGGTCTGCCGGCTGTTAAACATGCCCATGCTATACTGGAGGACGGCGACAGTGGGGGTGTCCTGTCAAAGCCAAGAAGTTGTGGGTCTGCGGCGGCGTGTTCTTTGCTGCAATCATCATCGTCGCCTTGCCACCTTTCTTGGTGCGGAAAGCTTGGCGAAGCTATGCTCCCGGCCATTCGCAACGACAGATCCTGGTCGGCCAGCCGGGAAACACTTGCTTCTTCGGTGCTGGAAGCCACATCTTGGCAGCCGAGGAAGGGACAAACTACAGTTCATCCTCAATCCGGCCCATTGAATGTCCGCGTAAGTCCGCCGATGTGGGTGTTCCTTTTCCGACAAAGATGCCTTGCCCTGCCCTGCCATAGCCTAGACCTCTTTGCCTTTCTGCTCCCGGCCGCCGCAAGCAGTTCCATCAGCAGCCTCAGATCATGGGCCCTGAATCTCTTCAGGAGGCGGTGCTCATATTATTATGGTCAAAACACTATCACACGCAGCGGCACTCAGGCGTGGGCGTGGGAGGTTGCCAGGGTTCTGCAGGCGATGGACCACCACGGCGTGGCAACGCTGGTGGCGCGACGCAGTGACGCGCAAAAATGCCATCGGTTTTGCCAACTCATGCCTGGTGCCTCAGACCATGGTGCTTGGAATTGAAACCACGCAGGAATTCGGAAGTGAACTGCTGACGAGAGCAGCACCATGTTGCAGCGCATCGGCATCCTGCAAAGCGACGTTTTGTCCTGGGTTAGCCAAGGACGGCGTCTTGTAGGAGGGTTTAATGGCACAGAGTGATGTACCAAGCATTGTGCACTTTGGGTTTCAGCGTCACGCCTGCGTGGAACAAACATTCATTGGCGATGTGTGGGAAGCAGGCCCAGAAAACCTAAAGGTTGACCAACCGAAAAGAATTGGCTGATGAGTAGCCGTTTCGCGACTGAGGAAACAAGTGTCCACGGTTGATCGGGATGGGCCCTTTCAACTTCCGAGGGGTTAAAGCATGGAGTTGAGGCTGTCCGCCACGAAGGCGTTCCACTTCCCGTGGGAGTGCGATTTTCATCACATATGGGGCTAACGAAGGTGGATACAGCTCGGACGTCAAGTAAGAGCTGAGCCCAAGCAGGTGAGTATTTCTCTTTAGGAAGCTCGCTTGCTTAGCCTTTGTCTTTCTGCTCCCGGCCGCCGCAAGCAGTTCCATCAGCAGCCTCAGATCATGGGCCCTGAATCTCTTCAGGAGGCGGTGCTCATATTATTATGGTCAAAACACTATCACACGCAGCGGCACTCAGGCGTGGGCGTGGGAGGTTGCCAGGGTTCTGCAGGCGATGGACCACCACGGCGTGGCAACGCTGGTGGCGCGACGCAGTGACGCGCAAAAATGCCATCGGCTTTGCCAACTCATGCCTGGTGCCTCAGACCATGGTGCTTGGAATTGAAACCACGCAGGAATTCGGAAGTGAACTGCTGACGAGAGCAGCACCATGTTGCAGCGCATCGGCATCGTGCAAAGCGACGTTTTGTCCTGGGTTAGCCAAGGACGGCGTCTTGTAGGAGGGTCTAATGGCACAGAGTGATGTACCAAGCATTGTGCACTTTGGGTTTCAGCGTCACGCCTGCGTGGAACAAACATTCATTGGCGATGTGTGGGAAGCAGGCCCAGAAAACCTAAAGGTTGACCAACCGAAAAGAATTGGCTGATGAGTAGCCGTTTCGCGACTGAGGAAACAAGTGTCCACGGTTGATCGGGATGGGCCCTTTCAACTTCCGAGGGGTTAAAGCATGGAGTTGAGGCTGTCCGCCACGAAGGCGTTCCACTTCCCGTGGGAGTGCGATTTTCATCACATATGGGGCTAACGAAGGTGGATACAGCTCGGACGTCAAGTAAGAGCTGAGCCCAAGCAGGTGAGTATTTCTCTTTAGGAAGCTCGCTTGCTTAGCCTTTGTCTTTCTGCTCCCGGCCGCCGCAAGCAGTTCCATCAGCAGCCTCAGATCATGGGCCTTGAATCGTTCAGGAGGCGGTGCTCATATTATTATGGTCAAAACACTATCACACGCAGCGGCACTCAGGCGTGGGCGTGGGAGGTTGCCAGGGTTCTGCAGGCGATGGACCACCACGGCGTGGCAACGCTGGTGGCGCGACGCAGTGACGCGCAAAAATGCCATCGGCTTTGCCAACTCATGCCTGGTGCCTCAGACCATGGTGCTTGGAATTGAAACCACGCAGGAATTCGGAAGTGAACTGCTGACGAGAGCAGCACCATGTTGCAGCGCATCGGCATCCTGCAAAGCGACGTTTTGTCCTGGGTTAGCCAAGGACGGCGTCTTGTAAGAGGGTCTAATGGCACAGAGTGATGTACCAAGCATTGTGCACTTTGGGTTTCAGCGTCACGCCTGCGTGGAACAAACATTCATTGGCGATGTGTGGGAAGCAGGCCCAGAAAACCTAAAGGTTGACCAACCGAAAAGAATTGGCTGATGAGTAGCCGTTTCGCGACTGAGGAAACAAGTGTCCACGGTTGATCGGGATGGGCCCTTTCAACTTCCGAGGGGTTAAAGCATGGAGTTGAGGCTGTCCGCCACGAAGGCGTTCCACTTCCCGTGGGAGTGCGATTTTCATCACATATGGGGCTAACGAAGGTGGATACAGCTCGGACGTCAAGTAAGAGCTGAGCCCAAGCAGGTGAGTATTTCTCTTTAGGAAGCTCGCTTGCTTAGCCTTTGTGTTTCTGCTCCCGGCCGCCGCAAGCAGTTCCATCAGCAGCCTCAGATCATGGGCCTTGAATCGTTCAGGAGGCGGTGCTCATATTATTATGGTCAAAACACTATCACACGCAGCGCCACTCAGGAATGGGCATGGGAGGTTGCCAAGGTTCTGCAGGCGATGGACCACACGGTTTGGCAATGCTGGTGGATGACGGAGTACCAAATGCCATCGGCTTGGCCAACGCATGCGTGGTGCCTCAGACCAGGGTGCTTGGAATTCGGCAGCGAATTGCTGACGTTTGCAAAGCGATTGGAAGAGAGCAGCACCATGTTGCAGCCCATCGGCATCCTGCAACGCAACTTCTTGTTCTGGGCCAGCCAAGGACGGCGTCCTGTAAGGGGCAGAATGGCACGGAGCGATGCGCCAAGCGTTGCGCAATTTGGGTTTCAGCGTCACGCCTGCGTGGAACAAACATTCATGGGCGATTTGCGGGAAGCCGGGCCGCGCGGTAAGCACGGTCAGGGTCTTTGTTTGGAATGTGTCATGCCGGTTCCGCTGACGCCGGCGAAGTTGGCATCTTCACTGGGGTGGTTGTGGGGGTAGTGGCGGCAGTGGCCCGCTTGTTCAACATGGGCTTATGCCGACAAAGGTAACATAAAGTATTGCTCAAGTCCGTAGGTATCCACATGTTCATGCGACATCCCTCCAAGTTGAAAATTGACATGAAAAGTTTATGGTCCGTGATTGCTTGAAAGCTTAAGGCTAATGAGTTTAGGCTGATTAATGACCGTGATCAATATGTAGTTAACGTAGCCATGTGGTGATCACCGAGGTTACGGCTACACGATCCCGGATTCAGCACCCGAGAAGATCCCCGAAGATGATGGCCTCTGGGAAGTTGACCTGGGCTCTCAGCACGAGGAGCTGCTCATAAGCGTCCCTGCCCAAGTCCTACCGTCACACCCCAGCCGTAGCCTGTAGGCCTTGGGTAGCTTAAAGGCTTACTTAGGGTTTGGGGTTGAAAAAAACCAAGTCCATCCCGAACGGCTGCGACTGACCCTGTACCTTTGACAAGGTCCGTGGGCTTCACGATTTCCTCCAGCTGACCGGTCGGACTGATCCCATTACCGGGGAGGCTTTCCAAGCATGCCACCTTACCACCCTAAGGCCTAGGGCCCTCGATTATTCGTCAACCGGCATACGCACCGTGCGTATATCAATCATGAACCCGCCCTCTAGACTGTGGCCGTACATGGCGCTTGTCTAACATCGGCGCAGGCCTTTGCAGAAGATCCGGAAACTGCGATTTCCGGGTATTGGTATCTGAATCATGCCCATGTCTCCAGCGATGGCACCAAGGCAGGGAGGCTACAGAAACGCTTCTTCAAGCAGACATCGGCTTATGGCATGGGTTTCGGAAATGCTAAGCCGCTAAAGCTCAAGCCCACATGACTTCTTTACCTCTCCTTTCTCCTGAAGCCGACCCTCGCGTGGATGTTGAACCCAACTTTCAATCCAAAGGCCTACACCCTCAGATCGCGTTACATGAAAGCAGGTTGCCTTCCTCTTCCGCTCGGCGATGACCCTGTTTTCTGACAGTTTCGACTTCACCTCCCTGATCCTCGGTTCTTCCGAACGTAACTTGAGGTATCATATTCAAGCAAGGACGCAGATGTCAGCCGTTTTTTGGCTTCACAGCAGATCCCCCAGATATGAGTTTGGGTAGAACTTGGCGGCTTGGTTGAATGCGCATCCACGATTTGGCTCAGGATCCTCATGGATCTGAGCAGCCGGGAGTTGTGGAGAGTTCCCAAAGTTCACGGCTCCTGGGACGCTGCCGTGGAAGGGTTTCGGAGTCTGATGTTCTTTTGGTTTATTAGGGCCCGAGGTGTTTAGGGCTTTGGCTGGCTTTCTGCTTTCGGTCGCTTGGGAAGTGGAAACTTCCAGCTCCTCCACCGGCACCCCTGTTTTCAGGCTCTCACCACTTCTTCGGGGGATTTCTGGTCTCCTGCGATGCCTTGGGCACCTTCGAGGTGGAGTTCAAGGCATGGCTTGGGCGATTCGGGGGTCTCATGGAGGGTTTGGCCTGGCCATCGGTTCGTGAGGCTTCGGTGAGGCAGCTGAGCTGGCAGAAAGGCACGGACGGCCACTGCAATTTGTCTCCCGACAACAAATGGATCCTCACGGACACGTACCCGGACGCCTACCAGCTCAAGAAGGTGCAGAGCCCCTTTCCTCGTAGAGAGGAGAAGTCTCTTCGCAGAGTGTTGCATGACTGATTTGGCAGGTTTTGGTGGAGGAGCGGCGCGGAGAATCTGTTTATCTGCTCGGCTATTACCGGGAAGGTGGTCAGGGGCCAAGCTCCACCCGCTGCGATCTGCATCCACACTGGGACCGCTTCGGATGTAATATCCTCTTTGACTCCACTCACAAGGATTCCTTGAGAGCCGTCTATCGCTTGGACTTAGACGCCTTCGCCTTTCCCGGCTGCACACCGCAAAAGAAAACTGCAGGGAAGACTTTCCCTTTGGGGCCTGTGCATAGTGGCATAGAGCCTTGGGGTCCGTGAAACTCTGCGGTTCCAGGAGGCCAAGCCCTGCGTGCGTGGCACCCTGTGTAGAGCTTCAGATAGCCTGTAAGATCAGGGTTAGGGCGGGACGAATCAGGTTGCAGCCACAAACTGGACGCCACAACTCGACACTCAAGAAACCATGCCTGTGCACTGTTGCATGCGTAATGCCCGGCTACCGAGTGATGATCGACGTTTTGGCTTCAGTGACCTTGGTCTAGTCCATGCCTAACCGTGCCGAACCATTCTGTTGATGATGGGCAACCTTCCCAGCTGCAGGACGATTGCATCAGATGACGGTCGCCCACCTCAACCGGCGCGAAATGGCCGATTGGTGGGCCGAGGGAAGATGCATGCGCTGAGTTCGCAAGCGCAGTGAGTTCGCCTCGCGAGAGCAGATTGTTCATTAGTCTCAGTTGGGTCAGGGCCCGATGGAACGGAGACGAACCACTGCCATCCATATCTCTCCATGACATGTTGGAATCATTCGAGTCGCGCACCAGCTCCCGCACCAGCTTGCGCACCAGCACTGCGCGCCTGAATCCGGGTAGAGTTATGAGTTCCAGGGCCCCGCCAAATTTTAAAGTATTAAGACAAAACACGTGTGATGCGTCAACGAGGGCTTTCCATCATCTTGAGTGATTGCGATCCCATATGAACTACGTGTATTTTCAAAAATTGAAGATTCAAGACTTGAGGCAATGCCGCTGTCGAGCTTGCCATAGACGTGCCTGGGATGTGATTTCTTAGGGAATGTGCTTGTTCCCCACCCTCGGTGTGGGGTAGTTAGACTTTAAACTCAGCTTTTCTCCTCGCCCGGTCTACTCCTCGCCCGGTCTCCGGTGATTCAACCCCACAGCTGGACTGCTCAACCCCAGAGTATCCTCGAGTGCCCAACCCCCAGAAACATGCCCAACGGTCCTGGAAGTTGATTCGACATCCCTCTTTGCATCTTGAATGTTCAAGCATAGAGTGGGAGTGTAGAAAGACAAACACATCATGGTTGGAGTTCCCTGTACGCCATATGTTCAAAATGCTTACAACTTACAAGGACATGTGGTTTCTGCTGGTAATCTGTTGTCTTTGTGCAACGGCTGGAAAAATCGAGTAGATGCGTTGACATTATCCGACCATGGTGCTTTGGCAGTGGCAGTGGTTGGAGGGAGCGGGCAGTTGCCTGAAGCTGAGCTTGAATGTGGTGAACATCAGCTTGATCATGCTTGACTCCGTAATGTACACTGGGATGACCTGAGGGCTTACCTCGTGCACTGATGGCTGCGGCGCAAGCCTAAGAGAAGCCCTGATGCACCTGATGTCCCGTGTTGCACTCGCGCGCTCTTGCGCATGCTTGCGCGGGGATTTGTCAAGTGCAGGTCCGGAGCCGGAAATTGTCACCAGCCCAGATCCAGAAACTTCTATTGTTTTCGGCTCGGCATGCTTGCTGGTCAGGTCATCAACGGCGATGTTGGGTTGTGGAACGGGGAGGCGGGTTGTCAAACCAACTCACAGGCGCCGATGGTTTTATCAAACTTTGTCAGAGGCCTCAAAGAGACAAGCAGGAGTCCCAGAAAAAGCTGCAGAGCACACATTGGCATGCAAAGCTACCTGTGTCGTTTTGAGCTATGACCGGGTGACGCTCATGGGAATCATGGGGCGTATGCTATTCTTATGCAGGTGCCATATGCGCCATAAGCAAAGACAGGATGTAAACAATGCGTGCAGGGCGGTGAAAACAGCCAGAGCGCACGCCTTGCCAGCCATGAGGAACTTGGCTTCGAGCATCTCCATCCCGAGCCATTCAGTTGAATTAGCCTTTTCGGTGACGCCCGCGCTGCTTTTGTTTGACGAGGTTCATGGTGCAAATGTCTGAGTTTCTTCCTGCAGCTTGGCCAGCAGTTCGAGAGAGCAAGAGAGAGGGAGACATGACAGGCTTCATGGTTGAGCGGGAGGTCAAGGCAGTGAGTGCGTGCTTTGGGGGTCAGTTCGGGGATGAGGCGGGGTGGTACATTGTAGGGGATACTTGATCCAGGTCTGGGGGGAAATCAAGATGTGTGCGTGTGTGTGTGTGTGTGTGTTGATGCTGACCTGTTAATAAGTCGTGACCAGTACACCTTGACGTTGGGGTCACAGAGATACTCCCTTTCATAATTTCAAGCCGCCGCAACATGCGGCTGCGGGGTCTCGGCCCCCATGCCCCAGAAAAAAGAAAGAGGGAGAGCGCATGCCCACACAGCCAGGTCAAGGATTCGTTGGTCTTACAGGCAGCTTCCGTGACGGCTTCTCAGCAGGCCGCTGGGATACGATATTGAGACTTAATGCGCGCAGTGATGGGTGTGCGCCTTAGCAGCGTTTGGGAAACACTGATGCCCGGTGCCCAGGCTTTTGGGTGCCTGATCTCCGGAAGGCCAAGGGGGCGTTGGTTGCGTGGTTGATTAGTTTTTTCAGTGTGGTGTCCTGCAGGCTTGGCCATGAAGCGCAGCAGCCTGATCCCACAAGCCGTGTAAAAGCCTACAATTTGGTGGGTGGCCCATACTACTTCGACATGACTGGATCCGTGTTCGATGGCTGGGTCGAGTGCTTGCAGGCATATAGTGATTTGACACTCTGGTGCCGAAAGTCGTGGGAGAAAGTTGCCTGGATGCAATCCGAAAAAGTTGTCCTGCCTTCTGGGTTCTTCTTCTTGCAAAATCCACATGTCCCGAGTTTTAATGGCAACGCTTTCGGCTTCTAAGGCCTTCTGCCGTAAACCCCAACTTAAGCGCAGTCAGAATGTGCCACGATGTCAGTGCTCGTCCCTCCATGCAATTTTTAGCCCAGAAGCACTACCTGCAAGCGCGTCGGAATGTTTTTTTTCTGTCAGGGGGCATCAGGGATAGATATCACGGTGTATGGAAAAAAGTATCCGCGTACGGCTGGGTGCTTGGTGTCTTGGTGCCGGCGCACGCTTTTCCTTTCGACGTTTCGGTACGCCTTTTGTCCACCAACATGTCGAAAACGTAAGCTTTGGGTACGGGAGTAAACTTTTCGAAGTCACCGTCTTCAACAAGTCACAAAAGCTAGCTCTCTTGGAGTTTGCGGTAGTAGTCTTCCAGCTGGGTTGCTATGTGGCGCCAGCTCAATTCTCGAAGTGTTGGATCAATGGGGGGGGGAAGGGGTGAGGGTGGGGGAGCGCGGGGGAGGGGTGGGGGGAGATTGGCCCGAGCGCTACCTCACTTCCGCATACAGTAGACAGGCGAGCTTTTTCCATTACGCGCTACTTGAGTACTAACTCCCCAGAACCTTGAGAGCCGCAACAACAACATGCATTTGTGTCACATGAACTGTACATGAACTGACAGCAAAGCAACAGGACTGCAACTATCTCAGTGGGGGGGTCCGAAAAGAGCGCGCAGCTGCACCCGCTCCTGCTGCCCTCTAGCTTTCGTGGTCCTCTTCGGGCCCCAGACCTCAACATGTAAGCGTCCCAAGCAAAGCCTTACAACGCCATGAATAGTAGCCGAGAGCAAACAAGTATAGATGCCAACAGCAAAAAAAGTATACGATCGAATTTCTATAGCGTCGAATTTTCCTCAAATGACTTCTGGCATGAGGTGGAAGTCAACCCAGAGCGGCGGAAGCTACAGGAACGAACGCGACGGTTGCAACACCGCCTGAGCTGCTTGCAAGTCGTGAAAGCCCGAAGGCAGCAAAGAACCGCCTAGGGCTGCAAAGCGCAGGTGAAGGACGCAGCGGGTTGTGGGTCCATCAGGACCTGCGAGAAATGTGGGCCCTGGGAGCAGATTCAGCCAAACGAGAGCAGCTTCAGCGAGAAGGGTGATCAATGGCATAGAGGACATCGCGGTATTCCTTGCAATGTCGATTTCCTCCTTGGCTTCACTTAACCTTGTAAGTTTCAGTGCTGGCATCAGTTCTTGCGAGAAAGTTGGCCGGCGCAAAATGGCACGGGAGATGCTGGAGATCTGAAGAAGACTTTCATCTTTCCGATTCGAGACCTCTGAGGCCAGCAGTTTTACCAAAGCAGTTCATGGAGAAGCCAAGCGAGAAGGAAAAGGGCTATTACAACTAAGTGCCGCCAAATGCCCTCCCACGTGCCGAACGATTTTCTGAAATGATCACAGCCACTAGGTGAGTTTCGACGTGCATCGTGCTGCACGTGCTGCCATGCGTTGCGTCCTCTTTTGCTCTGAGAGCCGGGCAGTGCACCAGTCTCCCTTGAGGCCTAAACGGCCTTTAGTTCTGTCTGGCCTGCCATGTTAATGGCAGCCGTTCGAGGTGCTTCTTACCTGGTTCTGTTTTTGCGTAACCTGACTCTGAAGAGACTTGGTTGTCAGGAGTTTACAATCTGCTGAGAGCATGTTGCCAATGCGCCCGAAGTCGGGGCCCTGCAAACACAATGCTGAAACACTGACAGCTCTGAAGCGCTGCCAGGAGCTGCCCAAACACTTGTGGGGATCTCGGCGAGCCTCACTTGGAGCTCTAGATGACATGCAGTCCCCTGATGTTCCCTCGGCAAGGTTACTATTACCGGTACCCGGCGCACTTAGTCACTTTCACACATGAGTACTCCTGGTCTTTGTCATTCCCAGCCCTCACCGTCAAGCATTAAACATTTACAAATGTGTACTGATGAGGATGTCTTGATAGAAGCTGTGGAACGTGATTTCCAATACCCCAAGCCATCCAGGCCAATAGCAGCTGTCAATGCTGCACGGAGGAAGAGCGGCGAAGGCCTTACGAAGGCTTTCAAGTCATCGTAATCTCCATGTCGCGCAAGTCTTGTTTGCCTGAAGTATGAGAGATACTATGCTGAAGGTCCTCTGCAGCACTGCCTGCGGCGGCACGCTTTTTGTTGCTGCTAGTGGATCGATCCATCGACTGTTGACTCCATTGGACCCAGACTGTCCATGTGCGGGAGGCATTGACCGTCCCTGTGGAAGACAGGCCGGTGCCTGACAAAAAGCTTGTCCGCTTGGGAGTTGCTATTCGCAGTTGTTCCTTGTGAAGTGATAATTGATTGCCAAGTTGCATCGAGTTGCAATCAGGCTTGCTTAGATCCTGTGTGCCATGCAGCAGCAAACTCATTTTGTGTTGCAGAGGGCACTCGAGCCGCTTCAGACTATGGCAGGGAGCTTGGCTGTTGACAAGTGTCGATAAGCGTCGACGTGGCCGTCAAATGTGCAGGGAGAGAACTCTGGTTCAGGCTCATGCGCCGCGCGACGCAGTTGCTCGAGCGCCTGAGGCACCCACGTTGCCACGGAACTGCTCATCTGGAATCGTTCCTGATGGATCATAGATCCATATATGAATCCTTCTCGGTCCTAGGTTTTGGTGATAAGTCTGTTGTTTTTGTTGGGCCCCGGTTGGCTTGTCCAAGCTTCACGCTACTCTTCTGTGCGACCGCCCAGGGGGGCAGAAAAACAATAAGACACCGATACACCGATACGCCGACCCAACGCTCCAATACACCGATACACGGCTCCGATGCACCGATGCACCGATACGCCGCTACACTGATACACCGACCCCACCGCTCCGACACACCGATACACCGATAGACCGATGCAGCTCCTATACACCGATACACCGGCCCACCGTTCCAATACACCGGTACACCGACCGATACACCGACCCACTGATGCACCGGTACACCGATGCTCCGATACACTGGTACACCGATACACCTATACACTGATACACCGACCCTACACCGATACACCGATATCCGCTCCGATACGCCGGTACACCGATACACCGATACCGCTCCGACACACCGGTACATCGATACACCGATACCGCTCCGACACACCGGTACACCGATAAACCGATGCACCGATACACCGACATATGCACAGATACACCGATACGCCGATACGCCGACACGCCTTTGACAGTATAAGGGAGGGGGGAAACACGGGGCGACCGGGGTATCGGTATATCGGCCTTTTCCAGAGCAGGCCCAGAAATGCCTAGGCCTCTTTTGCTAAGACATCTTCTTGGGTTGTTGGGGGGGCCACGGGACAAGCACGGGGCGAGCGGGGCATCAGCGTATCCATTCTTTTTCAAAGCAGGTCTGGAAAATCCTAGGCCTCTTTTGCTAAGGTGTCTTCAATGGGTCATGGGGACGCGGAGGGGTGCCAGTCAGGGTAACGGGCATCATGGTGTATATCTCCGATCATCGGGGTGTCGGCCTATCCGCGAACATCGCCGGCGTGCCGGCGAACCCGCGTGCCAGCGCACCGGCGTGTCGGCGTCCCGGGGTGGCGGCGTATCGGCGTACCGTGTCGGAGGATGGGCGTATCGGCGTTTCGGTGTGTCGGCATGTCGGTGTATCGGCGTATATCGGCGTATATCGGCATATCGGCGTATACCGGCGTATATCGGCGTGCCGGCGTCTCGGCGCACCGGCGTGTCGGTGTCTCGGCGTGTCGGTGTATCGGTGTAGGAGTATCCACGTATCAGGAGGGCGCCGGGCGGTGTGTCGGCATCTTGACATATCACCCTTTGAGGGGCAGCGGGGGAGTGCGACGAGACCGGCGTAATGGTGTATCGGCGTATCGGCATATCGGCGTATCGGCGTATGTCGGTTTTCGCCCCTCATTGCATGCACGCTGCTACTCTTCCCGCAGAAGCTGTTTGCCCGCTGGCAGGTTTGGGAGTCAGCGTGGCACGTGCCGCAGGAACAGTTTGTTCTTCTTTTGCTGGATAATGCAACATGTATTTCCCTCACTCCTTGACGCTACGAAGGAGAAACTCGATGAGCTCTTCCAGGCCATGTCTCGGCGAATTTCTGCAACCAGAATCACAGGTTTACTTGCCAGAATTTTGCATTGCCAGACCGCGATGCAAGACAACCTCTTAGAGGGTGTGAGGTATCTTCGTGCGCCTGCCTCAGTGTTGCCGTTGCTGCGGGGCTTGGGCAGTTTCAGGATCGAAGTGCATGGAGTTCTTCAGGAACTCCTTTTGCTGAGGAGTGTCCGTGTCTGGACGAGGGTGACGTACTGATGATCTTGAGCCAGCCGCCGTACTCCGCCATATCTGCAGGGCATGCAATATTGGTTTTGGAGAAGCCTGTTGCTCAGATGGAGTTTCTTGCGCATCTACCACCCTTTGAATGGTTGAGCTGGTTAAGTGGTTAAGCGACGCCCTTTGCCACAATGCCTCGCCACTCGTCACTAACTATACCCATACAAGCTGCGCCATACAGGAACTCAGATCAATCAAAGTATCAAGGGCGCAAGGCTTGGTGCAACCTCGATGGCCTGGGTCATGTGATCGAGGCCAATGCTTTACCGCGGTGTCATGGCATTCTATGCAATTGAGCGCAGCGCTCGGTTGGCGCAAGTGTTGCTTATATATATATATATATATATATATATATATATATATATATATACCACTTGTGTGCCTAATGCCAGGTGCACCAAATTACAGCATTCGTTCGAGACTGGTGGATTCCGTCGCAGCATCAAGGTCGTTGGTGCGCGTGAGGACTGGCGACAGTGACATGACAATGTGATGTTTTTTACAGACGAGCCGGCAATGTTGCATTGTTGTCATCAAGCCTGAGGATTCATACCTTGAGATTGGCGAGTGCTTGGAAGGTGCTTCGCTGGATCAAACTCATCATAGCACAGTTGGATGGGCTGCAGGCCGAGCATACGTATCCGACATGAATACCGCAGGGTGCCTAATTGTGGACTTCCGTTCGCAGCATGCCTGGGAGACTTTGCGACTGCAAGGGTCAAGAAACTGAACAACACGCGGTCTTGTGGTTGCTGGGGGGGGGGGGGCAGAACGCTGAACAGGTCTCTTGGAGACAACGCGGTATCATCGTGTTTTTTGTTTTGCTGAATTAACTCTCAAGCACCTAACTGAAGGACAAAGCCAGAAAACGAACCGTTCTTGTAGGTAGATGTAGGCAGAAATATGGGGAGGTTGAGAAGCGTGCGCGAGGGAGCTTCAGATTTGTGACCTCCTTTGTTCTGTCCTCGTTTGGCTTCGCTTCCGGCTTAGCGTGATGGTGGAAGGTGGGGCAACTAATGGCGGCCAGGGGCCGTTGCACGGCTTGGATGCGGTAGCAAAGAGGCGAACACGGATGCGGCGGGAGATGGTTCATGAAGTCCAAAGACAAAAGGTCCGCGACACCGAAGTCGTTTGCGCTTACTTGCTGACATGCATACTGGTTCCACTATGATGCGACCAGGGAGAGAGAAATCAGACAGGTGATGGTTGACCACAACAGGGATCTGCTTTCTTTCGGTGATACCCGCGCCACGGATCGAGACCAGTAAAAACGGCTGAGCTCGCGTGTTTGGGGATTATTTGTGCCGAGCACCTTCTGACACAGTGCGCATTGTGAATTCCTAAAACATCGCTCCACGCAAATGTTCTGCGTGGAAGTCGGGGCTTGCTGAATGCTTGACCCTGTAAGTGGAAAGTAGAAGTATGGGGCCCGGCTGACACGCTTTCGTATAGGCAGTTGGGTTGTGCAACTCTGACCACAATCTGCTGTATGATTGTGATGATTTTTATGGGTTTCAGTTTTGTGCGGGGGGGCGCCCTGGGAGGACCCGGATCCCAGGCCCCATGATGCTCCCATGATCTATTCCAGCGCTTTACAGGCAGAGTTCTGGATTGCTCCGCCACAAATTCGCCTGCAACCGAACTGCAAGGGACACTGCTGCCGGGCCTTTGGCTTTGAAGGATGTTGCGTTGCGCGTTGCTGGCCACTGAGTGTCAGTGTCATGCAGGTTTGACCTTCGATCATCAGCTATCCCAACAGGCCGTCCATCGTACAATATCGCACAGCACCTTGCACTCCTCTTCTTCCACCCTGGAGTCAGATAAGAGGTGGCTCGCAGTGTTTGTTTGCCCGAGCACCAACATGGTAGGTGCTCGCAGACATGTGCGCCACCATACAGCCGCAGATCTGGACACGCGCAACAGGATTCAAGGCGTTCTTTGCTCCTCTGTGCGGGCCCTGCATCTTCTGCTGAGGCATTCTCACACAGTTCCACCAATCTCTTTCAGGCTGCAGTGCCTGGAAGCTTCCAACATGGCTGCAGCATGGTCGCAGGGAGCCTAGTCAATCTCGGCACGACTGAGCCAAGGGATCCTCCAATTTGCACTTCAATCGTATTGCAATATTGGCAGTCGGCGCCCTAATGAAATTCAGGGCAACACAGAAGGGGGCAACACTTTGGAAAGGCAAGACCCGACCCTTCGCCCGAAGTTCGTCGAACCCCGCCGGCGTTCGCCGAACCCTCGCCGAACACCTCCCCTCCTTCGAACCTTTATTATTAAATTCTAATATTATTAATATTAATTAATACTAATAATACTAATAATAACTAATTAATATTCATTTAATTATAATTAATATTAATATTAATATCAATAATACGAATACTAATATAATACTAATAATACTAATACTAATATAATAATACTACTAATAATAACTACTAATACTAATATTAATGCTAATACTAATTTGTTTAATACTAATACTAATTAAATCCTAATACTAATGTTACATAAATTATTATTATACTTAAATTTATTTAAATACTAGTACTTATGATACTGATATTTCAATATAATTTGTAACAACAGAACTAATAATACTAATACACTAATTAAATTAGTAATTAAATATTACTAATACTAGTATTATTAATGATGTATTAAATACAAATATTTATTAAGTCTCATATTAATAATTTTAGTAATATTTATATTCAAAAAATACAAAGGTGAAATTACAATGAATGTGAAAAACTAATAAACTAAAAAGTATTAGCAATAATGTGCATACTTTAACCTTATCACGAATGGCTCATAGTATAATAGATTTGCATTCGAAGCCTGAATGGCTTGTATTCTTAGTCATAGATGAATAATATGGGAACCCTGTCATGAACAATTAACTTGCAGAATACTTGTTAGTGTGCTGTTCAGAGTTACTAATTGATAATCAATGTCCATACAGGCCATTGTCAATAAAGTATATTGTTTGTTAGCTATTTCTTATTATTCAATTTGTGATACTATCGCTAGTGGTAACAATTTAAACAATAATTTTTAAATAACTCATCATCAGCACACTATTTCTCACAGGGGCCTGCCTATCACCGGTACGATCCCAATTCATATTCTAATAGTATCAATAATAAAAAAACTCAGTTTCCTGATTGCTTAATTTGGACGCAGAACATGTGTGTCCTGGATATGCATCTATTTTCTTTGAGTGGTTCTGTATAATAATTAAGCAGCTTTATGAACTTGTGTATGATATGATGTCAACACTAATCAAAACATACTGCCGTATAAGTGATGAATAATTAAATACACACTTTGACTTAGCTAGATTATTCGTGGTTTTGCCTGTTGTAACACTGAATACTGGCTAACAAGAACAATAGTACTATTTTATAATCAGCAGGTTTCAGCAAGATTGAGTACAATAATATCACGATCATCCCTCTGCTTGTAACCAGAAAGAATAAACAACAGTTGAGTCGAAAGAACAAACTTGACAATAGTGTAGCCAGAGGCTTAGGCAATTACATTGTTACTAACTGTTAGCAGCATAAAGAATGTAGTTAATAGCAACAACAAATATGAACACATATAGATACTCACCATCATCATCGTCATCATAATCATGCGTGCTGCTGTGTCTTTTTGTTTTGGGAAGGGGGGAAGGTTCAGTCAGGGCAAGACTTCGGCTTCGCTGCAGTTGGGAGGGTTTGGGGTTTGCGAGTCTTGCAGGGTTTGGCCCGAGTCCATTGTAAGAACCCTATTCCCAAAGACCCGAAAGAAAAGAAACCAACCCCACCATGCAGCCCTCCTGAAGCCGCAAGCCCAGCCCAAGCAAGAGAGCATTCACGTCTTGGACAAGATCATGGTGATGCTGGGAGCCCGGGCAAAGTACTCAGTGAGGGTTTCCGGGTGAGCGCCTAAGGATTCGGGTTAGGAGTTAATGGGCCGACCGTGAGGTCGTGCCCGGGTCTAGGAGTAAGATTTACGCTAGCCGGGTCGACCGGGAGGTCGCGCCCGTTTTTGCAAGACGTCCATCGGACGCCGGCCGTGAGGTCGTAAGAACAGCGGCTGGGAAGCCGAGTCGTAATACGGCAAGAATTAGCAAGACGTCCATTTGGACGCCGGCCGTGAGGTCGTACGAGTAAGAGATAGCAAAGTCACTATATGGAGAGACGGTAGGGAGTAAGGTGTAAGATCAACAGACGTCCATAGGATGCCGACCGGGCGGTCGCAAGATTAGAAAGGAGGGTCAATGCAGAGTAAGATTATTCTTCCAGCAAGCAACTAGTTACGTCGTATTGAACTGATATTATTGGCCATTGGTTGATGGTTGTTGGGTTGAGTAGTCAGTGTTACAGTGTATAATAAGACTGTGATGTGTTTCTTGATGTGGGAATTTCAGGGCAAGACCTAACCCTGCCGAGAGCGTAAGAACCGATGACGAACGCCCCCTGATAAATACGGAGCTTCCGCAAGCTTTGAATGTAAGTCGTAAGTGTAAACCGAACCACCCTCTCCCGCGCAAGATTCCGATTTGCTAGCTGCCCGAAGCCATCAGACTTGAACTCTGCCTGACCTCAGACCCAACTCCGAGCCCTAAACCGGGACCAATCTCCAAACAGGCAAGAACATTTGTAAAAAATGTTAGACATTAGTTAGAGACTTGCCCAAGGCAATCAATCAATATACAAAATTCAAATCAATTAATAATAATATACAAAATTCATGCTAAGTGAATTGCCAGATTGACTACCGAGGCCAGACCTCCGCATGCCTCGTCGTGCCAGATTTCTAGCAGGAGGAGACCCGGGTGGTTTGGTTTTCTGCAGTGGGCTTTTGATCAGATCAATAATCGAATCAGCGGTTGTTGACCATTTGTCAGATTTGGCTTCACGTCAAGGTTGAATTGAGTCAGCAAGAACAGTGCGTCCGCAGTTGACCAGGTTGTCTCAGTCAGACTCAGAAGCATAATTAATTAATTATATTTTTTACAACGTAGAGTGAGTGAAGACGAGTAGACACTGACACGTAGTAGCTCCGCTTCCATGGCTGACCAGTGGCAAGATCAGCAGTGGAATGACCGTGCCACGCGGTGGAATGAGTGGCAAGATGACCAGTGGCGGTGGAATGAGTGGCAAGATGAGCAGTGGCGGTGGAATGAGTGGCAAGATGAGCAGTGGCAAGATCAGCAGTGGAATGACCGTGCCACGCAGTGGAATGAACACCGGCACTGGCCCGAGCAGCAGGGGGGCGACGAGGACCGGAGCAAGAAGAAGAAGAAGAAAAAAAAGGGGGAAGGCGCCGTACTCCGACACACGCTTAAACGGTTTGGCGTGACTTGGCATCTTGATAATAAAACTAACCTTTAAGACTTACTTGTTAAAGATTAGTATTATATTATTCAGTCGTCACATCCATGGCTGGACTCAGGTAGTTGGCACGCAAGAGTTATATTGCAGGCAACGAGCTGCACGGCAAGAGGTCCTCAACAAAGCCAAGGCTCCTCAAGTGGTCGTGGCCAGATGTAAAGCAGAGCCAAGCAGACCACTCGTGGCCAGATGTAAAGCAGAGCCAAGCAGACCAGAGGACAGACCAGAGCCCGTGGAGCCACAATCAACTTCGCCAGCACAGGTGAACATGCCTTCCCAGCCTCTGCCTGAGCCAGAGCCTGCGGCATTGCCCCGCCAGCCAATTGGACCACCCGTCAGCTTTGGCCCCCCAGCAAGGCCGCAGCCAGAACAAGCACTGAAGCCACAAGCAAGTCAAGCCACAGCCGCAGCAAGTCCAAGGAGACCACCTGAGAGCCTTTTAAACCCAAGGCATTCAGCAAGACCAGAAATGCCAATGCCACGAGCAAGTCCAGCCACAGCCGCAGCAAGCCCACCACCAGCAGGGCTGCAGCACCAAGCCCAAGCCCCGCTAACTCCGCGGCCAAAAGGACGGCCAATGCAAATAACTGAGCCAGCACAGCAACAGCAAGAGCAGCAGGTCCAACAAGCCCCGCCAACTCCTCAGACTCCCCCCCCCTCCTCGCAGCGGCCGCAGCAAGTGGCACAGCCACGGCAACAGCAACCAGCCCCACAAACTTCAGCTGCACAAACTCAGCAAGGGCTTCTAGCAGCACCGCCGCAGGTCCCAGAAATGCCGCCACCGCGGTGGCAGCCGTTGCGACAGCAGCTGCAGCAGGGAGCCCCGCCGCAGCAAGAGCAGCCGGCACCCGTGAGCCAGCCGCCGCTCAACCGTCAGCAACAGCCGCTACAGCAGAGAACATCACAGCAAGAGCAGCCCGCGCCCGTGAACCAGCCGCTCAACCCTCGGCAAGAGCCGCTGCAGCAGAGAGCCCCGCCGCAGCAAGAGCAGCAGCCGCTCAACCCTCAGCAACAGCCACTGCAGCAGAGAGCCCTGCAGCAAGAACAGCAGAGAACATCGCAGCAAGAGCCCGCACGCGTGAACCAGCCGCTCAACCCTCGGCAAGAGCCGCTGCAGCAGAGAGCCCCGCCGCAGCAACAGCAGCAGCCGCTCAACCCTCGGCAACAGCCGCTGCAGCACAGAGCAAGACCGCAGCAAGAGCCAGCGCCCGTGAGCCAGCCTCTGAACCCGTTGAACGTGCCATTCGGCTTTCCGATGCCGCCGCTGGCGAATCCGTTGCTGCCGCCGCCACCGCTGCCGTTGCCGGTTGTTCAAGGGCAAGAAGTGGTTGAGCAGATGGCTTCGCTGCTCAAGGTTACGACAGCAATGCTGCTACTCAACCGCAATTTGCATGTGTGTGATGGTTCGGTATGTGTAATTTCAATCAGTAGCATCATGGAGTGGTAGTAGTAGGACTAGTACTAGTACTAGCACTAGTAGTAGATTTAGTTAGTTGTTGTTGTAGTTGTAGTTAAAGTAGCAGTAGCAGTAGCAGTAGTAGCTTTAAGTAGCTAGTAGTAAGTAGCAGTAGTAGTAGTAGTAGTAGTAGTAGTAGTAGTAGTAGTAGTAGTAGTAGTCGTAGTACTAGTAGTAGTAGTAGTACTAGTAGTAGTAGTAGTAGTAGTAGTAGTAGTAGTAGTAGTAGTAGTAGTAGTAGTAGTAGTAGTAGTAGTAGTAGTAGTAGTAGTAGTAGTAGTAGTAGTAGTAGTAGTAGTAGTAGTAGTAGTAGTAGTAGTAGTAGTAGTAGTAGTAGTAGTAGTAGTAGTAGTAGTAGTAGTAGTAGTAGTAGTAGTAGTAGTAGTAGTAGTAGTAGTCGAAGTAGCAGTAGTAGTAGTAGTAGTAGTAGTAGTAGTAGTAGTAGTAGTAGCAGCAGCAGCAGGGGTAGTAGCAGCAGTAGTGGTGGTAGTAGTAGTAGTAGTAGTAGTAGTAGTAGTAGTCGAAGTACTCCTTCTAGTACTAGTACTAGTACTACAACTCTACACATATTTGTTTTATACACACAGTTGCGCTACAGCTAGCAATCGTTTCTGCTGTAAGAAGCTGATAAAAAGCAACAGTTGTCGTTGCCCAACTCCGCCCAAGGTCTGACTCGCAAAAGAACTATTTCAATGCCGAGCAGTGCAGGATGGAAGAGGCAAAACGCGGTGCCAAGAACGAAATTCGGGCTCAGCAGGCCTGGACATGTCAAAGAAAAACCTCCGAGTAAATGCCAGCAGCCGCACGAAGTAGCAGTAGTAGTAGTAGTCGTCGTCGTCGTCGTAGTAGTATTAGTAGTCGTACTAGTACTAGTACTTACTCGTGGTCGTCCTCGAGTTTGAGCACAGTTCCCTGATCAGGTGAGTCTGCAAGAGGACAGAGCCCGGGAAGAGCTGGCGAAGGCGAAGACAATGCTGGAGGCTGCATTTAACGCTGCTGGCCAGAAGAGGCCAGTCAGCCAGACGAGTCCGTTCGATCCGATAATAAGAAAACGAGCCCCATCACCGGCGCCAGAGAAGAAGGAGAAGCCGGCGGAGCTAGAGACGGAGACGGAGGAGATGAAGGGCGGCAAGAAAAGGGGCAAGAAGCAGCGCTCGGACAGGAAGACGAAGAAGGAGAAGAAGGAGAAGAAGGAGAAGAAGGAGAAGAAGAGCAAGTCCTCAAGAAGAACTCCCAGTCCTTCCCTGACCTCGAGCAGCATCAGCACGCACATGCGGAGACTACGAGATGGGTCGAGTCGCAAGAAGTAAGATTCAATTCAAGAAGGACACCGCAAGAATCGAGGCTAGCTGAGATAGTTAGTAAGACAAGCCAAGGTTCATGCTACATGGTTTTGTTTAAAAATTATGGCGCGTGTGACGACATCGCCTTGGTTCCATCCGGTGTCCTTTTCATTTTCTCTGCTTTGCTGATCGCCAGACATCTCCAGACAGCAGCTGGAAAAAGAAGCCACTTGCCAGGCTGTTAAACGTCCATGAGCTAGAGTCTTTCTGGTTGGCCCAATCAGCAAGAGCGAAGAAGCATAAGCAGCATGCCCAATAAGCCAAGCGACCCACTCCAGGAGCTTCTTCACTTCGGGCCGCTGCTGGCTCGGCACCGACATGCAGGCCAGAACCGGGCAAGGCCGCAGGCTGCAGGGTGCGGGACAGCTTCAAATCATTTATTAGCCCCGCTCTTCGGTCACTGTCCCAAGGTGACAGACATCCTCGGCAAGAGACGACTTGGAGGCCAGCCCTGCACATAGAAGCAGTAGTCAGTCAGCTTTGAGTTTCTGGATGCATGCATGAGTCTTGAGCGACATGTGGGCCTTGAATTTTTGATCTCAAGCAAGAAAGTGAATGGGTGTCAGAAGCCGCGGGCAAGAAGAGTCGCCCGCGCTGCCATGGCCGAAGAGCCAGAGCCCAAGAAGAAGGTGCCAGACGTGGTCTGGCGCTGGCGCAAGACACTGGCCAACTGCCTGGGTGGCCTCAAGCCGCCTTATGGAGAACAAGGCCGGCTGCTCTTGAAGGCGCTAGAGGTCTGCAACTCGACTGCAACATATCAGATTGCTACATTTGTAAGACTCGACCGTTCTCTCCCTGCGTACTGAGACTGGGATGAGCTCCCACGAACGACCCGGCCGACAAGCAGTTGGCCACTGCCAGACTACAAATCGGCGCAAGAGTGCGATAAGTTCGTGACGCAAGAGCTGCTGTTTTTGAGTCCGGATCTGGCATGGGTGATGCTTCAACTCCAGATAGATATGCCGGCGTGGGCCGTTCCTTGGCTGCAAGAGCTGAAAAAGTTGTATTGCAATTCAAGCGAGAATGTTTCTTGCGCAATCCCAGGCGGTCTTGGCGGTAAGATCCCACCCTTGCCAGAAGCGCGCGAAGGCGTTCGCCAAGGAGCTCACGCACAAGTTGCTCCGAGACTTAGCGTGATTCATCTAGCCAGTAAGGTTTTTTCAGGCTGCAGTGTGAGAGTCAGACTTGACTGATTGCTGCGAGGCCACTGGCTCGCCTTCAACAAGGCACACGTCTATCCAGACGTGTTCAGATTTTGCGTGGCCTGGGCGCATGAGAAAAACTACCTCCTCAGCAGCTTCTTCGCAAGAGAGACATGGTAGTGGTGTCCAGTCAGCCAGTCAGACAGTCACGTCAGTCAGTCCGATCTCTGTGTGTGTATGCGCATAACGTTGCAGATTTGCTTTGACCCTGTGCGATCCAAGTGGCGGGGCACCCGCAGCAGTGGAACTACGACAAGTCAGAGTGGTACAGGGTCCCGAAGGAGGACAAGCCGGTCCAGACGGATCTGGAACCGAGCTATTTGCAAGAAAACCCGTACCGCAAGAAGCCACCTCCGCCTGCGGGTCGTCCCCCCTGGGGTTACGGTTCGAATGCACAGGCGCCTGAGGGCAGTGATTGAAGCTAGCTGGCTGCGGCAATATTCTTCAGTGTTGGTGTGTCAGAGAATGACTCATTGGCAACAATTTATAGCATCCCCCCATTCAGGTGCCGCAAGACCAGGCTGCGGAAGCGAAGGCCAAGGCAACTTGCAATGCAATTTGTGGAAATTGCCCCCACTGTTCACTTCACTGTTCACGTGGTGTCCCAGCAGCCAAACTTCTCCAGTGCCGCTGCTCAGGCGTCGTCAGAGCAAGACGCAGCCACTTGGTCTGCAAGTACAGTATTAATTATTGGTGTTCCTCGATTCTGACAATGACAATCTTGTCGCTGCAAAGGCAAGACCAAAGCAGCCCACCACTCCTAAGGACAATGACAAGGTGACTTGCATTGCAAGATTTTGCTTGGTGAGTGCCTGCTATTGATCATCGTTGCTGCTCAGGGGCCGTCAGATCAGCCTGGCACGGGAAAGGCCGAGACGACTTGTGCGGCAACAATTATTTTGTAGCACGTCGTCTGGATGAGCTCTTTTGTGACGGCGGCACTTGTTCAGGCGCCATCACAGCCGCTCGCCGCGCAGAAAGCCGCCACTCCCAAGGGCAAGGCGACTTGCTTGCTCCGCAAGAAACCCGAGTTTCTTATTCGGTGAGTGCTTGTCGTTGTTGCTGCTCAGGCGCCATCAGATCAGCCTGGCACGGGAAAGGCCGAGACGACTTAAAAGATTAATAGTGTGTCGGCGTGTCTGTGTGAGCTCTTCTGTGATGGCGGCACTTGTTCAGGCGCCGTCACAGCCGCCCGCCGCGAAGAAAGCCGCCGCTCCCAAGAATAAGGCGACTTGCTCTGCAAGAAACCAGAGTTTCTTATTCGGTGAGTGCTTCTCAGACTCCATCAGATCAGCCTGGGACGGGAAAAGCCGAGACAACATGCAATCCAGAACCCAGCAGCGTGAGGGAGTGTGAGCTCTTCTGTGGCACCTGTTCAGGCAGTGATACAGTCACAGCCACAACTGGCCCGTACCGCCGCTCCCGAGGAACAGGCGGCGACTTGCTTTGCAAGAAAACCGGTTTCTCATTTGAGTACTGCGTGCTTCGGTGCTGCTGCTCAGGGGACAACGTCGCCAGAGCCAGAGGCGACTTGCACTGCTCACAACTGCAATTTGAGTGAGAGTGTTTGAGTGGCTGGGTTGGTCGAGTGTAATTCTGGCCGTTGTTGCATCAGGCGCAAAGAATAAAAGCCCCGCCGCCGTTCACTCATGAGGCTTCTAATCTCATTATTCACTGCGAGGGTAATTCAGTCAGTCAGCACTAGTCACTGATCGCCGCTGCTGATGACGAGGCCCCTACTATCACTCCTGGCGCCAACGTCGCGACTTGTAATGCAATTACCGCATGGGAGTTTGTGGATCGGTGGTCAATGAATCCAGGAAAATTCTTGTTGAATGCTGTCTAGTTGTAGTGTTGTAGTGTTCCGAACAACTACCGCAAATGCCTTGCAGTGCATGTGCATTAATTGGCCGGCCGCTGCGACGGCAGCGACTGAACAGTGGCTGCAAGAACTCATCTCTGATCAGGCATCACCACCGTTGCTGGACATTTTTCCAGGCCAGCAAGACAAGGCCGACGTGACTTGGCATGATAATATTATTATCAGTATATTATCATTATAATTTAATAATTATTAGTATTAGTATTAAAAATTAGTATTATTTTTTAATATATAATATATGTATATATATATATATATATATATATATATATATATATATATATATATATATATATATATTAATATATTAATATATTATTAGTATCATATATATATATATGTATATATATATATATATATATGTTTATTTATTTATTTGTTCATTTATTTATTTACTTTATTATTGTTATTATTTTCACCGCTGCCTTACGTTGCAATGTAAGTTTTGCCTGAGAATGGCAATTAACAAAAAATATTACGATAATGCAAATATCAACAGTACAGTGGTTTTCAAAGATAAGTAATTTACATTAGGTTTGATTTGACTTATTTAGTTGAATAAATGTTGTAAATAAATACTTCTGACCATCAGTACTTATTATGTGAATAGAGGCAGTAAGTAATAAACAACAATGAATTCAACTTCGTTTGCATTAGATAATGATTTTTCAGACGCGAAAGAAATGTCATTAATTACTTGTGGGTACTGCGCAGTTGTCGCCACAACCACCGCCCCCATCCACGAGGCACAGCCGCCCACATCCAGGAGCAAGGCGACCTGCGCTGCAATGCACAATCCAATCGAATCACGACAATGTCATGAGTTCCAATTTGAACGAGTAACCCTTGCGGCTCAGGTAAAGCAGTGTTCGGCGGTGGTGCCGGGCCCTGCCAAGGCGACTTGTGAAACATAGATTGATGAATTGCTGTGCGTTGGCGATTCCTGATCAGGCGGTTCAGATGAAAGAACCTCCGCCAAAAAAGACGGCACAGCCGAAGGCAAGTCCTCCACCCGTGCCAGACGAGCCAACCGCAGCTGGGCTGGATTCAGAGCAATTTTCGTTTACACTGAAGCCATTTGCTCTCTGTACAGGAGCCAGAGACGCCCTCAGAGCAAGAGTTCCCGACCATGGCTCCCTCCTCAGGCAACAAACACATGGTCCATTGGAGCCTCATGCTCTGAACAACCGTGCTATAAGGACGATCTAAGCTATGATGCCTGGGGCAGCTATCAGCCTGGCAAAGCCCGACCTCCAACTGAGGACAGTGATTCTGTTTGTCTCGCAAAGAGTTTCAGCCTCGCATCAACCTGCAGGACCACATCGTGGGGCCAGACGAGGAGACTCGTTGCAGTTTCTCAGATGTGTACGGCCGGATATAGCAGTCGGTCTGGTGTTGAAATCATAATATTGAAAAAAACCTTGGCAAGATGAAAATCAAGACAACGGCGAGTCTTGGCCGGCAACCAACAGATTTGCTTGCTACACCAGCGAGAGACAACAACTTAGACTTAGATTAGATTCTGAGGAACAAACAACACCCGCCCCGGTCTACAGACATTTCGACGGAGCTAGTTTTGGAAGGCCAAGCAAATATCGACTCAGGATGCTGATGACAGTGTCAACAGCTGGCACAGTAGCATCAGCTCAGAACGCTGGCTCGAGGAAGAGTGGCCAGCAGATGAAGAAGAGGCTGGCGAGTCTTGGCAGGCAAAAGCAGGTTAAAACAGGGGGTGCGCCACATGTCCAAGGTCAGATTTGCCATACTTGAGACACTGCTATTCCGAGGGCGCAGCAACCGGCCCTCAAGAACACCAAGAGTCTTGGTCGGCAAGAGCCACATGTCCAGGTCTGTTTCAGCACCTTAACTTCAACGGTTGCCGTAACCCGAGGGCGAAATGCCGGTCGATGAGCAGGAGGAACACCAGGGCGGTGGGCAAGAGCACCAGGGCGACGGGCACGAACAGCAGGACTCTTTGGAAGAGCAGGTCAGAATACGGTGCACGCCACATTTCGCAGCTTTAGCGTGTAACCTTAATTTAATAAGGCTAGGAGGCAGAACCAGGTACGACTAGTAGGGTTTCTGCCATTAATATGTCCAAAGTCAGATATACAACCTTGTGAGTAATTATCTATTCGGAGGACACAGCCGTGGGCCTTGAGGACCACGAGGAGGAGCAGCCAGAGCAAGAACACGAGTTTTTGTCTGCAACAGCCGCATGTCCACAGACAGTCAGTTTTTTTCAGAAGTTACACTGCGGCATTATTATATATAAAACTACTTAATCCCTTATATTGCCGGTTTCTGAGGACGAAGTGCCGTGCGATGAGGATGGGCAAGAGCACGGACACCAGGTTTCTTTGACGGCAAGAGCAGCTAGAATCCGGTGTGCGTCACATCTCGCAGCTTCAGCGTGTAATACGTACAGAGTACATTAATAATGAGTTAACTAACACTTGAGACCAGGAAGCAAAACCAGGTAAGTATAGGGTCCATGTGCGTGTCCAAACTCAGATTTGCCGCGCCATCAGTCAGTGCCAGTTAATAAATATATTAATAATGAATCGCACCGTGTCTAAACCGAGGACGAAACCCCGCACGATGTGTGCCACGGGCACCAGGACTCTTTGACGGCAAGGGCAGGTCAGAACACCACATGTCAGACGTCCAAGATGAGCTTGATTTTGTTGTTAATTATATTTTTCCGAGGATGCAACCACCGGCGACGGGCGTCAGAAGCCGCACGAAGACGATTCTTGTCGGCAAGAGCAAGTGAGAATGGGTTCGAAAGGTGCCGGCCAGATGTCGCAGGTTTGTTCTCGTAGATTAGATTGGATGTGATGTAAATTTAAAATGTGGTTGATTCCTTGCATGGGGTGCCGCGAGAGGAAGACTTCATTTCGACGATGTAGCACAATATAATTAATGTAGCAGTCATCATATCATATACTTGCCAAGTATTGGCGAGGCTGGATCTCAGAGCTACTACCCTCCCTCACAGGCAAGGCAGGACCCGGATTCTTGGTCCTGAATATGACTCGGACATCTACAATCGCTAACATTGACACTTAGTATGTATATTCTAATTTAATTAGTTAGTTACCAGGCTACCATGAATCTTGGGAAGCGGATTCTTGGTTCAAACTTGCAGGATTGACAATTGAGAGTCAACGGGAGTAAGCTTGCCACATATCCCTGTTGCCGGTGCAAGCAATAAACTTGGGTCAGGATACTGCTTCTGGAGCAGATTGATTTAGCACGACGAATGACGTTGTCTGACTTCTACCACACACACACAAGATGAGCAATCAACTAGTGCTGAGTGTGTCTTGATTCAAGATGATTTCATTCTCAGGCCGACAGCGGTTGGTGCAACTCCCGGCAGCATCAAAACTGGAGCCAGCAAGACTGGAGCCAGCAAGACTGGAGCCAGCGAGACTGGAGCCAGCAAGACTGGAGCCAGCAAGGCTGGAGCCAGCAAGGCTGGAGCCAGCAAGACTGGAGCCAGAGCTCGTGGGGACAAGGGCCAGGCTATGATGATTCTTGGTTGGTACACAGGGGCAAGGTTTCATGAATATTCGGAAAGCAACTACTTAACAATATTTAATACCAACACAATCAATCATTGTTAATTATTAATGTTCCGAGGAAAGCAAGTGGCACGACTTTGAGCAGGAGCAGCCCCAAAATGATGATTCTTGGCTCGCAAGAGCAGGTATTAGGTTCAGTCCTGGAACTAAATTTCAAAACTGCAGAAATCATACTTATTACTATTTATTACTTACTGATTCTCAGATTCTTCCTTCGTCCGCACGGGCTCAGTCACGATGATAGTTTCTGGTTAGGAAGGTCGTTATTGGTAAGTTGCCAGCCCGGAAATCGTCAGCACGGCTCGTCACGAGTCGGCAAAGGAGGCCAACGTGAATCGTTTCCAAGAGCAGGCAGGAGTGTTCCGCTACAGAGCCAGACAGTTAATCCGAAAGAACTGCGCCAGCTAGAGCTCCATCTTCTTCGGTAGCCTGAAGATGCATGAGGATATTCTATACAATACTGCTTACGTTTGTTTCAAGAGCTCAGTAGAACATGCTCCGAATAGCAGTTGTTGGCCAAAATACAAGTCAGCCTTTCAACTTCGGCATCCCTTGTACCTTGGACAGAAACCTGGTCTGGTCAGGGCTCACATGACTGAGTCTGCGGTAGGACGCCAGGAAGCTACAAGAACAGCATCAGAACACGTTTAATTGCAATTCGGCATGTCACTCCGAGGATGAAAGCTAGGATCGTCAGGGCTCAGCCGAATCTTCGAAAGGATTCCAGAGCTCTCCAAAACGGTGTGGCACGTAAAACGTAAACCTAAGAAGCAACAGCCCATCTCCGAGGACGGGAATTCAGGCCAACAGAGTGGCCTGCATGCTGACGCTGGGTACGCAAGATGATGATATCCAGAGCCAGGGTTTAAGTGTTAGCCGTGTAACGCCAAGGAGAGAGCCTCAGGGGGCGAAGCAGGAAAGCATGACGCTCCGTCTCATGCTATATCCTCAAGCATTGTCTGCTGTAAGTTGCATATTTCATTGGCTAGGCCTGCAACTTTTTCACTCCGAGGAGGCGGAAACCAGCACTGGCAAGAGTCAGCAAGGTGGCTCCTCCGGGGGAGATGGAGAAGTCCAGCATGATTCTTTGCTTACAGTTGCAGTTTCTCAGATGTAATACATAATATTTAATAATACATACATACGTACTTACATATATATATATAATACATATTATAAAAGATATATATATATATATATATATATATATATATATATATTATGTATATATAATCTATCTATATATATATATATGTGTATATACATAATATAATATAATTATATAACATAATATAAACATATATAAATAATAGTTCATAACTTTAACTGTTTTTGTCAGTCCGAGGACACGACGTCCGGCACTGGCAAGGCTCACGGAGGTGGCACTTCCGAGAAGAAGGAAGACGAAGCCCAGCATGAGTCTTGGTCCAAAAGAAGCAGTGGTCGTTTGACTCACTTACTTGGATAGAGAGCAGCGTGCACCTCTTTATGGCTAGCCATTGCTTGAGGAGCCTCGAGGCGACGGAGGGTCACCAGAATCCCGGCAGCAACCAATAAGAAGTTTCAAGCAGCAGTGCATGCAGGTAGAAACGAAGCAGAATGCGATGAGTCCAACACAGAGTCGCCGATGTCCAGCAAGACACCGACCGAACCTGCAATTGAAATCAAAGAAGCCTGGCAATTGTGGGTAATGGAACCTGGTCGCAGGGCGTATGAGAGACCCAACTCAGAGGCACCCGGCAGCAAACAAATTCATGTCAGACATGACATGGCAAGACAATTTTGTTTTAAGTGGTACATGTTTTCCTTATTTCCGTGAGATAAGGACATCATGCAGATTCGGGCGCAAGAGCTGCATGACATGGCAGCCGCTGCCAAGGCGAGACGCAGCCAGAAGACGCAACCGCCAGAGCCACATGAGGGAGGAGACGGGCACCCGACAGAAGATCAGCGGAAGAAGCTGTTAGAGGCAGCCTCCTACGGTGTTGATGAGCGAGAGACTGCCATGGCGGAGAAGGGCAAGATTCGCTTGGCCGCCGACGAGGTGCCGGACCCCTGTAGCCTGTAGCCTAAGTAAGTAAGTTGCTTAGACAGCTGACAACGAGGTCGAGCCAGACGGTCCCGACGACGTCTTCGATTATGACAGGGACCTGGAGCCACAGCAGGACGGGCCGCCAGAAGCCCGAGTGGGTATTGCATCATACGTTCTCATGAAGCAAGTGCACCATTAGTAATAAGGCGATGGCAGTGACTCCAGCTGAACCGCCAGAACATGAGGACGCTTTTGAAACGCTCGGTTACAATATGATGAGCTGTGTCCGGCGTCCCGGCTGGTACTAGCTGCTGTCAGACTTGCAAGATCTTTTAGCCCGTGCGACGGGCCTCGCGGCAAGATCTTTTCTGCACGGAGTGCGGCGGAAGTTTTTATCGAGCTGATTTGTAGTTCTGTATGACATGATGTAATGGAGAATGTTAGTTAAGTTGACTGAAGGAAGAACTCTTAAGTGAATTGCTCCGTGCAGCGCTTGCCCCCGCGAGAGACCTGAGTGTCTTCCAAGAACGTCGACAGAGTCTCTTCCCGGCTTCCCGTCATAGATAGATTTCAATGAAGCAGTCTTGCCGCGTGCCGGGCAAGATCTGGCTGTCAGTCTCAGGCAAGATGATGCCATAGGCAGGCCGGACAAGAAAATAAAATACCGCATCAATGAAGTCATGGGTTCCCCAATCTGTAATTTTATTCCAGTTCCAGCTCTGCCATGCGGCCTCCAAGCAAGAGTCACGAGTCTGACAGGAAGTCCAGCGCCCGCAACTTGCGCAGCGAGCTGATAAATAAAGCAAGCTCTGACCTTCCGTGCACATGCACCGTTTGCGTTCGAAGTTTGGATTCATTCACGCTGGATTCTCTTTGCCGTGCAGGTTTGGAGCCAGAGCGGTCTGCGAGCTTTTACCGGCTTGGCCCTTAGATATTCCACGTAAGCGAGCACCACTTCGGTCTGCGGAGAGCAATTCTTGGCCAAGAGTGTCGGCAGCATGTCTCGGAAGGGTGGGCTTGTTTGGTGGCCGCTTGCAAGCGGCTTGGTTAGGAGACAGCATGGGAAGCAGCGATATTGTTACGCGGCATCCGTCCGCGCTACAGCTTGACCCTCAGCGGTACAAAACACGTCTGTTTCGCTCAGTTCCTGGCATGTTGTGTGCAGTTGCGAAGTCTTCAGTGGTTGAGCGTGCAGGAGCCTCGTTTTCAAACCATAGCATGATGTATTTTTTATAGGAGTAAATGGGCCGACTGTGAGGTCGTGCCCGGGGAGTAAGATTTGAGCGAGCCGGGTCGACGACCGGGAGGTCGCGCCGTGCTTGCAAGACGTCCATCGGACGCCGGCCGTGAGGTCGTAAGAACACCGGCTGGGAAGCTGAGTCGTACTACGGCAAGAATTAGCAACTGCGGTTGCTAGCATTGATATCTTGGTGCGTGCCAGGCTTCGGAACCTGGCTACATGGGCCAGAGCCGGTCGGCGGAACCTGGCCAGATTCGTCAGAGCAGGCAGGTCGGCGGGGCGAACTCTGTGTGTCACCTGATCCGAAGTTCACAGTCAGTTGATGCGAGGTGTAGAATTTTGGGCCAGCGTCAGTGAGTGAGAGTCAGACATCTGAGAGGCTTGCAGCCTTTGCTATGCTGTTGGTTTGCATGGCAGGCAGGGACTACCAAGTGCCAACTGTTCGGTTCACGTACATTGTCAATCAAATTCAGATGCTAGACTTCAAGACCTGAAGGTTTCTGGGTCTGTCCCTGGTGATGTGAGTGGAGTGCAAAGTCAGATTAGCAATGCAGCAAAGAAAGCCTAAACTGATGCGGCGTCTGGCTGAAGTTATCGCAAGCAAGATTACGTCGAAAATCCAGCGTGGGGTAGCCAGCAGCAGTTGGTAGCTTCAGTGTCCCACGGCAGGAAGCTCACCTAGCTTGCTGTCTTCTGCCTGTGGGAGACTCAGAGTTGACTCAAATGGACTCCAACTTCACGAGCTTGCTTGAACGGTTAACGTCAAGAGTTAGTGAGGGGGTCAAAGTTGTGTTATGGGCACAAAGTCGGTGCAGAAACAGTGCTGCATGTCATGCTCATGCTGAGGCTTGCACGAAGACAGCGTGTGGATGCAGGACTTCCCAGGCCCGAGTGTCGAGTCGGGGAAAGGAACTTAGCGGAAAACGTGCCCGAGTGTCGAGTCGGGGAAAGGAACTTAGCGGAAAACGTGTTCGGTAAAACTATATGATATAATAATAAAATATATATATATATATATATATATAATATATACATAACAGACAGCGGTGCTATTAATCCCGGCCAGAGCGCTGCATGGATACTGTGCGTGGCGTGCGTTGGGCGGCCCGTTTCGGGAGTGTTACGCACTGGGAAGTTAAGCGCACGCATGCCGGGCACGTGCGGCGCGTGGTATGGGCGTGGACTTGAGGACCGGGCCGCGCATGGAACGTGGGCAGTGCGCAGGGG
>CAJNDT010005882.1:67500-232297 GCA_905221615.1 Symbiodinium sp. CCMP2592 | reverse complement strand
AGGATTTTGAAGTCTACCGAAGTAGAACTGCGTTTTTGGCCGCTGAAAGGAAATCTCAGAATCCTCGGTTACCCTGATGCTTCCTACAGGAACAATGATGACAAATCATCTCAGAGAGCACATGTTCTTTTCCTTGCTGAAGATCGAAATCCAAAGCTAAAGGGAATGAAACAATCAGCAGCAGCTGCTTCTTCCAAGAAGAACGATTTCTCTGAATCCTCTATTAAGGAAACATCCTCGAGAGGTAGCCTGGTGGATTATGAGTCTCACAAGATTACGACAACCAAAATGTCCACAACAGTGGCAGAGCTTAACGCACTGATGCGTTGCTTTGGTACTTGCCTGTTCCTCAAGGGACTTTGGGCAGATCTCTCATCAGAGACCGTACCCATACATATCAGAACAGATGCGAACAATCTTGTGACAACAGCAGGCACGACACACCTTCCAGAGCAGAAGGAAACTCACCACCTCATTCAGATGCTTCGTAAGGAATCCAACTCTGAATCTTTAGATGACCTAGCTCATGTAAGCTCGAAGTACTGCCTAGCTGATGCATTAACAAAGCACTCGGCGCAACCTGATGAGCTTATCAAGGCTCTGGAAACAGGCAATTTACCAGAAACAGACATTCATCCACCCTTCCGTGAACTTCTTCAACATAAAGCCTTCACTGTTCGGTGGATCATAGACAATCTCAAGAATGCCGCCACAGCGGTAGCCTTCCTTGGAATTGATATCTCAACAGAGATTTACCGATTATTTTACTGCCAAGGAATATGGTGGTAGTCTCGTTTGCTGGTAGCACAACCATGTGCTGGCTTTTCTATTTAGACTGTTTTCCGTCTAAAAGAAAATTTGTGTCTGCGAGCTGCGTTTTCATTAAGATCGGACATGTTCATGAGAATTATATGTTCTGTATCATCCGCAGCCGCTTTCAGCTTCGAGCCTCACAGCAATCAGCCTTTCGGGCTAACCAAGCGTTCCTGATCCGGTTTGGTCATTGTGCCGTAATGAGCACACGATCAAACTTCCGTAGCCGTGATGGACACGCCCTACCCAGGGCAGTGCAGGCGTACCATGAGCGACATCCACACATGGATAGCTCGTACCCCGAGTCTCGTCGGGAAGCATCACGTCGAAACACCGAACACGGTGGACACCGAATTCACAAACGTGAGAAAAATCACGAGCCTCAATTCATCATCATGGGTCACCAACAGGTGGTCAATCCGCATCCAAGAGATCTTGCTCAATTGATCTCACGATATGGCCATGCGAGTGGAGCAAGGCTCACTCTAAACTCCAGACATGGAGTCAGGCTCTACGAAGGAGTCCTTCAAGGACCATGGGACAACAGTCCCCGTGTATACTGGGATAACAACGTCGGTAATCACGCTCGTGATCCACGCCAGTTCTGTACGATGCTTGCACATCACCTTCAGACAGGCCTCCCACCGGAGGTAGAACAATGTGTGAGCCTTGATGGATCCGGAGAATATGACTACTCCTCCTCAGTGCCAAAACTGGCAGATGTAACAGGTCTCTCACCAGAGATGTGCTTCCACATTCTTTCCAAGACCAACAAAGTCGGAAGGTGGTTGGCACACTCAACAAGACACCTTCAGAACCAGCGCCCAGATCTCTTTGCTGGCCAACACAATTATCTTCTGGACATGTTCAAGTTGGCCGATGCAGAGCTCGCACAGTATACACCACAAGAGATCGCGCTTGGTGTCCTCCTCAACCCTAAGTCTAGGTTTGTGGTCACCATGGTTTATAACAAAGATGGCAAGGCCGAAACCACAGATGCCGCCGTTAACATCCCACCGGATGCAAATGTGTTGACCATGAGCAAAATTTTCCTTTCGGCAGTGGGAGGCCACGGTTCACGACGAACTCTACCAAGAGCTGAAGAACCAGATCCTGAAGAAGAGAGACCAAGGTCACACATGACCATCTCAGACTTCATGGCAACGGGGAGCAATCCAGTGCAGTCCCGTGCACAGCGTCTCTCCACTAACGCGCCGAGGCCCGTCGGCATGGAGGATTTTGTTCGACAGAACAACCCTTGTTACATCATGCATGCCACGGACCTACACGCATTATCCTCAATCCTGAGGCACGGTCTGGTACCATCAAACCTCCTAGCGCAGGTGGTTACAGCACCAGATTTCCAAGCTCTCGTGAATGAAAACAGTCGTTCCAACAGGGACACTTTTCAGTTCTCAACGCTAAACCTGGCGAATCCCAATCCGACCATGTTGCGTGCCAATAAGGCACTGCTTCTGGTATTCGATGCAAATAACGTAGTGAACGAGGTCACAAACCTGTGGCAGTCGCACGTAGGGATGTTTGCTACACCAGATGTAGTGCATGCCCGTACTCTTAGCGCCGTATTCGCACCCTCTGAAACACTCTGGGTATCATCGCAATACGATGAGCTCAAGAGCATTGGACCATGGTGGGCAGACCATTGCTCCAAACAGATGCCGTCAGCGACTTACGAGTCGAAGAAATGGTGCGCAAATTACGGCCGAGAAATCGAATCGGCACTTCGAAAAGTGGCAAGGCGAAATCTGCCACCAGAGCCTCCCAAGGCTAGATCTTCTCACAAAAAGTCTTTTTCTCTGCCAAAGACAGAGGCTGACACAGCTCCAAACCTGGAGCAAACCGCTTCTGCAGGTGAGGTACCTCCGAAAACGGAGACTACTGCAAAGGAGATCCATCCGAGATCCAAGCTCGCCCGGCAGGCCGAGGCTGACAAGGATCCGGACAGTCTTCTGGGACAGCTCTGGAACTCCGACGGCACCAGAAGCGCCACCGAAGTTCTTAAGATAACGACAGGTCACAAACCTCCAGAACCTGTTCAGGATACTTCCGCCAACGTAGTTCCTCCCAAGGAAGAATCTTCTGGAACAGAGACGGAACCTGAGGAGCCGGATCCTAACCAGGATCGTGACGAAGAATCAGACGATGAGTCGGCATCAAGCGAAAAGAGCTCAAAATCTTCGTCATCCTCAGAACTCCGAGTTGATGTTAATCCGTCTCACAATACGAACTCTGCACCTGCAGCGTCGGAGGAGAAGAAAGAATCTCCCACGGAAGAGATCACAGAGAAACATAAGAAGGTCAAACTTGACCAACCAAAGCCTGAAGCAGAATATGTTCAGAGTTCAGACGAAGAGCCACAGAAACCAAAATCTCCTAAAAAGGAGAAGGAGAAATTCCTAGTTCTCTTCGATCCTGAAACAGAAAGTTATTATCGAGTAAACAGAAGCAAGCTCAACCTCGAATACGAGGAACCTGCTGATGAGGAAGATCTCGTAAGAGAACATGAGCGCATCAGCGCTCGACTTCGAGAAAATCGCAAGCACCGAATCTCGAAGTCATCGTCTAACCCGGCTATGCAACAGGAAATGAAAGAGAGAATCTGGGTTAGTCGATGTAATCGAAAAATCCGAAGTCCACTCATGATCAAGGATTCTGAGGCTCCTGACGAAGAGGAGTGGGACAGACCCAGAGATTCGGCATCTTCCTCCTCTGCACCTCCTACCAAGGAGAGATTTGTAGGAGTACGCAGGACGCAGGACAGCCATGAGTCTTAACCAAAGGATACCGCTGATGACACGACCAGATAATCCTCTCTGCGATCTTTGCAACCAGCCTACAGGCTATTTTTGCTATTCCTGTGGTACGATTGTATGTGCAGACTGTCGACTTACCCCACAGGGTAAACAACAGATGTGCGCGTGCATCTTGCCAATCGATTGCCTCGAGACCTCTAAAGTGTCAGCAGGAATGATCTCAGAAGAGCGTCAGGTTTTATACGAGGCCATCCTCACACATGAGGACGTAGATTTGGCAGTCCAGAAAATCAACATGTATTGCGACCACGCAAGGAATTCGTTCATGAGAGCCCATCCAGGCGTTGATCCATGTAGCTTTGATGATATTATGAATAATCCTCCTAATACTTACACCAGCTCCACAGAGGCTCCAACCCTGGAGGAATACAAGAGCATCAACAAGGGTCACATCAATATCAAGGACTCCAGAACAAGCCACCCGGCGTCTTTTCTCTCTCTTACTGGCTACGAATACAAACTGGTGCTCGACGCACATTACGAGATAGTTCGTAATAGGATGGCCGGTGTTAACGAAAAGAGAGAACACATAGAGGGCTCAAACCCAGACAGCGTATCACTAAGCCTAGTGGTATGCAACTGGGGAAATATGGATCGAGCGCCGGTGCCAGCAAAAAATAAAAAAAAGAAACTCAAACCTGAGAAGGGATTCGATTACCACCCTCTTATTGACATGTGCTTCAACAATTCAGCACATATTACCCTCGTACTCGAGGCAGGAGCACTTGCGTCAAAGTATTCGATCGCAACCATGCGACAACATGAATACAGAGGGATGCTAATCCATTCTCCGCCCAAGGAGCCTGAGGCACCCTCAATGTATATTGGAGTCAAGGGTGACCCAACAACAGACATCTCTCTCGTCCACCACTTTTACCGTCACCGAACAATGAAGCCTAAGGCTGGTGGTCCCAAGAAGCGACTGTGGGCATGCCACGGTGCGGTATGCCGCCTCACCTTTGGGTACCACAGTCCCATCAAGGAGGCAAAAGAATGGGTCCACCCATATTCCGGCCAGAGGATGACGAGAGATGAGTACATGAAGATTATCGGATATGACCCTCTCAAGGGTAAAAAGCCTGACAAGGATGGACCCACTGATGGCTCTTACCTCTCACCAGAGGCGTGTCTGACACTGTCGGACCTCGACCCTTCGCCGGTTCTCTGTGAATGGAACGGCCATGTCGAGGGTGATGAGCCACCAGAGGAAGACTTTGAGTCATACGCAGAGATCTTCTCACAAGAAGCATCAAACGATCTCGACGAGATGTGGTGTACAAAAGGGCCTTACAAGGTCATCACCATCGCGATCGTCCATTTCAACTCATACATGACTCATAAGGAAGAACAGAGGCGCGAACTGGTGAACGCGTTCCTCAACGATGTTCTCCCTTTCAAACCGGATGTAATTGCGGGGGATCTCAATAATATTGCGTCGAAGCTCACCTTAAAAGGTGGAGACGTTCACCCGCGAAACGGTTTGTTTTCTCTATACCTGGAGAAGAAACTTGCAGAATTCAACAGAATAGCAGGAAGGCACTCACAAGTGCGACACCTCTGCTTGAACAACTCTGACCAGCACAGACTGGCACGTGCAGATCGTCTACCGCCGGACCCGGCGAAGAAAGTTGCTGACCTCGACTGTATCAACAGTTATATCCTTGACTGGAGAAAAACGCCGCACACGGCGTCACCTAGTCCAAGAGATGCTACACCTGCCGCCGAAAGAACATACTGGGAACGAGTCTCAGATATGTGGCAGGACATGAACAGAAACAAGGATATCGATATCCGTCTGTTTGTCTCAGTCAAGCAGTACTATTCAACTTTTTCTAACCTTGACCTGTGGTTGAGTCCCTCTGACAAAGATTGGCACATCCCTTTGGGCTTCACGATACAACCAATCCTTACAAAAGGGAAACACAACCGGTCAGATGCCCAGGTTCAGAAGATCGCTGACAAGCGACAGGCTTACAAGCAGCGTAATGCTGAATACTGGGATTACAAAGACTCATTTATGTATTCATCTGGCAATAGCTGGTACGACAGACAGCAACCACAAGGTAGCTATCACAGATATGGAAGATTCTGGGAAAGGCCACAGCCTGAACGTCCCAGCGAGCCTGAAGGCTCTCCTCCAAGAAGGAGCCATGCATCATCGTCCTCTTCACAACAAGATCTACCAAGATCGAGATCCAGACCTCAGAGAGCCAGTCTTGTTGACAAGCTCAACATGTCTTTAGAGGAACTGGACACACTTGAGGAACAACAAGAGGAAGAACATTTGATCCGTGAGATGGAGAGTGTTATTGAAGAGCACGAACGAGAAACATCAAACCTGATGTCGGCTCAAGGAGATGAAGACGAACAGGAGGAAGAATCTTCCAGTCGCAGAAGAAGAAGGAAGTCATCGCGACCGCCGTCTGCTCCGAGCAGCAAGGCACTCCGAACAGCTGCCACAGCCGCAGGGTTGTCGAACTGGTTCGGACACCCTAATCAAGGCGGTGCAAAGGGAGAGTCTATCAAGACTGATGAACCTTCACTTCCAAACTCACTAACCAGTTAGCAAGACTTCTCCGTCTTCAGCATCGCGTGGAATGTGTTTCTGCTGCTAATGGGCCTACACTGGATGTGGAAGCAGCTCACCAGGGCTCCCATCAGATGTATGAACCGCCAACAATCAAATGCAAAAGCAGCAGCGAAACGACCACCACCATTTCTCGAACCCGAGAATGAACCACAGACGCGTGAACCTTTAGGACCCAACAGGGTCAATTCTGGAGAAACAACGGATTTGCGACCTGTGTGGCACACTTCCCAAAGCGAAGTCTACCATCTTTCAGACAGCTGTTACCAGCTCAAGCAAGCAAAAGATGTTTCAAGGAAGGTGCTGTGTAAAACCTGCCTCCCGGCAGTACAAGTTGCGGAGATTCGCAGGAACGATCCTTTTCAAAGAGGTGATACACGATCACGTGGCACCGAAAGGGACATTGAACGGTTTCAAACCTATGACGATGCAATTACTACTCCTCATATGAGGCAATTATTCAGTGATGCATTGCATTCACAAATGGCCGAAGAAGCCATGCAGATTACCTATACATCAATCCCTAAGGGATCCTCCGCAAGAGCCAGAGGTACATCTGCACTCGCAAGTGCCTCATCGTCGTCAGTGCCCAAGGCAATGCCACCAGTGCCTAACAAGGCAAACATGTCACCTCCACCTAAGACTCCTCCGCCAAAGGCGAAAGGAACAGTACCTTCAGATCCTCCGAGACCAAAAGGTCCTACCAGAAGAGGAGGTCACAATCGGCGCATTCAACGAAAAGCAGCTAGAGAAGCCCATAACAGTGGACTCTGCAACCATGCAGACGCTGCACTTGGCGAAGCCAATCAAGGCCAGGCAATTAACACTATGTGCCGAAACATGGCAGTAAGACACGTCAGCTCTATCGATGCAACGGTAGAAGCAGCCGAGCAGTTTACACAACGCGTGCAACAGCACGTAGAAACATATGATGAAGAGGAACCGTGGAGCACGGAGTTTCTACCAGTCGTGGAAGTCCTATTCAGGAACTTGAGCAGCGACGAAACAACTGTCATACATGACAATCATACGGTAACTATGCCTATTGAGAAATATCTCGACCTCCTCAGAATCGCACAATCATTGCGAAACTCTATCCAGAGAGACAAGGAGGAAAGAAAGGATCATCTTGACACCATCCAAGATACTCTATCCAGAGTGGAAATCCTTCTAACAGCACTGAAGGACTCAAAAACAGTCTTCAATCAATTGGTCCATTCCTCACTAGAGATAGAGCGAAGACATAAAAACCTCAAAAATGTCCTTGAGACACTTTTTGACGACCAAAGCTCTGAGGAAGACCAGTCAGAATCTGACCATGAAGAAGTCCTAACTCCTTCTGCAGCACAGTACTGGAACAGCCTTCATGCCCACGCCTTATCTCCCTCAGGAGATGAAAGTGAAAGATCATGGGCGTCCTCAGACGGACAGCTTGAAAGAAGAAGGGCCGAACGGGCAAAGGCTAAGCAGCCACAACCGGCTAAAGCCGAGGCAACTCCAATCAGCTCACAAGCTGCACCAAAGGCCGAGCCAAAGGCGACTACATCCAACCATGGATATGACACTGCAGACGCCGCCTTCACCAGGGCTGAGAACAGATTACTCGGAATCTTTTCAAGTTCCGAAGAAGATCACTCAGACCCGGATGAACCACATCCGAACGTCTATGCTCGAGCCTATGATCCAAACCTGGATCCAAATCTGAGATAAGGAAAATCTCAGAGTTTCACAACAGTGACTCACAAGGCTCTAACAAGAGCACAGTGAAGGGCTGCATAATTCGATAGAAGAACATTACCAGACCTGATCCTGTACAGACGATCTCTCTGACCAATGTGCATGAAAGAGTTCAAAAGGAGTGATTTCAAGAGTGACTTCAACAGTGTACTTCAGTGCTATACCTAGCATAAACAATATGCTGTTTTTATCATGAGTCCAAACTCCGCAACTGTGACAGTGGGCATAATAGTATATGTGTGAATGTGCGGCCATGCTTCCGGTAAAAGAAAATTAGTGTCTGTTTGTTTGCGTAAACCTCTAAAGGGGTAGCTCTAACAGGTACCTACAGCAATGGCTGCATGCTCATACATATACATTCCGCTGCCCATTGGCTCACAGTGGTTTTACCATATTGAGACAAGACAAGCTCTCCTTGCGTAGCAAGACAAAACAACTACTGTCCGTGTGCAGGGCGCTGCCCTTTGATCCTTAGGGAATAACTGGTCATACACCTCCTAACAAGGAGCATTTCTTGTGGGTGTATCGGCTCACCCCCCCCACCCCCTCTCCTCTCTCTCTCTCTCTTCCTCTCTCTCTTCTCTCCTCTCTCTCTCTCTTCTCTCTCTCTCTCTCTCTCTCTCTCTCCTCTCTCTCTCTCTCTCTCTCTTCTCTCTGTTAAACATTCTGCCAGGAACAGTAACACAGCTAGTGCAGTACAGTTAATGTACAGGAACAGCCGTCACGCACACGCGACGTGCAGGCTCGAGACCCCAGGACACACCGTGCCCAGGAACAAAAGTGTCCGACAGTCTTTGTGGGTAGGAACCCTTAGTGAAGCCCGTTCTTTAACATGGTAGCGGAGCTGCCTCCAGGAACCTCCTTGGCAGCGATGATGCTACTCGTAGCCATAGGAACCATGATGCTCGGCGCCATGGCAGTTTGCCTCGTTGCCGGATGGAAGCAGATGCGCGCAAATGAGCAGATCACCAAGAAGACGGAGACAGTGCTCAACATGCCCACGCTCAGGATCGCAGTCCGTTCAGGAACAAAGTACCACCGCAGAGGTTGTGGACACCTTCGCAACCACAACGTGACAGCAGGAAACGCGCGAGACTTTGACGCTTGCAGCGATTGCTACCCCGACCGAGTGTTGGTGGAAGAGAGAGAGAAAAGGAACATGAAGTGCTACGGTTTGGCAGCATGTATGGTGCTGCTGGTTGGTTTCGCACTGGGAAGCCTCGCAACTTTGTGCGGGATGATCTTGGTCCCAGGAGCAGGAAGTATAGCGGTGAGACCGTGGCAGGCCCTTGGCAACAACGTGGAGACCAAGGAAGAACTTGCCCTTGGAGACGCCTTACCCTCCAAGGATGTGAGCCGTGGGAGAAAGGAACTCACTTACGTGGAGAGCGACGAGAGCGAGCTCATGGTAGTGTGGTCGAGCACCCAATACGGAACCGCTACAGGAACTACGACGTGTACGGCGAGTACTACCAGCAAGGCTACAACGAGTGCAGCGTGAACCCCGACGGCACCAACGTGAACACGATCAGGAACACGAACGCGTACACGATTAAGGACTATGTGGAGATAGGAAAAGTCATGGTACCGTACGCTTTGTTGTGCATGAACCAAGTGATGAACGAGCTCTACAGCGTCGTTAGCGTGACCGGCGAGTACTACACGGAAGAGAACAGGAACGGCAACCAGAACACCGAGAACCAGGAGAGTGAGAGCCTTGAGTCAGGCTACGCCCCTAGGTACCTAGTAAAACAACAGCGAGAAGTACTGAGGAAAGTTGTACAGGAACATGTTCACAGTTTCGTAGAAAAGCTAGCAACCGTAGGAAAGAAGTTTCACGACGTCGTGCATGTGATAGTTCAGGAAGTCATTTCCAACAGAGTTGTATTTCAAGGAATTCGCATAGCAGTGTTCTTAGGAACCCCAATGGGACTGATTACTTGGATCACCCTGTCGTACTATTCTAGTGTGTTTTTCGCAAGAGCAAGCAACCGCTCAAAGCACCAAAGGAAGACAAGAGGAGAAAGGAGAGCACAAGCAGTGTGCAGGAAACAGTGCAAGTCGCTACTTTTAGCAGCACTAGTGTACAGCAACCTTGAAACAGCAAAAGGAATGGAGGATGCATTGAAGGCACTTGCCGAGATCAATGCACAGACCTTACAAGGAATACAAACACTAGCAGAGGAGATCAGGAACTCAGCAGCTTCAGGAAGTCAGAGAGAAGCAGGACTTACACAAGCATTCCAGGAAACCCTGACAGCAGTTCAGGAACAGCAGAAGACAGCGCAAACAGCGTTGGCAGATGCTCACACAAACGCAGCAACGACACTTGAGGAGATAGGAGCATCCCTGGAGAAAGCAGTAAAGGAACAAAGAAAGCCTGGAGAAGTGGAGTTGCACAAGCTGATTAAAAGCCCCGAAGCATTTTCCCCAGGAACATGGCAAGAAGAGAAGAGTGGATGGACAGAGTTCAGGAACAGGATGCGGATCTGGCTTGGAGCAGTGGATTCCAACATGGTGAAGATCATGGACATCGCAGAAAGGAACCTAAAAGATGATAAGCAAGTGAAGATGGCCGAGATGTCTACAGAAGCAAAGGAAACCAGCAGACGCCTGTACAGTGTTCTCTGTTCGTACACTAAAGGAAGGCCGTATCGAGTTGTAAAGCATGTAGCTGAGGAGAACGGTATGGAAGCTTACCGTATGCTACTCAAGGAATATCAACCAACGAATCGTGCGAGATCGTTGGAGTTGTTTCACAACATTCTCAACTACAAATTCGCTCACAACAAAGGAATTGCTGAGAATATCCTCGAATATGAGGAACACATCGAGAAGTACGAGAAGGCTACTGGAGAAAAGGTACAGGAGAATTTGAAAGTATCTACTCTTATTCAAGGTATGAAACCTGACGTGAAAAGGCACTTGTTGCTCAACATGGATGAGAAGACACAGTACAATACTCTTCGTCAGTACCTTGTGAACTATGAGTCAACCGAGCGTTGGACTAACTCTTTAGCAGCCCAGCAAGGAACACCTCACCGAACCACAACAGACTTGATCGACAAAGGTGATGACCATGGTGGTCTTGCAGCAATGGATATCAACCAAGCATGGTACAAAGGAAAGAAAGGCTATGGCAAAGGTTATGTTCACCATAAAGGCAAAGGTAAAGGAAAAGGCAAGAAAGGTGGAAAGGACTTCGGAAAAGGTTTCGGCTTTGACAGCAAAGGCAAAGGTAAAGGTAAAGGTTTCGGAGGTTTTGGCAAAGGCAGAGGTCGAGGCAACTGGAAAGGCCGAGGTAGAGGTTTCAGAGGTTACAAAGGAAAAGGCAAAGGTCGAGGAAGAGGTTTCTTCAGACACAAAGGAAAAGGTAAAGGCAAAGCCCAAGCAGCTACAGGAGTTTGTCACTACTGTCACAAGTATGGACATTTCGAAGCACAGTGTAGACAGAAAATGCGTGACATGGGTTACCAGGCCAGGAACGTTGACCTTGAAAACCAGAGCGAGCAAGCGAGCACTACAGGTACTTCTACTCAGGCCCCTTCGTCAGCCAACAAGACCTCAACAAGCCAAGCAAGCCAAGGAACCCAAAGACCAGTGATTAGGATGGTCTCCATGTACCACATGGGAGACGAGCCCACAAGCTTTCCGGAGGAATTCGCACTGAGTGAGAACTCTGAAGAGATAGAGATTGAGTACTTCGGAAGAGTTTTGCGGGTTGTTGGTGAAGAAGTTCAGGAAGAGAGGAGTGAGACAGAAGAGTTTTGGATTGGTGATGAAGATGATGAGTTTCAGGACTGTGATGAGGTGAGTGATGATGCATGGCTGGAATGGCATCTAGCAGGAACCCCTATAGGAACTCAGGATCGTGGATACTACTTTGAGTGTCCCAATGGATGTCATGAAACACCGTGGCACCCAAACATGCAGGAATGTGAGAACGGATGTCACCATCCTCCTAGAAGGAACAGAGTGGAGAGAACAACACCCTCAAGGACCATCACCAGGTTTGCACGTGCAGCAAGGAACGCGAGAACTCGAGAAATCGAGGTCGTGCTGGATTCAGGAGCCGACATTTCGTTGGCACCGATGTGGATGAAGAAGTATGGAAGAAAGGCACCCAACACTACCAAGGTAGTTTTGCGAGATGCACAAGGATCTCGGATTAAGGTTTCAGACCAAAGGATCATTGAGGTTGAGTTTCGGGATGTTCAAGGAAACATTGTGAAGGTTGAAGAAGTGTTCTTGATTTCATCGGTTGTGCACCCTCTTTTGGCAGTAGGTAAACTGTTGAAGAAAGGCTGGGAGTTCAGAGATGGAACAGCAACAGGCACTTTCCTAACAGAAGGAACAACCAAGATCGCAGTGAACTACAACAACAACTCACTTACAACAAAAGCCTTTGTGAGAGCAGTCAACTGGGAAGCAGAAGCAAAACCTATCCCTATGTACTTGTGCGAGAACTTGAAGGAACTCATTGAAGAACAGCGTGTTGGTTGGACCAACTGGCGAGACCCTTACCAAGTCCACTTCAGCCTAGGAACCTCAGAACACGTTGATACTTACTTGATGTTTCCACCAGGAAAGTTCGCATATCGAGCAGTGCTTATTGAGGATGATGATCAGTGGTATCTGTTGCATCACAGCATCATGTTTGAGGAACTTGAGGAACCGTTTGGAACAATTTTCGATGGCAGCAAAGAGTACCGCACACTTACGCTAGTATCACTCAAGGAATTTCCGCTGAACCTCATAGGCACTCCCAAGGAAGATGAAGATCGAAAGATGTTTGAAGAGTACACTGAGGATGCATGGTCAATCAGCATGGATGGCACTACACTCACGAGGTACCACAACTCGTTGAGGAAAACTTTGTTCAATCCTCGAGATACCAATGACATTCCAGTAGATATTGGAAACCTCAAGCCAGACAGGTACACGTATGGAGAAGAACCGATCAATAAGGATTTCTTTGAGGATGACAAGTTCTGGACTTTGGATGAGCCTCACAGAGACCCAGAACCACTAGGAGGTTTATCCTGGACAGGACGCAGTGTATTCGAACTCATTGAACCAGTGAACCCCAAGGCCAGAAGACCAAAACAGAAGGTTCACCAACTGGACACAATTCCAGAACAGGAAGAAGAACAGGAAGAGACCTCAGAGGCCCAGGCACCAGCACACAGGCATGAACTTGCAGGAGAGTTGTCTTTTACATTCAACGGTCATGAGTACAATCAGCAGAACAGCCTCAAGGCCCTGAGAGAGTTGTGCAAGGAACTAGGAGTCTCAAAAGCTGGCTCTAAGCAAGAGATTCTTAGAAGGCTCAGTAGATCCATCATGGAAGCAGAAAGGCACATGGAACTTGTTTCAGGCCAGAAGAAGTACAAAGAGTTTCTAGAAGCTGAACCTCTGAAGGTACCCAAACAGCCAAAGCCGGAGGAAGTTGCAGTGCATAATCTCACACACTTACCTTATGCATCGTGGTGTCCGACGTGTGTAGCATGCAAAGGAAAAGAGTCTCCACACCTTCGTGAGAACCCAGAGAAGGAAAGATCTTCAAGACCAACTTTCTGTATGGATTTCTGTTTTACAGGAACAAGTCATGATGAGGCACCAGCGGCAGTTAGTCTTGTGTGTGTTGATTCTTGGAGTAGGAACATGGTCTGTATCCCGACAGCATCTAAAGGAAAAGATCTGGTAGAGCACCTTTGCGAAGGAGTGACCTACTTGAGTACTCAGCTTGGATATGGAACCATCAACTTGAAGGCAGACAATGAAGGAACAATGATGAAGCTGAAAAAGGTCATCCAGAAGCAGCGAGCATCTTTAGGTCTAGGAACAGTCTTGCAGGACGCAGTCAGTGGCCAGAAGGAAACCAACGGCATGGCAGAGAGAGCAATTCAAACCATTAGGAGACAAGGAACAACCCTGATTAGGCACCTTGAACACAGAACAGGAACATATATTGCTCATACTCATCCAATCTTCAGTTGGGCTTTCAGGCACTCGGCATGGACCTTGAACAGGTACCACCGCCATTCCTCTACAGGAATGACTCCGTATGAGTTTATGGCAGGAAGGCCTTACGAGGGCCAACTCGCCGAATTTGGCGAATCACTTTTGGTTTTGACCAATCGTTCAGGAACACGTGCCAATAGGAAAGGTGACCCTATTTGGTTGAGAGGAGTGTTTTTAGGAAAAACAGACAACAACCTCTTCATTACGTGGCACATGGACGGCATCAAGACAAGCCGTAGCGCAAAACGTTGCGTGGAACACTTCGACGTGAAAGGAATAAGTAGCGTAGGAATTCACACTTGGGAAGTGAAGCACACTACACTGGCAACAAGGAACATTCCCAGGAAGAATATCCCAGGACCAATTGCAGAGGCGCCACCTGTCATGGATGGAGCAGCTCAGGAACAGTCGGTCGAGGACTCGGCACCTTCCGCACCTTCAGGACCGATCGCAGGACCGATTGTCATCCAAGGCGGGGACTCTGCAGGGAAGTCAGGACCTACTAGGACAACCTACCTAGAGAGCAAAGCGAAGCAGGCACAGAGCAAGAGAAAAGCAGAAGAAGAACTTGAGCAGGAATACGACCAAAACAAACACGACGAAGCAGCTTCAGACCCAACGTCTTCTAGTAGCAGCAGTAAGGAAATGGACGCAGCCTCAGAAGAAGAACTCATCCCAGACAGCGCAATGGCAAGTGAGCTTCTTTCAGCTAGAGGACCAGCACCTCTTAGGAAAATGGAATTTGATGATGTAGGAACAGGTTCCAAGATCCCGAAGATTGATTCTCCTAAGAAGAAGTACCCTCCGTTCAACGTAGGAAGAGTATTTGAGCACAATGATGAAGAACTACCTGAAGCAGAACCAGGTACAGAGGACATTTTCTGGGAAGATTCATATTCGGACATTGGCGATTCCGATGAGGAACAAGACATCTTCAAGAGCGAAGATTCTGGACCTCCAGAAGTTGCAGAAGCCCAGTTGCAGGAACTGGATCGTGAGGCAATGCTCACAGAGATCAACAGACTCACCGAGATGAAGGCACTGGCAAGGAAACCCTTGCAAGAACTCGAGAGAGAAGAGGAGAGAGAGACAGAAGAAGAAGAGAGCAACCAAGGAACAAAGTGGTTGACGACGAAATTCGTTTTCGATTGGCGATTCAGGAACGGCCGATGGATGCGGAGAGCTAGGTTAGTAGCGAGAGAGTTCAAAGGAGCAGAAGTAAGGAACGACACGTTCAGCCCAGCGACGAGCGCATCGTTGGTGAGACTTATCCCGATCTTAGGATTACAACAGGAACATTCCCTGTACTCCATTGATGTCAAGGACGCATTCTTGCAGGTCCCACAAAGGACGCGATGTGCATGTCAATTCCCGAAGGAATATGTGGATCTGTTTGGCGACCAGGACCCTAGTTGTAGGAACGAAGGTTTGTTACTGCTTAGAGTACTTCCAGGACAGCGAGATGCAGCACTACTATGGAGTGATCATTTTGCAGGAACCCTCAAAGAGCAGAACTTTGATAGGAGCAAAGCTTGCCCTACTTTGTTTCGTGACGACAGGAACAGCATACTTGTTGTGCATGTAGATGACATTCAGGCAGCAGGGAAAACAAGGCACCTAGAGCCCAAGCTAGGAAAGCTAGGAGAAACCTACGAGCTAAAGGTTGAAGGCCCCTTCTTGACAGAGCAGGAACTTGAGGTAGGAGAGTCACACCAGACAATCCGATTCCTTAAAAGGAAATTCAGCTACCACAATCACGAGCTCCACATCACGAGTGACCCGAAGTATCTTGTGAAGCTTAAGGAAGAACTGAAGCTTACCAGCAAAGCCTCAAAGCCGACTCCGTGCACCCAAGAGTCGCAGGAACAGGACAACACTCAGACCTTGAACCAGGAACAAGCGGCATCGTTCAGGAAAAGCGTTGGCATACTCTTGTATGTCAGTCAGGACCGCCCTGACGTGCAGTTTGCCGTGAGAGGTTTGGCCTCCAAGATGTCGGAACCAACACATGGTTCTTGGAAACACTTAGTCCACCTAGTGCAGTACATGTCGAGAACTGAAGGATACCATTTAGTGTACAGGAAAACGCCTAGAGGACTCAGTAATCTCCATGAATCCATCAGGAATGGTAACTACGACTTTACAGGAATAAGGCCCAAGGAACACCACCTTTTGGAAGTCTTCAGCGATTCAGATTGGGCAGGAAAGAAGGACACAAGGCGCTCAACATCTTCAGGAATTGTTTGCCTAGACGGTCAGTGCATTTACTCCTTTTCTAGGAACCAGAAGTCGGTTAGCTTGAGCAGTGGTGAAGCAGAGTACTACGCAGGAGCGTCAGCAGCGTCAGATTCTATATTGTTGAAGGAAGCAGTAGAATTCTTGACCAGGAAACAATGCAAGGTACACTTGTACATGGATTCTTCTGCAGCTAGAGGAATTATTACAAGGCAAGGTGTAGGAAGAGTCAAGCATTTGCAGATCAGGACCCTTTTTCTTCAAGACCTCCACAAAGAAGGAACAATTAGTGTTCACCCAGTAGGAACCAAGGAAAACACAGCCGACATAGGTACCAAGCCCCTTTCAGCGAAAAGGATCAGACTGTTGTTGCACTGGTTAGGTTTTCAAACCAGCGAGAACGAACCAGTAGGCAGAGAAGAGCTCAAGGAACACAAGGCCCAAACACAAGCTAAAGCAGTTGTAAGAATGATCAAGAGCCCAGGAACTTTGTCTTTTGCAGCTTTGTTGTTTGCAGGAATTTCAGGTATTTCAGACAGTCTTCAGATTCAGAGTTTCAAGGAACAATGTCTTGAGAGTTGTTTTCAGGAAGAAGAGTTTCAGCCAGACTTTCAGGAACATGTTTTCTGTTGTGCAAGTGCATGTGAGCAGGACGGCATGTGCAGTGACACGAGTGCATGTGAGCTAGGAACGTCTGCAGGAACAGCTCATGGAACAACATGTTGTGAGATGCTTTCGCAGCTCAAGGAACTCTGCGGAACACTCGCGGAACGCTCAGGTATCCAGGAACTAGTTCGCCCGGTAGCAGAAGGTCAAGGAAACCTTCCAGGAACCTTAGCAGCCATGGAAGCAAGCGCGAGTTCGAGCAAAAGCACCGAAGAAGTGTTCAAGGAACTTTCTACCTTGAGAGAGGCGGCAACCGCCTTAAGGAACGCTTCAGAAGAAAGGAACTTGATCGCGGAGTCGATCAGGAAGAACACAGAGGAAGCTGCGCGTTTGCGCAAAAGCCAGGAACACGTGGCTGGTTGTGTAGAGTCCTTGACAGGACAAATCTACGACGTCAAGCACCAGGTTCAGGAAATGGCCGAACAGAACGACAGAGACCGGCAACAGGTCAAGGAACACATGGCCTTCGTCCTAGGCACATGTGACGCCGTAAAGGAACAGCTGAACCAGATGATGCAGGACTTCTACGAGCAGCAAGAGGAACAAGAAGAAGAGGAAGAAGACGAAGAAGAGCAAAGGAAAAGAGAAGCCAAGGACCGAGAACTAGAAGGTGAACTACGTCGTGAAGGACACGGACAAGGAACAGCACCGTCGAGAGCTACGTCACCTACGTCCCAGGAAAGGAAGGAATATTCGGACCGAGGCTACTTCGAGGGCATCCAGGAACGAGAGCAGGAAGCCGGAACGAGAACGAGGCCTACGTCAGCAGCTACGTTGGAGGAGAAGATCCCGGGGAGTACCCCGATGAAGGAACAGCAGCAGCAGCAGAGGAAGAAGAAAGTGAGGAAGCAAAGGAAGAGAGAAGGAAGAAGAAGATCGCGGAGATCAATGCCAAAAGCAAGCAAAGGCTCAAGGAAAAGGAAGAGGAGAAGAAGCTTTTTCCGTACCCCTACGACTACGCCAGCGAATGGAAGGAATACTCCGAGAACGGCGAGATCTACAGGCAACACAGAGTTACAGGAGAAAAGCAGTGGGTCGACAAGGACTACACGTACAAGCACGAGAAGGGAACAAAAGGAAAGAAGGAAGGAAAAGGAAAAGGAAAGCCAAAGGCAAGAGCAGAAAGCACAGGATTTCGACCTCGAGATGAAGATGATCGCAAATACTGGGCAGAACAGGACAGGATCTCAAAGGAACAAAGAGAAGCAAAAGCAAAAGCAGAAGAGGAGAAGAAGGCAAAAGAGGAGCAGATTGCCAAAGCAAGGTTGATTTTGGAAGCGGCAGCAGACGAGCAGGAGAAGAGAGACAAGGAAGCAGCAAGGCAGGAAGCAGCCGCAGCCGCCGAGAGAAGGCGAGAGGTAGAAGCAGCAGCCAAAGCCAAAGCAGAGAGAGAAGCAAAGGAAAAGGAGGAGACCGAAGCGGCAGCAGCAAAGGAGGAAGAAGAGAAAGCAGCAGCCGCAGCAGCCAAAGAGGAAAAGGAAAGAAAGGAGCAGGAGAAGAAAAGAAAGGAGAAGGAAGCCAGGAAGAAAAGAGAGGAAGATCAAAAGGCAGCGTCAGCGTACATTGCCAAGAAGGAAGCAGAAAAGAAGGCAGCAGCAACAACAGCAACAGGATCAGGTGAAGCAGACAGGATCCAGAAACTTGAAGAAATGATGAAGGAGATGATGAAGGAACGCAAAGAGGATAAAGAAAGGATTGCAAGCCTTACACAGGAGCTTGAGAGCAGAGGATCAGCAGCCGGGTCGCAGGCACCCACAGAACCTGACACAACACCAGCAAAGGAAGAGGAGAAGCCAGAAGCAAAAGGAACAGGAAAAGCAACAGGAAAGGAGCCACCGAACGTCACACAGCACAAGCAGAAGGAAGAAGACAAGGACGACCCAGAACTGTCCGCCAAAGGACCAGTGAACGAAGCATCGTTCATGAAAGGAAAAGGAAAAGGAGAGTTTGAAGGAAACTGGTTTGCAGTCTACAGTTTCCAGAACAGGAAATACCAGTGGAAGTGGAACGAAGCCAAGGCACAGTGGTACTGGTATTCAGGATCAAAGGAAACAGGTTGGAAAGCAGCGTCAAAGGACAAGCAAGGAAAAGAAAAGTGCAAAGCGCAAGCAAAGATGAAAGAAGAGTGGCTAAAGGAACAGCTTCAAGACCAAGAGGAAGCTAAAGACAGTGAAGAGGAAGGCAAAGTGAACTTCCAGTGAAGCAAAGGAACCGCGAGCAGTACTGAGGCCAGAGAGCCGAGGAAAGAAGCAGCAGGACACAGGAACCGTGGCACAGCCCTTTTTGTTTCTGTGGTGATCTAGGTAAAGTGCAGGAACGTCTTTTGTACAGTCGAGCAACCTTGGAGAGGATTGCGAGTGAACGTGCGCATACGTTTGCGATGAGGAACAGTGTTTGTTTTGCAAGTGAAAAGGAACTGCAGCGTGTTTACTGTTTGTTCAGGAAAAGTCGGAGTCACCTCAGTCGAGGAACTTTCGCTAACTCCGAAGGCGGGGTGTTAAACATTCTGCCAGGAACAGTAACACAGCTAGTGCAGTACAGTTAATGTACAGGAACAGCCGTCACGCACACGCGACGTGCAGGCTCAAGACCCCAGGACACACCGTGCCCAGGAACAAAAGTGTCCGACAGTCTTTGTGGGTAGGAACCCTTAGTGAAGCCCGTTCTTTAACACTCTCTCTCTTTCTCTGTGACACGTGGAGCCAATTCTGCCGAAGCAATCTTTTGCACAAGATCTTTTTTTGTGCCCGCACACAGCTATGGCAAAGCCAAAGCGATCGGAGGCAGAGGAGCAAGAGGAAAACGACGACCCCAAGGCGAAGGCCGACCCCAAGAAGAAGACCAACCCCAAAGACAACAAGGCCAACCCCAAAGCGAAGGCCGACCCCAAAGACAACAAGGCCAGCCCCAAAGCGAAGGCCGACCCCAAAGCGAAGGCCGACCCGAAGCCAAAGCAAATCACAAGGAAGCGAAGCATGGCAGAGGCCTTGACCGGCGACTGGATCAATGGGCTTGGGCCTGAGGAGTCCGGCGAGACTCCAGCAGAAGAGCCGGAGGAAAGCGAAGCTGGGCCGAATCGACGAGACCGCAGCAAGCAACACAAGTTCAACGTGTTGCTCGCAGCAGGAGCAGTGCCAGAGAAGATGAAGACGGAGTGGGAGGCTTTGAGTGCCGGCGGCAACGGCAAGAGGAAGAACCTGACGAAGTTTATCGAGGACTCAGTGAGTCGTGACCCCGACACAGGGAAGCTTGCCCTCGCCTGCGAAGCCGCAGAAGTGACGGGGGAAAGCAGTCTGGAGAGGAAGCAGTCCACTGGGTGGAGAGACAAGGGATTGCCGAGAACGCTCTTTAAAGGGCGCTTTGGGTTGTCGGATGAGCAGCTCAGGGCCGCGATCTTGAATGATGAAGTCTCCGTTGTCACCCAAGACAACGTGGTGTTCTGTCAATGGCGAACCTTGAAGTCCACTTCGATGGACGAGCGAAAGAACGTGGCAAACATCAAGTCCGAGGCTCTGAGAGTCTCTGGGTCCCAAGCAGGACAACTCCAAAACCTGTTCGACAGTGTGTCGATGGAAAGGCCTGAGCCGACAGAGGAGGACCTCAGAAACGCCGCTGCCGCTGCCTCATCGGCTGCTCCGCCGACCGTGGCGGTGCCAACCATCAAAGCCATCGAGGACAAGAAGGAGGAGCCTGCCGTGCCAGCGGCCTTGTCAGAGGCCGACTGGTCGAAAGCGGACGGGCTCCTAAAGAAGGCTGAAAGCGCCGTCGAGAAGCTCAAGAAGGTCCTCGCGGGAGTATCATAGCAGTTCCCTGTGTCTTTCTTGGTGTTACACCGAGTTAGGGCAGGGAATTGCACGTCACAGTTCCAGGATGCAAGCAAACTGAGCGACAAGATCAAGCAGAACAAAGACGACCCCCTCCTCAACAAAATGCATCTTATCGAGAATCTATGTAACAGAGAGTATAGAGAGCCCATGCTTCATGTCACAGCCCCCACAAGGAAGGCCACCATCCAAGCTCTGACGGACAAGAAAGCTTTGCTGGAGCATGTGCGATCCTTCCAGGACCAGAGAGATGTGTACAAGTGTGCCTATATATATATATATGCAAATGTGTGCTGCAGGACCTGCCCGATGGCACCCGCATCAACAAGGAGAATCTCCAAACGACCCTGCTCGAAGCAGGCCACACATGCTGTGCTGAATCGGCGACCCTCTTCCCTCGACTCGCGACCCTATATACATCCGAACCCTTCTGCACAGGCCAGCTGTGCAGCCAAGTGGTCGAGGAGATCACTGGCTGGAGTGGCCAGTTGAAGGCCCGTGGCCTCTGAGGCCGGCCTCTAGGGGGGTTTGGGGTCCAGCCTTGAATTTTTAAGGGCTTAGGGCTTTCAAAAGGGTTTATAAAAAGAGTTGATCCTAAACCCTCTCAGAAACAGGGATAATCATGCTAAGTATTGCCCGAAGCCTGGTCCGTCTGGGCCCTAAACCCTCCAAAGTTCGGATAATCATGCTATAAGTATTGCCCAAAGCCTGGTCCGTCTTGGACCTAGACCCTCACAAGTTCGGATAATCATGCTAAGTATTGCCCAAGGCCTGGTCCGTCTTGGCCCTAAACCCGCAAAAGTTCGGATAATCATGCTAAGAATTGCCCAAAGCCCTCTTCCGTTTCAGTCTAAACCCTTCAAAACAGGGATAATCATGCTAAGTATTGCCCAAAGCCTGGTCCGTCTTTGTCCTCAACCCTCAGAAACAGGGATAATCATGCTAAGTATTGCCCGAAGCCTGGTCCGTCTGGGCCCTAAACCCTCCAAAGTTCGGATAATCATGCTAAGTATTGCCCAAAGCCTGGTCCGTCTTGGACCTAAACCCTCACAAGTTCGGATAATCATGCTAAGTATTGCCCAAGGCCTGGTCCGTCTTGGCCCTAAACCCGCAAAAGTTCGGATAATCATGCTAAGAATTGCCCAAAGCCCTCTTCCGTTTCAGTCAAAACCCTTCAAAACAGGGATAATCATGCTAAGTATTGCCCAAAGCCTGGTCCGTCTTTGTCCTCAACCCTCAGAAACAGGGATAATCATGCTAAGTATTGTCCAGAAAGCCTTGCCGCAGCTGTTTTTGTTTCGAATATCAAACACCACCCAGCAGTCCCGTGTCCCTTTCTTGGTGTTACACCGAGTTAGGTCAGGGCGCAATATATCAAACCACTCCCCTGTCCCTTTCTTGGTGTTACACCGACTTAGCTCAGGGCACAATATATCAAACCACTCCCCTGTCCCTTTCTTGGTGTTACACCGAGTTAGCTCAGGGCACAATATATCAAAGCACTGCCCTGTCCCTTTCTTGGTGTTACACCGAGTTAGCTCAGGGCACAATATATCAAAGCACTGCCCTGTCCCTTTCTTGGTGTTACACCGAGTTAGGTCAGGGCACAAAATCCAAGAGCTATAACCCTACGGGCTTCAGCTTCAAAAAGGTTCAGGGGTTCAGGGTTAGAGGGTTTACTTTTAGATGAAAATATGATCGAATAGGACATTTCCCATCTCTGATGTTCTGATGGCCGGTTTGGGGCCACCACCAAAAAAAAAAGAGGACCACAAGTGTTGGCATCGCAGCAGCTTCCAGTGAACTGCCAGGCTCCAGATTGAGAGTTTGGCTCCTGGAACAGTTTGCATGGGGCCTGCTATCACCACAGCAGGTGCAAGCAATATCTGCTGCAGCATTGCATGATGCCAGAGAACGAACTGTGACTGACCTCGAGCCCCTCGCCAAGCTTGGAAGCTCCGGTCAACACAGCAACAATGTCAACAGGGACTTGATGAGATTGGTCGGGCAGGAGCCACTGATGTACAATCCCAGTCGCACCACTTTGCGAAAAAATGCTTCTGAAGTGCCCGTGCCCGTCGACGGAGTGCCCAGCGACGAGCATGCCTACACCATCAGCCTGCCACACGAGTTATTTAGCAGCCTCTACCACAATTACAAGGCAGCACGGAAACAAGTGATCATGCCTGGACAGGCGTTTTTGGATCGCTTTTGGAAGTCGGCCAGAGGGCTGCCGCAGTGGGAGGGCCACCCACTGGCATCGGAGCCATCCCATCAGGTGAAAAAATCATACCATTATCATTGCACGGGGACGAAACACCGGTGCTGGCCAAGGGGAAGATTTGGTCCTCTTCAGCCTCAGTGATGTCATGGGCTTCCCTTTTGGGTAGCGGCTCCACGAAACAAAGCCAGCTCTACATCTGGGCCGCCTGGCACAAGTCATTCTCCAAAGAGACGAATGATGACCTCTGGAGTCTTTTACTCTGGTCTTTCGAAGCCTTGTGGTCCGGCGTTTTCCCGAAAAAAGACTGGCGAGGATATGATTTCGATCCCCACAGTCCCGAGGGACAGCGAGCTGGCCAATACCTCGCGGACGGCTATAGAGCTGTCTTGGTGGCTAGCTGTGGAGACCTGGACTACATGGCACAGTTCCAGGCCCTTCCCCGGTGGAATTCCAATTCCCCTTGTTCACTGCTTTGCGGAGGATGCCGCATGGAGGACAACTCTGTGGACCCCTGCTGCTTGGAAAGCATGGCCGAGCCGAAGCATGAACAGGATGTTCCAGAAGGACCTCTGCTCTGTGCTGGTGGTCCATTTTGACCTGATGCATTGCCGGTACCTTGGCTATCTCCAGCAGCTCTATGGATCGGTTTTTTGGGTCCTCTGTGAGGAGACGATGCATGGGAGTCCAAGCGACAATCTGCATGAACTCTGGGGTTTTCTGAAGACATACCAATCCACCCACAAGGTGCACAGCCCGTACTCCCAGAGGCTGAACAAGGTCAGCATGTACAAGAAGAAGACCGACTTTCCGAAGCTTCGTGGAAAAGCGGCGGAGATCAAGGACATGGCAGCAGCCGTGCGGGCAATGTGGGGTCATTTTGGTGTTCCTGGTCAGGACTTCCAAGAGATTGGGTTACTCTTGGATTTGACATGCAAGTTCGAGGAGATACTGGAGGAATGGCCCATTGCAGACGGCTATTTCTGCCTTCCTGCCGAAGCTGCAGACAGACTGAAGACGAACTTTCGGGACTTCGCATGTTTGTATGTCATGGTCGGGGATCGCTTTCGCAGCGAAGATCGTCGGGCCTTCAATCCTACGGAAAAGATTCTCTTCTTCCGGAACAATGCATGTTTTTCACATTTGTGGCTTTTATAAATATACAAACGCAAATCCTGCAACCCTTAAACCCTATAAACAGCCTTTTTCTAAAGCCCACAAACCTTTTCTTCCAGAGACATATAGAAGGATGCATGCCTGCGAGCATATCGTCATGCTCAGTCACTTGATTCATCCTGGCCTCACATCTTGCTGGCGAGGGGAGGACAGAAATGAATGGTCTCCTGCTTTATAAACACGTGCTCGCACAATCCAAAGGGTTTTTTTTGTGTAGAGGTTTCATATATGTGGGTCCTAGGACTTATATATAGAGAGGGCTTCAAGTCTAAACGATTTTGGGTTTCGGGGCCCTCGAGGACTACATGTCCAAGCTCGGCACTCTGATGGCTTCCTGCTGTCGTGGTGTTCAGCGAGAGGAGGCGAGCCACAAGCTGAACCTGAAGATGAGGCTTGCACTTCACCTGCAGTGGCAGAAGCTGTCGTGACCTCTGTTCTCTGCTCTCCTGGTCCATTTTGACAGATGAGATCTCCCCTGTTCCTTTCTTGGTGTTACACCGAGTCAGTGGGGAGATCCACAAAGCAAACGCCCCTGTCCCTTTCTTGGTGTTACACCGAGTTAGGTCAGGGCGCAATATATATCAAACCACACTGCCCTGTCCCTTTCTTGGTGTTACACCGAGTCAGGTCAGGGCACAATATATCAAAGCACTGCCCTGTCCCTTTCTTGGTGTTACACCGAGTTAGGTCAGGGCACAAAATCCAAGAGCTCTCATCGCTCTCGCGGAAAAAAATTCGCAGTGCACAGAGGCCTGCCGCACAACCCTTTTAAACCCTCTCTATAGAAACCTGTAAATCCTGTGAACCCTATAAACCCTCTATAAGCCACAACAAAAGGAAGACTCTGTTTGCATCTCTCTGGCAGGCTCCATCATCCTGGACGAGGTTTTGGTGGCCAGCTGTGGAGACTTGACGGTGCTCAGCAAGGGGAAAATTTGGGACTGGGCTTTGGCCCACTTTTGGCAAAGGCCTGTTCCAAGGGTTTACAGAGTGTGTCTTTGCAGTCCCACGAAAGAAGATTCAGAGTGCTCTCTGGCAGGCTGTGGCTGTGGTTTTGAGCTCTCCAAAGCAAACTCCCCTGTTCCTTTCTTGGTGTTACACCGAGTTAGGTCAGGGGAGGGCTATGAAGGTTTTGGCACAAATCACGAAGGCCTGCTCCAAGGGTTTAAAGACTGTGTGTTTGCATTCCCACAAAAGAAGATTCAGAGTGTGCTCTCTGGCAGGCTCTGGCCGGTTTTGAGCTCTGGAACTTTCTGAAGACATACCCGTGTTGCTCCAAAGCAGCACACACTCCTGTGACCTTTGTTCTCTGTTCGCCTGGTCCATTTTGACAGATGAGTTCTCCCCTGTTCCTTTATTGGTGTTACACCGAGTCAGTGGGGAGATCCACAAAGCAAACTCCCCTCTCTGTTCCTTTCTTGGTGTTACACCGAGTTGGGGGAGGTTTCTCGCACTTGGAGGAAGCACTCTCATCGCTCTCGCGAAAAAAAAGATGTCGTCGCAGTGCAGTTTCGAAACCTGTGACACATCGCGACTTCCAATGTGAAGAGCATCGCATGCCTCATTGTGTGAGAAGCTTTCGCACAGCGAAACTGCGAACAGCTCTCACACATTATATAAAGCAGCAGGAAGTTTTGACCGACGAGATGTGAGGGCACACGCACAGAGAGTGAGAGAGAAACAGGGAAAACACACACGAACCCTAAGCCCTATACAGACCTTTTTGGCCCTAAACCCTATAAAACCCTACAGACCTTACACACCCTCTCATTCTTTGGATCAAATTTTCGGCTACAGACCTCACCCTAAACCCTAAAATGTATAATTCTTGTGGCTCAAGTTTTTGGCTCAAATAGAACAGAGGAGCTCTCCTCCACAAAGATGTGCTGGTGCCTCGAAATTCTGTCACTGAAACCTCGAAAAAAGTTCTTCTGGCTCAAATGTGTGGCTCAAAAGAACAGAGGACTCTCTCTCTCCTCCACACAAACATGTATATACATCTCTTGGTTCTGCTTGTTGTTATGTCGGCCGCATTCTTCAGTGGAGACAACAAAATCTTGTTTTTCGTGTGTGTGTTTCGTCCAAATGGCATTGGGAAACACATGGAAACACAAGCACAACGGAACTTTGTGCCAGTAATCTCGGCTGCAAATGTACCGAAACAGAGTGTAATTCGGAGAACATGGGTGTATAATTTACACGTTTTGGCGTGTAATTTACACACCCAAATTTACACGAAAACGTGTAAATTTCAGGGATAGATTTACACGTCAAAAACGTGTAAAAAATTAAAAAATGTAAAATGTAAAATTACACGCAAAGGATCTATCAGGTGAAGAAGAAGCTGAGGTTCTCGTCTCCTTGTTCCTTCCCGAGAAGGCTTCATACAAGGTCGAGAGCCTATCCGAGCTCTCTCCCGAGTTGGTTGATCAGCTTCTTGAACACTTTGTTGACCCTGTGCATGGAAGTCCCAGCAAAGGCCGCAAGACAGTTGGAGTGATGAGTCTTCATGTTGATGATCTCATCATAAGTGGAACCGCTGAGTTCCTCACTTGGTTCCTTAAGAAGATTAAGGAACACTTCACTGTCGGCCATGAGGACAAGAACGATCTTACGTTCACGGGACAGCGTGTTCGTTGGGTTCTTGATGCACAAGGGAAGAAGAAGTACATATCGATCGATCAAAAGCTGTGCGTTTCAGAGCTCGAGGAGATCGTCATACCTAAGCATCTCAAGGATGCGGACGCGTGTGATAAAGCTCTCCACACCTCTTATCGCTCTTTGCTTGGTAGCATCAACTGGCTTCAGTCGAGGACGCAATTTCAGGCTTGCTATCAGTTCTCTCGTCTGGCATCAGCATCTGCTGCTCCGACCGTCGGTCACTGTAAGGAGTTGAACAAGTTGTGTCGACAGATACGCAGTGAAGAGGTTGAGTTGCGGGTGTGGCCAGTGAAGGGATCACCAAGGATTCTGGGAATTCCTGGAATTCCTGACGCAGCTTTTCGTAACAACAGCGACAAGTCCTCACAGAGGGCGATGACTATCTTCATCGCAGATGAAAGGGTCAAGAATCGAAGAGACACCAGAGGCTCATTGGTCTTCTTCGAATCAACCAAGATTAAGAGAACGACCCTCAGTACCACTGTCGCTGAGCTTTACGCTTTGATGAAATGTTTTGGTACCTGTCAGATGCTTCGTGGTTTGTGGAAGGATATTAGTGGTCTGGATGCTGAGATTCACATTCGTACCGATGCTAACAATCTCGTGTCTACCGCTTCTACTACTCACTCACCAGAACAACAGGAAACCATTCACATGATTCAAATGCTGAGGAAGGAAGCTTGCTCAGGGGCTATTGCTGATCTTTCTCACGTTCGAACCGAACATTGTCTTTCTGACTGTCTCACGAAACGGAGCGCTAATCCTAGAAACCTCCTTAACTCTGTTCAGACTGGGTGGTTGAAGGAAATTGATTCACATCCTCCTTTTCGTTCCATGATTGAGCACAAAGCCTTCTTGAACGCCTGGCTCCGTAAGGAGTACGCGGTTTTGAGTGCAGTGCCACATGTCATGTTCATGCAGGAGCGTCTGTGAGTCATGTCTGCTTCATGTGTGAGCTGTCAGAGCAATTCAGTGCATGTGCTTCATGAAGAGTTGTTGGTCTCTTTTTAAATTTGTGCCTGCATTGCTCAAATCAGCTGGTTCAAAACTCAAGTGAGAAAGTAGCCCACAACTTCCTCTTCTTCTGTTACCAGCATGGCTGCGGCAGGACCCTCGATGGACATTGGACGCTCCTCTCATGAGGAGGCACCAATTCAGGTCTACTGGACACCGCAAACTGGATGCAACTTCAAGATTGACATCCGCACTGGCGTCCCTGACCTGTCCTTGTACCAGAAAAGTGCGTCCTGGGCAGACCGTCGTGTACTCCGAACAGTTGGAGATGGCGACGGTATTGCCGGCTATCCTACACGGGATCGTCGAGCCTATCCTCGAAGTGCTCCTTTGGCTTCCCTCAAGATCATCCCGGAGGGTATTCCACGGTTCTTCCGACAGTCGGACACCACGGCGTAGATGGCCGCGGTGAACATTCTGGAAGGACAGTTGGCTTTCCTGTCGCATGTCCTGCGCTACGAGGAGAGCCATCCTGGAACCCATGTACTGCCGCGGCACCTCGTCTGGAAGTTTGACTTCTTGAGGTGCTTCCTTGGATGTCTGACCAACGACGAGCTCATCGAGCTCGACCGGGAAATCTTTGACGTCCAGGGAATGCGACACAATCACGGTGGATGGGCGGTGAAGTCATCCAAACAGCTGTCGCAGCTGACCCGGCACGACACAAGGGTCACGCCTGGCAGATACATGGAGATTCCTCTGGAGGCGATGATGAAGCACCAATTGAGGCCTTTCGATTGGGCGCCCAAGAAGTTCTTCGCTTTCTTGATGGCGAACTCGAAGGGCCGCTTCAACATCTGGGTGGCCCCAGTGGCTCTGCAGTTCGAGCGGTTCTTTGACTTCGACTTCTACGTCGGGGTCTCCGCCGTCCAGGGCCACTCGCGGATGCCCGAGCAGGTCGCGGATGTCGCCTACGGGGAAAGGCTCACCATTGACCGATGCCGCCAGCTAGGAACGATCTTCCACGCCTCGGACAACAGCAACTACGAGAGCATCAGGGAAAATGGCTTAAAGCTGGAGGCGACGAAGGCGGCGTGGCAGCGGCACAGGAAGGCCATCCATCTCGTTTATGCGGGTGGAGTGGTTTCTCCTGGGCCTGGGACCGTCATTAAGTACGGCTCCTACGTCTTCTACGCCAAGCTCGATTACGAGAACTATCTGCACCACGGCCACGATCTGTTCCTTACAGACAACGGCGTGGTGCTCTCGCACAAGGACATTCCGGCGATGTACCTCACACATCATTACCGTCCTCCTCACGAGCAAGATCCGGGTGGCATTCGCCACGAGAGGAAGCAGCAAAGCGCAGGGGTAGGCTCTTCTCATGAAGAGGGAACCTCAGCGTCTGCTTCCGCATCTGCTGCCGGAGGCTCTCCACATGGAGGGGTACCGGGTGGCAGTTCGGATCCAACGCCTTCGAAGCCAGCTCCCAAGAAGAGGCCAAAGACATCTCAGGATGAAGGCCAAGCGTCGACGGGAAGCTTCTCTCAGGAGAAGGTACCCACTTTAGACGCGGAAGCTCTCAAGAAGCTTATTCGCGAGAATGAGCTTAAGGCAGAGAGGGAGCGGCAAGCCACATCCTCCGAAGGGGACACCAAGTATGCGTACCAGTCTGGGGACACCGTCCACGGCAAGGTTGATGCGCATAAGGTCCAGCAGCAGGAGGAGCTCAACGAGGTTCTCCGCAAGGCAAGGACCAATCCATGGCACCTCTTTGCTCACGGCAAGTTGCACATGGTGGATTCTTCTGGCCAGCCGGTGCTCAGCACATATGGAGATGCCCTTGTTCAGGTCACCCCCTGGCATACCTTATCTACTTCGATGAGGGAGTCCTTGGGTGGTGAGTACGACTGGGCATCCTGGCTGCAGCATCCTCTGTCGGGGTATTCTCTGCACTTCTTCTTGAAGGCATTCGAGATGGGCAAGCTGTCAGGGAACTACCTCGTCGAGCTGGACAAGAAGCCGAAGGTTTACTCCAACGGCTATTCTTCACCATGGATGAACATGAATCGTCATCCTGGTGGCCTTGCCAAGATGCTGGATGACGTCACTCTCGCCGCAGAGAATGAGTTCCGACCCTCTGTCGGCCACATTGGTTTCGACCGCCCTCGTGACACCGATCCTCGTGCAAAGATGCCAAAGACGGAGGATCCTGATTACTCTCGCAAACTCGAGGCACACAAGGCTTTCCTCAGGGAAAGGTATGTGTACGAAGAGGTCTTCAAAGTGAGAGAGGATTTTCAGATGCTCGTCCGCGTCATCAATGAGGCATACGGAGTGGACTTCTTCTCCTACATCCAGCGGCACGCCAGTGATCTGGAGGTTCGCCGGAAATACACGGTGCGAACCCCTGAGGGCTACAATCTCTACGACAGTACCCTCAAGCAGCCGTTCAACGGCAGCTACCTTCTGGCTGTTCTGGATAAAGTCTTCGCTGAATCTGAACACCGAGATTTCAAATCGGCTTTCGCACGTAAAGCCAAAGCGGACTTGGTGGCTTACTGTTCGTTTGTAACCTAGTGCACGTAGTCCCAAGTAGAGTGTGTAGAGTGTGCAGAGTAATCACGAGAACACATGAAACATGTGTGTGAACCGCGACACGAAGGCTTAAGCAAGTCAGCCCGCGAAGTGAGAAAAGTGTGTTTGTGAGTAGAGTGGGAAGGAAGGCTTGAGAAGCCTTTAGTTTCAACATGGTAGCGGAGCTCCCTGATTCAGACCTCTTGGGAGCGATGAAGCTATCACAGGAACAACAGGTAGCTGTCGCCATGGTTTCCTTGGCTTTGGCTTTTTCGCTGATGTGTCTGGCGAGAAGCTTTGTGAAAGAACTTGTGAGAAAGGAGACAGTGGAGCGCGTTGCTCCGGCTGAGGAAGAGCTACCAGAACTCTGGTACTCGCCTTACGGAGAGAGGACCCACACCTCAGGAAGATGTCATGGCCTCAGGAACGCAACCAGTGTACACCGAGTACTACCATGCAAGTACCGCTGCCCCGGTGGACTTCGATCCCGAGAACAACGCACCTTCGAGTACAAGAGAACCTTTCTGGAAGCAGCAGGAAAGTACCTTTGGCTAAAAGTCTTCATGGTTGTGGTTCTCATGGGCATGTCATGGTTCATGGTGTTTGAAGTGAACGAGACCTACGGCTACCCGTTGGCCACGAACCGCATGCTGAACTACAGGAACAAGGTCCTCAGCCTCGACAACAAGAACCCCAAGAAGAAGCATGTGATAAAGGAGATTACCCCAGCGGATGTTGTACCTGCCGGGAAGAGCCAAGAAGGTGATCACACAGAACTTTTCACGTTGCGGTCGCATCTACATGAGCCCAATACCGAACCGAGAACGAGAACGAGATCAACGTCACGAGCTACCTCAAGAAGACGAACGTGTACTCCGAGTTCTACAAGAACAGAAGAAAAGGAACAAAGTTGCAACTACAGTTTTCATGAAGGTGATGTCGCGGAGTATAACGAGAACCTAAAGAACGAAGAAGTGCCCCACGTGAACTACTACAAGAACCTTGTGTTTGAGTTGGTGTTGGAGTTTCAAGAGTACCTTGCGAAAGCAGGAAGAAGCCTTGAGCCCGTCGTGAGCTACGTCGTGCGCACGTGTCACCCAGTACTACTTCTACTTGGGACCCCGCTTGGTATGGTCACTTGGATCTACCTCTATTTTTGGGTCAGAGTTAAGCAAACAAAAAGAGAACAGTTGAAGAAGAAAGTTTCGAGAAGGAAGTTGCACAGGTCAGTTTGCAGCGTTCTTTTCAAGAAGCGAGTCTGGTTGCATGTTGTGTTGCTTTACAGTCACATGCAGAGTGCAGTTGCAATGGAGGAAGCCTTGCAAAGGCTTACGGACCTTACTGCCCAAAACACACAACAGATACAAGCACTTGCCCAAGCAATGAACAGTCAGCAAGCGCAGGCAGGTACCGCTTCACAACAACTACAGGAACTCGCGCAGTCAGTTTCACAACAGCAAAGAGCAATTACGGAAGCAACCCAAGCAACCAACACAGCACTGTCACAACAAGCAGAGCTTACTGCAAACGCGGTTGCAGCAACAGGGAAGCTTACAGCAGACGCAGTTACAGCACTGTCGCAGCACGCAGAGTCAAGAAGGCCAGGAGAGATCGACCTCCACAAGATGATCAAATCTCCAGAAGTCTTTGGCCCTACTACATACAAGGAAGAGCGTGATGGTTTTCTAGAGTTTCGGTTGAAGCTGAGAAGTTGGATAGGCGCTCTCAACAACGACATCCTTGAGAAGATCAACGCAGTCGAGATGGACAGAAGAGAAGCATCATGGGAATGGAGCAAACTTAACCCAGGTGAACAAGCACTTTCAAGAAAGCTACATTCCATTCTCACCAGCTATACACGTGGCCGTCCTCTACGAACTCTAAAGCAAGTACCCAACGAGAACGGTTTCGAAGCATGGAGGTTGTTGGTGGAGGAACATCAGCCTCACAACCGTGCACGTTCTCTACAACTACTTAACGGAGTTCTTCACTACAGGTTCGACAAGCAAAGGTCAACACAAGAAAATATTCTGAAGTTTGAGGAGTTGATTGAAGAGTACGAGAGAGCGAGTGGAGACCTTGTTGCGGATGACATGAAGATTTCCATCATCCTTGGAGGAACCGAAGGGAACATGAGACAACATCTTCTACTCAACCAGAAAGAGACCACAAAGTACGGTACACTACGACAGTACCTCCTCTCCTACGAGCAAGCAGCAAGGTGGACTACTACAGACCTTATCAACTCAGGAAAGGACCACCAAGGACAAGCAGACATGGATGTTTCACGAGTGGAATGGTGGAATAAAGGCAAAGGAAAAGATAAAGGGAAAGGAAAGAAAGGAAAAGGATTTGGCAAGTACAACAAAGGCAAAGGCTTCGGCAAAGGAAAAGGAAAAGGAGAAAGCCAGTACTACTACAAAGGCCGAGGAAAAGGAAAAGGACGAGGAAAAGGAAAAGGCAGAGGCCGAGGATATGGCAAAGGCGGGGGAAAAGGCTACAGCAGCAAAGGAAAAGGTAAAGGCTACAACAACCCAGGAATTGGTGTTTGTCATTATTGCCAAAAGCCTGGACACTACGAAGCCAATTGCAGACTCAAGCAGAAAGACATGCAGCAGAACGTCAGGAACGCACAAGAGGAAGACGAGCAAAGCGTCAGGACACAGCCTACTACAGTTCCAAGCAGTAGCGCTTCGGCAGCCACAACAACAAGAACTACAAGCGCGAAGTCTACAGCTAAGCCAACAGTTCGGCAGATCGCGATGTACCACATGGACAACTGACAACGATCCCGTCACGTACCCTGAAGTTTTTGAACTTGACGAAGACGAAGAAGAGCTCGAGATCGAGTACTTTGGAAGAGTCTTGAGAGTGACGGAAGCTGAAGAGTTTGTTTTGTCAGAAGGAGAAGAGAGCGAAGAAGAGCAAGAAGATCCTCTACTAAACTGGTACCTTGGACGTGAAGCACTACCACCACAAGAAGTTCTCTCTGTACGCGTTGTAGAGGAAGAGTTTTTCCAGGAAAGTGATCTTCACCAAAGAATCGAAGTTATCCTGGATTGTGGCGCAGACGTTTCTCTTGTGCCCTCTTGGCTAGGAAAAGAAGGAACCCCTTTGAAGGTTCGCCCTTCGTCCATTCAGGACGCACAAGGAAAGGCAATAAAGACGGAAGGCAGAAGGATGCTGAACTTAACGTTCTTTGATGACGACGGAAGCTTTTGTCGCATCCAGGAAGCCTTCACCGTTGCCTCGGTGATCAACCCGCTGATGGCCATAGGCAAGCTGTTTCGAGAAGGTTGGGAGTTGCGAGTGAACGAAGAAGAAGGTATGTGCCTTACAGATGGAAGCTCAAGAATACCAGTGCATCTCCACAAGGTCAGCTTGGCAGCCTACGCCTACGTACAAACTCCTTCAGGAAGCAGAAGTTACAGCAGCAACAACTACAAGATGGTTCGCACAGTTGTTCAGCTCAACAAGCACGTTCAGGAAGCAGTGAACAGAGAAGAACCTGGTTGGCACAACACAGACAGCATGGTGATTGTGAAGTACGCCACTCAAAGCAGCTATGAGAACCCATCTCTCATGTATAGCCCTACGCACTTTCCGTACAGAAGCACTTTGGTGAAAGAAGAGAGAGGATGGAGAGCAGTTGAAGTTTCAAGAAAGTACTCCGAGAAGGCAGACCCTTTTGAAGAGTTTGCAGAAGGAGAAAAGGAAGTGGTTACAGCCATTTCAGCAAAGCCAATTCCACTTTGGATCCTTGGCACCCCTTACGCAGCTGGAGATCGAGCAGACCAAGAAAGTCATGGTCGTGACTACTGGAAAATGGACCTCGAGAAGGGAGAAGTTGTTCGTCACCACGTAGTACCAAGAACTGTGCTGTTTGACCCGACAGGAGTTGCCAACTGTCCTGTCCTCCTTGGAGATCTCGAGAACAGCAGGTATACCCAAGGAGACTGCATCTACAGTACAGAGATCTACGAACACAGCGACGACTGGAGAGCAGACCGTCTACCTCTACGTGAACACTTCCGTTTACCGTGGTTTGGTCAAACAAGGTTCCGTGTGAAGCCAGGAGTTGTTGAAGACCTAAAAGCAGAAGCTGCAGCAGAGGAGCTAAAGAAGAAGAAGGAAGAACACTACAAAGAGAAGGAAGATTCAGCAGCACCACCAGAAGCGGAGGAGAGTAAAGACGAAGAGATGAGAGAAGCACCAGCAGACCGAGAAGCACCACAAGAAGTTGTTGAAGTTTTGGAGGAAAGCTTCTACCACGAAGGCGTCGAGTACACAGCGCAGAAAAGCAGTCTTAAGGAACTACAAGCACTTTGCAGAGAGTACAGAGTGAAGACGACAGGAAGCAAGAAGCAGCTCTTGAAGAGACTAGCCACAGCAGTCAGAGAAGAAAGGCTCAGCACGCAACACAAGGAACAACGCGAACACCACCAAGCATACCACTTAGCACAACCACAGGAACCAACGGAAGAGGAGAGAGCGTACCACAACTTGACGCACCTTCCGTACCAGCCTTGGTGTCCCCATTGCGTTGCTATGAAAGCACGAGAAGACAACCACAAGAAAGGATTGAGCAAGCCAAGCAGCTCTACGGATTCCGCGAAGCCCGTCATCAGTTTTGACTTTTGCTATACAAGCACCACAGGAAGTGAAGAGCCACCAGCAGTGACTCTTGTTGCTGTGGACAGCTGGAGCAAGGCAGTTCTTGCGGTGCCCTGCAAGAGGAAAGGAGGTGCAGGAAGCACGACGCATCTCGCGGAAGCACTCGTGCAGTTCACCACGCAGCTCGGGTACAACACCCTCGTTCTCAAGGCAGACAACGAGAACGCAGCCAAAGCACTCAAGGACAAAGTACAGAAAGTACGCAGCAGCCTTGGACTTTCTACAACACTACAGGAAAGCATTCCTTACGACCACGAAAGCAATGGAGCCGCAGAAAGAGCAATACAAACAGTACGGAGGCAAGCGAACACCATTCTCGATGAACTCAGAGAAAGAACACAGCTGGCAATACCACACGAGCACGCAGTAGTAAGCTGGGCGTTTAGACACGCCTGCTGGCTACTCAACAGGTTCGCAGTGAGCAGCTCCACAGGAAGAACGCCACAGGAAGTTATCCACGGATACCCCTACTCAGGGAAACTTGTACCCTTTGGTACTGTTGTGATGGCGAAGAGGTTGAAGATCAAGAAGAAAGGTGACAGGATATGGAACGCAGGAATATTTTTAGGCAAGACAGAGCAAGACACATGGATCGTTGCACAGCCTGATGGCATACATATCACACGCAGCGTGAGACCACTACCAGAACAGTACGACTCCAAAAGAACAAGCAGCATAGAGGTCCATACCTGGAACCTCAACACACCACTCCTTGGAGCAAGAGTACTTCCAGAGAGGAAGCAAAGACAACGACCACAGCTAAGCATCCTGCCCCCTGTTGCCGAGGAAGAACGCGAACAGCTCGAGAACGACGAGGCCGCTAGCGACCCTCCGAGTTCGGAGGACAGCAGTGAAGAGCAGCAGCGAGCACTTGAGGACAGAGAGGAACAAAGCGAAGCCAGCAGCATGAGTGTGACGAGAGACAGAAAAAGAAGAGCTGAAGTTGATGACGATACCCTTTTGGAGGAACTCAGAGCAGTTGAGCCACTTACAGCCTCAGCAGAAGCACTTTCAGCACCAGCTGAACCAAGAGCAGAAGCAAGCAAGCACAGCCTTGAGCCTGAGGAACCAAGCTCACCCAGCGAGCTACGAAAGCAGGTCAACAGAGCAGAGGAAACAGACGGTTACCTCAACATGCCTCATGATGATGAAGTCTACGAAGCAGATGATGAGCTTGTGTACGAGTCGGAAGAAGAAGAAGAGGATACAGAGAGTGAACCAACGGAAGTTTCTACCAAGGTCCCTGTCGAGTTCTTCGACGAGGAGAAAGGACCACCGAACGTAGATCCGGCTTTTCTTCAGAAGTTGGATGATGAAGCTACAGTCAAGGAAATCAAGAGGTTAACAAAGATGGGAGTTATTTCGTTGGTTTCTACGGACCCTCAGGAAGCAACTGAGAACGTACCTCTGGTAGACTCAGAACAAGAACTTCACAAGTGGTTGACAACGAAGTTGGTGAAAGATTGGAGGTTCAGAGAAGCTACAGGTTTTGAAGCTGAAGAAGCCAAAGAAGGAACAACAAAGCCCAAGCAGATTCAAAGATGCTGGCAACGACGTGCCAGACTAGTAGCCAGAGAATACAAGACAGAAGGAAAAAGGGAAGATATATTTTCTCCTGCGACAAGCCCAGGAATTACAAAACTGGTGCCCATGCTGGCTCTCGCCAACCATTGGGCGATCTACAGTGTCGACGTGAAGGACGCGTTTTTACAAGTCCCTCAAAGAACACCTTGTTTGTGTCGAGTACCTGAAGAAGCAGCTCACGTCGTACAAGCAATGCAGGAACAACAAGAACGCAACCCTGGAACTTGGTGTTGGAAGTTAGGAAGAGTTTTGCCAGGTCAACGCGACGCATCCAGTCTTTGGTCAGACTTTTGTGATGGTCTTTTGGTGGAAGAGAAGTTTGAGCGTTGTACAGCAGTTCCAGCACTTTACCGTCTTCTACGACAAGGAAAAGTGGTTGCAGTTTGCATTGTGCATGTAGATGACTTGCAGTTTGCAGGAAAGAAGGAAGTCATCGAACCAATCCTCAAGAACCTCAAGAAGAAAGTGAACCTACAAGTTGAAGGACCTCTTCTGAACGAGGAAGACTACGAGAAAGGATTTTCTGAGGAGACCGTGAAGTTTCTCAAAAGGAAGTACACGTACGAACAACATGAACTACGAGTACATAGCGATAGCAAGTACGTGAAGAAACTCGTGGAGATCCTCAAGCTGGAGAAGAAGAAGGCCAAGAACTCACCCTGCACACCGGCTAGTCAGGAACCTGACGTATCCCAAGAACTGGACGAGGAACACTCGAGAACGTACAGAAGTTGTGTCGGCATTTTGCTGTACGTAGCGCACGACCGTCCGGACATTCAGTTCGCAGTACGTAGCCTCAGTACTGCCATGACGAAGCCAACGGAACGCAAAAGAAAGGAGTTGGAGCACTTGGCGCTCTACCTCAAAGGAACGTCAGACTACGCCGTTACGTACCACAGGAACAGCCCAGGAACGTCAGCTCTACGTCACCGCGCCGAAGAACCACAAGAACTACAAGAACCTCGAGAACAACCACGCGAACGTTTGCTCGAAGTTTTTAGCGACTCCGACTGGGCCGGAGACAAGCAGACTAGGAAGTCAGTGAGTTGCGCCATGTTCTACCTGGACGGTGCATATTTCTACAGCTACAGCAGGACACAGAAGTCGATAGCATTATCTTCAGCAGAAGCAGAATACATGGCACTTACTGGAGCAGCAAGCGAAGGAATAGGTTTACACGCAGCAGTTCGTTTCCTTACAGGAGAACGAGTACTACTCAAAGCATACACAGACAGTTCCGCATGCCGCGGAATCACAAACCGCCAAGGAACAGGAAGAGTCAAGCATTTGCAGATTCGGTTACTTTGGCTACAAGCAGCAATACGCGAAGGCAAGCTTACTGTACACGCAGTCGGTACAAAGGAGAACACAGCAGACCTAGGAACAAAGCCTCTCAGCACGAAAAGAGTGAAGTTTCTCCTGAACATGATCGGCATGTGCAACAGCGAAGGAAGAGTTGGAGAGCAAGAGCGAGAGGAAGAAGAAAAGGCACAAGTGGTGAGAAGACTCGAGAAGATCATGAAGAACAAAAGCAGCATGTTGTTTGCACTTTCGAGTTTGTTTGGAAAGACTGAGGCAGCCAACGTACCTTTCGCCGCAGCTCAAGAAGTAGCAAGCCCACAAGAAGCCCCAAGCAGTCCTGGAAGCATGTCGCTTCTGGAAGTCCTGGTGACGCTCGCCATGGTGTGCATGGCGGCATGGTTTGTCGTGAACGAGATGAGAAAGCCACAGCAGCACAAGAAGCCGAAGAGAGAAGAGAGGAGCAGCGGTGAAGAAGAGGAAAGCAGCTCAGGAAGCAGAAGTGGAGAGAAGGAGAAGAAGAAGAAGAACCGAAGGAAGAAGAAAGACGAAGCTTCTGCCGCTCAGGTGAACTACGACGTGGACTCCTTCGACGAGGCAAAGAAAGAAGTGACAGAGAGAGCAGAGAAGTTGAAGAAGGTTGAGGAAAGCCTGGAGAAGGAAAAAGAGGAGTTCGGAAACCAAAAGTCAGAGTTTGAGGAGACAGTGAAAAGGTTTTTGAAGAAGCAGAAGGAGGTGAAGGAAAAGGAAGACAAAGTTACAGAAAGAGAAGAGAAGTTAGAGAAAGACCAAGAGACCCTCCAAGAACAAGCCAAGGTCTTAAGCGAGAAGGAGACAGCCCTTGAAGAAGCTGAGGAGAACGTCAAAGCAAAGGAAGCAGAGGTTGAAAAGAAGAAGAAAGAAGCAGAGAAGAGAGAGAGAGAGAGAGAGAGAGAGAGAGAGAGAGAGAAAAGCCCAGGAAAGAACCGCCGGCTACGACCAGGAGAGAGAAGAGTACGCCAAGAAGTACGTTGACGACGCAAAGAAGGACTTGGAGAGAGAGCTTAAAGTGCTAAAGCTGCTAAAGCAAGAAGAGAAAGTAAGGAACCAGAAGCTCGACGACCTCCAGTACGACTACAAGAGCCTCAAGGACGACTACCAGTACTTCAAAGGTTACTCACAGGAAGTGGACGCACTTCTACTTGCAGCTAAGGACAAGATCGTGAAGTACAAGAAGAAGGTCAAAAGCCTCAAGGAAACCATAGGTGCAGCCCTGTCTGGAAGCGAAGGTGAAGAAGAGACAGAAGAAGCGTACAAGAGCAAAGCAGAAGAAGAGAAAGAGAGGAAAGAAGCGCAAGCAAAAGAGGAAGAGAAGAAGAAAGGAAAAAGGCCAAAGCAGGTAGAGACAGAAGACCAAGAAGAGAAGCCGTCAAGCAACCAAGGAGACGAAACTACCGTCGACCCGAACGACATAGCCGAGTTCACGCAGCTTGGCTACGTGTGGGAGTTCAACAAGAAGACGCAGGAGTACCGCGCGAAGTGCGAGGACAAGAAAGGAAGCACGAGAATCAAGAACGCTCCGGTGAAAGGCCGCCTCCTTTGGAACAAGGTGACGGAGTGCTACAGAAAACACAACATTTGGTTTACAGACGGAAAGGAATTGGATAAATTCCTCGAGACCAAGGAGAACGAGAAGATCGAGGAAGAGGTGCAGCGACGCATCGGCATGAAGGGCAAGAACGACAACACAGGAAGCAAGGGAAAAGGCCCTTCCTGGGACGACGGACAGAACGACGGTTGGTGGTACAACGACCAGTGGAACAACGAGAACTGGAACACCAACGACGACGGACGGCAGCAACTGGTACGAGAACGCGAACCCGAACAACAAAGGCTACTGGCAATCGCCAGAAGAGTGGGCGCAGCAGAACCAGTGGGACCAGTGGACACCCAAAGGAAAGGGTAAAGGCAAGAAGTCCAAGAACTGGGTGCAGACCCAGTGAAAGAATCCCGAGAAGGGATGATCGAGCAGGTCAAGCAGTGAACGCTTGTACATATGTACATAGCTAAGCAACGTAAGACTTGATGTATACTAGCACAAGAATTCATGTACAAAATGTGAGCAAATGTATAGACGTAGCAAACTGGGGCAGTAAGCCTAGGTAAGCTACAACCTTCCAAAGTCTCACAAGAAGTTTCACAAAAGGCAGGCTAGGAAGGTACAAGGGCCAGAAGAGGCAAGAAGCCGGAGAAGCCAAGAACAAAGAAAAGAAGCCCGAAAGAAGAAAAGCCCGTAGGCTACGTAAGGGCAGAAGGAAACCGGGGTACGGGCCTCCCCGCAAAGAGTCCATAGGCTGGAACTAGAACGTAGCTGTATATACAGAGTAGGTTTTTCAAGAAGGCCAATGTACAGACATAGAAGGCCTAAGTAGCAACAGGGCAGGAGTGCAGCTAGGTAAAAGACCAAGAACAACGGAGACGAAAGTCCCTAGCAAAAGCACTGTACAGAAAGCCCTAGCAGTTTCCAAGAACACCCTAGGAACCCGCAAGAACTTTCTGAGGCGGGGTGTTCGTTTGTAACCTAGTGCACGTAGTCCCAAGTAGAGTGTGTAGAGTGTGTAGAGTAATCACGAGAACACATGAAACATGTGTGTGAACCGCGACACGAAGGCTTAAGCAAGTCAGCCCGCGAAGTGAGAAAAGTGTGTTTGTGAGTAGAGTGGGAAGGAAGGCTTGAGAAGCCTTTAGTTTCAACACTTACGAGAACTTGAAGGCGAAGAAGGAGTCCGAGCTGAATGAGCTTCTCACCCGACCATATGAAGACATTATGATCGAGGAGTTCATCGAGCGCCTCCCATGTCCACGGATCGAGGAGATCGACGAGCCTCCCGCGGCTACTCAGATGGACACCTCCGAGCCGTCGGCTGGATCCACGGACTTGCCACAGGGCAAGAAGGTTGATCCGGTTAAGGCCGAGCCCACCGATGTGCCAATGGAGACAGACGCTCCGGAAGGCTCTCCACAGGGAGAGGAATCTGGGGTGGATGTCCCACCAGAGAAGACCGAAGCCACGGAAAGCTCTCCACATGGAGAGGCATTCGAGGTTAAGGTTGAATCTGATGAGCACATGGGTCAAGAAGGAGGTAGGCTCACCACAGGGTGAGGAATCCATGCCAGACATTTCTCCCGAGAAGGATGATGAAAGTGAACTTCACGATCAAGGCATCTGGGGGAAATGCAAGACTGTTCCGGACCCTGAGTACTACCAGGCCGCGAAGGATGCAGAGGACCAGAACGAGAACGCGTTCGAGGAGATGGGCAAGGCCAAGGAAAAGATTGAGCTCAAGGACACCGAAGAGTTCAAACGTTTCCTCTCGGAGCTCACTGAGATCGAACGACAAAGCCCTATGCGGCTGCTCACCAAGCAGCTAAATGGATACGGCTATTTAGGCTTGTATCATACAGGACTGCGTGATCCTGACTACGAGCCCGTTCTCGCTTTCAAGGTGCAGCATATGAGTTGGAGGGTAAATGTTCCGCCTCACAAGGGACAGAAATACACCCTCTCCATGGGGGACCTCTTCGATCAACTCAACAAGATGTCTCCCAAGATGTCTCCCATCTATGAGCGCCGTCCCGACAAGCAGAATGTGGTTTTTCGTTCTGGGGACGTCCGCAGCACCTTGGATGACAAGCTCATGGGTAAGGCCTCTGACATCCGAGAATCAGCTCTGGAGGTTATGGAAGCACTTCTGGATGAGCTTAAGTCCCTCGATGCAAGCGGCAATTCGGCAACTCGAGAAGAACTTTTGAATGCTATGCTTCATTACTTCTTGAGCACCGGAGTTGATGAAGAGGAGATCGGGGACCTCTCTCTTGAGAAGACGCCGAATCCTTATATTCATCGCTTTGGTCTGGCAGAGGACTCCAAGGTTCCCATCTTTACCAGCAAGACCAAGTACGCCGCGCTCATCGTCAATCTCGGCAACATGAGCAGGGGAAGGAAGCGTTCTGCTCCTACCTTCGTTGCTGGTCACATTGACTGGGACGATACTACACCATCTCGTGGAGCCCTGATAAAATCAATTGCACAGTCGAAGACGCATTTGTTCATGCTATGCGAAGCAGCCAAGATCGATGACTCCGAGGAGGCCTTCCTCACATCGCGCGGTTGGCAGTTCTTGCGCAACGAGTCAAAGGATCTGATGGTGGGGAGTCGTACCAATGGTGTTGGATCTTCGCTCACCCGCCTGGCTGGCTCCACTCTCAGTGGATTCGCACACGAGTCTCTTCCTCTGACCTATATGGTCGTCGAAATCGTGTACGGAATGACAGTTCCGACTGGCATTCAGGGCAATCGAGATGATTTTCCAGAAGAGGCACTGACCAAGGTCCTGGAGCGTGCCGGCTCCGACCGTATCAGAGTCTGTGTCTTCCATCTCCGAAACGACGTGGCGGCAGACAAGGTGGCGTTGGCTCACGAGGCGTTGGGCAATATGTTCATCGACTGCTTGCACTACCAGGTCGACCTCATTGGAGGCGACGCCAACATGGCCCTGTATCGGGCCACTGGCAGGAAGCAGGAATCGATGGACATCCGCGGCGGGATGTACCAGAGCCTCATGGACTACTTCCTGGAGGCCTGGTCAGAAAGCCCGAAAAGCCTACACCTCTGCTCGCCTCGCGCGAGACATGTGTCAGCAAACGCCATGTGGCTTCTGAAGCAGTATGAGGACACGCTGGGCCGCTGGGAATGCCGTACAAGGAAGCTAAGCAACCAGACTGGAATACTTTTCCTGGGTTGGATCCTGTTATGGCTACAGTCATGGAATGGGGACACAGCATGTCGGACGATCAATGGGCAGAGTTTCCGTCTTCAAGGACCGAGTTCGACATCCATGTCTCCGAGTGGCTGTTGAATTCCACCAGCGCCGCGTACCTTCTCAACGATCGGGACTATGACGCTCACACTCCGCTCCTCATCGAGGTTCACGCGAACCAGTACACTGGAGGCAGGATGAGAGCGCTCAACCGCAATCCCGACACCATGAAGGAAGCCGCGGACAGAAGAAAAGAGAGACAGAAGCTGAACAAGGCGCGTGGTTCTGGTTCTACTGGTCCTGCAGCCGCACCACACGGAACAAGCTCTTCTCAGGAAGAGGCAGCTCCGGGTGCTAAAGCTTCTCGTCCTCAACGTCCTCAAGAACCCGCACAACCTCCTGGTGGCAAAGAAGGCGGCAAAGGAGGCAAGTCCTCTAAAGGCAAGGACAAGGACGCCAACAAGGGCAAGTCCAAGGGCAAGAACAAGGGGAAAAAGTGACTAGGTTCCGATTCTTCGGACGTGGATATGGACAATGGTTCTGACGAAGTTCCTTTGGAACAAGATGAAGACGTTGTTCCAGATCCACAGATATCGCTACCTCGGAATGCTGCTGATCCCCGCGGTTACGACCCTGTTCGCCATCAGCCGATAGTGCCGATTCATGCCAACGACATCTACCGTTGGCATGGTCAAAATCATTGGCGTGATAGAACCTGGGATCGAGACTTAGAGTTCGTCGACTGAACTGGCTGAGTGTTTCACGGAATGCTTCTTTCATAAGAAGGTATCCAATCTGAACATTCGTCATTTCATAGGGAGATGCTTTTCTCAGGTAAAGAACTCTTCTTCAAAAGAAGATACTTATCTCAGGATAAGATACTTCCAATGCCCTTATACGTTTGCCGTGTCGCAAGATGTCATGCTGGCATCAAGTAGAGCTAAGCTCTACAACCTTTTATGTTACAGTATGCTTTCCACCTGGAGAGGGAACTGAAACACAAGAGGGCAACTTTCAAGCACAAGTTTCCAGTTGAAGATCCGTTTGCGTTTTGTGCGTGTTCTGCTCTTTTCAGTGAAGCTGTCTTCAGGTGAGAGAATGTATAGTTTCTCTTCAAGTCGCAGATGTAGCTCAATACTCCGCTAATTCGACCAAGAGCAATAACAGGCTAGTTGAATGCCGACTCCACGGCCATGCAGCTCTACGTGTTTTAAATTTGTGCCTGGTTGAAACACTGAATGTTACACATCCAGGTGCCTGTCTGTTTCACGTATCACTTGCATGTATCCATGCCTGTTGCTCAAGGTTCTAGCTACAGCTGCGCGCCTGTAGCAAAAGAGACACCTGAGTGCCTGTGTTCCTGTACGCCTAGCGAGGGGATACACGTCCAGGTTACATCTCATGGGGGGGGGGGGGCAGGGGGGGGTGAAGGGACACGGGGGCATTCCAGGCAAAAAAACACTAAATAAAGGGGTGCACTCTAGCCCGAAACCCTGAACCCTAAACCCTGTAAACCCTAAAACCTGGCTTCCCCCATGGCATGTACTGCTCACTGCCTTGGCAAAACATTGCCGTGGGCACCATGGATCGTGCTGCTGTTTAGGGTTTAGGGACAGGAATGCTCAGAACTTGAAGTTTCTTAAAGGAGTTGATGTTCAAAGTTGAAGGCTTGTTTTGCATGTGGAGAAGTGGCTGGGAGTGTGACCCCAAAACCTAGCTTCCCCCATGGCCCATGTAGCATCTCATTGCCCTGGCAAAACAAGTTTCTGGCACAAAAGGCAGGAGGAGGACATGCCTCCCAATGATGCGTGGACCGTCCAGTTCAGCGGTGCACTGAGCACCGAGGCTTCATGGTCATGCACAAACTCCGTAGAATTTCTACGAAATCCGTGAGATGCTAGATGGGGGAACTTATGGGGATTCGAGGGGTATGATGCCTCCCGCCTCGTGAAGAGGGGGTTTTGCAAGCCTTGCGCCGTAGCATGTGGCAGGGAGTGCGAGAGAGATATTATGATGAATTTCTATTGCATTAGATATCAGAACAAAGGGATATTTATGCATGCTCAGGTTGTGCTGGGTGCCTGTTTGGGCCATCGGCCGCTCAGCCACCTACTTGCAGCTACAGGGACGGGCCGACCTGCTCGTGCGCCTCGCCAGGAACCGCGGGATCAGGAATTTTGGCAATGAGACGAGTGGCATAGGTCAACGCTTACGCTGTGCTATGCAGACCTCAGGTGCTATGCCATGTTGCTGCTGATAGCCGCGACCCCACCAATCTCGTGCCTCAATGCATGCAGCGATATTTCTTCTCCACAAATGCCTGTGGAAAGAGGCCATGTGGTTAAAGCATGGAGCTCGGCTGTCCAACCTGCACCATACATACATGCTTCCGGGAGCAGCGTTCTGAGTGCGCTCAGCGCTTGGCCCTGCTTGAAGGTTTCTCTGCATTTGGCGCTTTGCGCGCCTTTGGGCCCTTTGCGATGGCATCGACGTGCCCGAGAACATGCAACGATGCGTTTGCATCCTGGTTGCACCTGTATACGTACATTCATGCACATGTACATGTACGACCTAGGCTGTGTGCAAATTAAACAAGTCGCGGAGGTGCGAGTCGGCAGAAGCTGAGGCAACAACTATTCACTCTCAGGATTTTGGCGCGGATGGTGCGGATCTTTAGCTTGGGCAACCTCCCTTATAAGTAAAAAGAAGATCTCAAAGCCCTGGCGGAGGCATGCTAGCTTCAACCGCTGGCTTGTGCGCTACTTGTACATCCCGCTGGGCGGGCGTGGGCGAAACTCTTAGTCTGCGATCGCACATGTCAAGCTGGCAATTGAGTGGCTCTGGCCCAGCGAATCGATTTGTTTCCTTTTGTCGAAGGCTTCTGTGGGCAAACGTATGGATCGTGTTTGGCTTTGTGGCACCCTGCCTGCAATACAACATGACTATGCAAGGCATCGCGCTCCGTGAGCTTGTGAGCTTTGTGGAACCCTGTGGCCGTTTTCGAATTTTTCGAGGCTCTATGGCATGATCTGGAGAGAAAACTTTTTGCATGGGCTTAATGCAGCCTTGGACTTGAACCTATAGCATCGCTTGCCTCGCGAATTCGGCTACTTAGTAGGCTACTTCTGTTTTTCGTACCCCATCACAAAGACTGCGTAACATCTTGCGGCAGGTCGTGGAGCACTTGGTTGCTACGACCCGGCGCCGCAAGGCTTGTTGTTGCTCTGACTGCCAGAACTCTGAAAAGCTCCGACCAAGAAACAACAACACTTGTTCCTCCCTGCTTGTTTGTTGCAGATCTGCCTGGAGCTACTCAAAAACATCGGAAAAGAGTTCTAAAATCTCTGCCTTTTGAGGCCGCTTCGTTCCCAGCGGATGTCTCGAGGCACAACTGCGGGGCTGGGACGCATGGGGGAGCCATTGTGTCCAAGCACCTCTGTATTCGACATTGTGTATGATCCGAGGTGGCTCCGAGCAGGTGCAGGAGACACAACGTGGGACAACCCACACAGCTCAGCAAGCGCAGCATGATGTGAAGAAACTAGGGGTTAATCGCCCCTTTCTCGTGCGTGCTTGTAGTGAGTCAGGGTTGCAGCCGGAGCCTGCTACATTTAATTTCTCTTCCTTGTGAATCTTGTTGGCTACGCCTTGGGCATCAGTGGAACTGTTGAGCTCACGCATGTTGCCTTTGGCGATGCCTGGACAGCCGTGGCCTGAGCACAGGAACCATGAAGCAGAGAATGGGACCAGAGAATGGGCAAGAGAAATGGCCAGAAAGGATCCTTCCCAGTTCAGTCCTCACGAGGCACTTCCTGTCCTGATGTCCACCGGCCTGCTTGCGCTGTCCATGGTGCAGGCCACGAGGGCTCACCATGAAGCATCACTGCCTCTGCAGTTCCGCAGCAACGTGCCCGCGATGGCAGGTCATGCTTGAACTTTGCGAGTGTGGCTTCAGCAGGGACGGCCTCGAGAAGATCACGTGAAATTGCGTGGAAATCACGCGCTGGCCAGTTGCCAAAAGAATGTGCGGTTGGACCTCAGCGGGCAGTCCTCACTTGCCAAGACATTACAGATACAAGGTCCGCCAGTTATTAAGTTTCTTCGGCTTTCCAGTAGCTTGTTCTCAGGGCGTGGGCTGTTAGCTGTTGTATTCTTAATTAGAGCTTAGGGCGTCCAGGTTTAGTGCCTTGGGATTTTTTGGGTTTATAGCTGTTAGTTTTTTGGAGCCAGTGGCACCCGGCCCCTGTCAAGCCCAAAGCCCCAAATCTTCACCCTGAGCTTAGAGCTCCAGGCCCTACACCCCAGGCCCTGCGGCTTAAGGCTACAGCCTCTGCATTCTCTGGCTTAGAGCTCTGGGCCCTGCAGCCCCACAAAGCCGTTACCCAAAACAGTCTCTGGATTGTGCCATGACGGTGCTGTTGCTCAAAAGCACAAGCCCCAAACAGAGCCGGTACCGAAAACAGTCCCTGGATTGTGCCATGACTGTGCTGTTGGTCAAAGGTGCAAACCCCAAACAATTCCGTTACCGAAAACAGTCCCTGGATATTGACGTGACTGTGCTGTTGCTCAAAGGTGCAACACCCAAAACAAAGCCGTTATCGAAACAGCCCCTGGATTGTGCCATGACAGTGCTGTTGTTGGTCAGAGGTGCATTCCCAAACAAAGCCGTTTCCGACCCAAACAAAGCCGTTACGGAAAACATCCCCTGGATTGTGCCATGACTGTGCTGTTGCTCCAAGGTGCAAACCCCAAACAAGGCGTTACCGAAAACAATCCCTGGACTGTGCCATGACGGTGCTGTTGCTCAAAGGCACAAACCCCAAACAAAACCGATACTGGTACCGAAAACATTCCTTGCATTGTGCCATGACTGTGCAGTTGTTGGTCGAAGGTGCAAGCGTTTCGTAAAAACGAAAAACGCTTTCCGACGGATCAGGGCATTATAGCGCGCTGCTCCGCAGATCGTTCGGAGCCTTGGAGCCGGCTGCAGCCGCTTTCGTGCTCGAGCAGAACATCTGCTGGAGCTGATCTGTCAAATAGCTTCCCTCCAACTTAGCTGTGCAAAAGATACATAGCTGAGACCATACAGTCATGCAAGCGCTCTTTTGGAAGTGTTCGAGGGGGTTGAGCGAAAACCTGCCTCAAGCCATCAAGCCATGGGCGCATGCTGCAGTTCAGAGGAGGTTTGCCAGTCGACCTAGAGCCATTGCCACTGTTGCACCGATGTGCCGGAACACCTTCCGAGGGAGAGGCGTTTGTTGTTTGGATTTTTTTGGATTTTTTAGGGTTTAGGTCCTGTCCTACAGGGAAGAAAGGAAGGAAGGAAGGAACGAAGGAGGGAAAGCAGGAAGGAAGGAAGGAAGGAACGAAGGAGATGCTGCTGATCCCTGGTGCGTTGCGGAAGTCTTTCGGCCCGGAGTCAGGGTTGTGGGTTAAAAGAGTCTCATGGGCCCATGGCCACCCCCAGCGGCAGCGCGCGCAGCAGCTGCGTCTCGGCGCTACGCCGCAGTGCGCTCGGCAAAAGGAAAAAGGCAGCTCGGGGGCGGCTCGGGCGCCGATCGTCGCGGACTCTGCTGACGCACTGAGTGCCCACGCACACTCTGCACACACGGCGCACGTTCTGAGGGCTCGTAGCGGGCGGTAGCCGGGAAGTCTGCTCTCCATTCTCACGAGTCCACGACCGCAAAGCACGGAGCAGTCATTTAGACAGCAAGCAACCCTCAACTGTTACATCACTTAGTTGCAGCTTTTGGTTCCCATGGCGCACTTGTTGGCTGGAGCCTCAAGCAGAGCCGCCCGAAGCGGCATTGAGTGGCATTGAGTCCTACAGGCCTCCCGCTTCTGGAGCTTCAGGGAGTGTTAGTGAGTTAGTGTCTCCTCACGTGCGCAGACGGCAAGTTTACGTGGCTCGTTGCTCAGGACAAGCAAGTTGCAGGTCGCGTGATCTTGCAACCCGCACCAACTTTGGATTCAAGGCCGGGTGAAGCAGTGAAGGGACGAAAACAGATCTACAGCAGTACTCAGTACAAGTACTGCTTGACATCACACAAACTGGGCTGCACTCCCTTAGGGTGAGAAGTAGATACAGGGCACTGGCCAGCCCTGCTCTGCTAACCGCTACTGAATTCGGATAATTTTGACCATTATAATTATGGTGACGAAGCATCTCACGATATTATATACAATCCTGGTGGTCCTGGTGACGACAAACGTAGTTCTCGCAGAAGAGACCCAGAACAGTGAAAGGCTGATACTGCGGTAGCCCAAGCTTCGTCGCCCAAAACTCCTTCCGGACTAATTTTCGGTTCCAGAAGCCGCTCCATGATGACATTCCGTCCAGACTGATTTGGAAATTGCTGGAGCCACTGAAAGACACCTCGAGCCTTCGAGCGATTTGAAGCCTGAATGCAAGCAGCACTGTGGCGGGAGCAAGGGTCCGCACTGAGCGCAGCTTGGTCATACTTCCCCATAGAACAAACAAACCTCCAAGCAAGTAAGCTTCGGATTGGCGCAATATCCAAACAAGAAAAAACAAGACCACGAAACAGGTTGTGGGACCTTGAAGTTGCCCAGGCCACGTGTCAGCTACTCGTTCCAGGACCTTGCTACTGGTCGGCAAGCTTGCCAGAAGAGCCACAAGCCCATGTAAACCCTACGACGCCCGACCAACACATGTTCTGTGCGAAGAGGCCTTGCTTGGATTGGCCTGAGACTGTGTTAAGCTCCTCATCTGAAGCGCTGAAGAACAACCTGAAATCCCAGACTTGCCCTACGCCCTAAACTGCCCTAACCTAAACCACAAGCTAAGGTGCACCTGGAGTCGGATAGCCAGCATCCATCCGATGACGTTGGGAACGGCTTGACCAGGCAAAGCTGCGAAGGCTCTCCGTGCTGGCTTCAGAGAACGACAGAACGGAAATGATCATGGAGGTTGTGAGAAGGGCAATAAAAATAAGGGGTTGTTGAATTCCCATGCAACGCTCCGCCTTGTACAGATCCGGTTATGCCGGGGAACTCGCAAAGGCAGGGATTAGGATCAGGGCCGTCAGGATTTGGGATTCGGGATCTCAGAGTGCTTTCGGCTGCAAAGCTGCAGGCGTTGTCGGCATCGGCATTTCTCTGAATCTCGTTCTCGTATCCTGAACGAATACTGTTGACCAACACAGATGACAGGGCTGCATAACCGCAGGAAGCTTCCCCGGGCATAGTCCGCAAATAGTGTTAGGATCCCTAGATACGGTACCCCTATTCAAGAAAAGATCAAGAGTTCCCTTTATTGGTCCAGGTCGCAGAAGCGCGCGCTCGCTGAGGCCTGCGGGGACTGCAAATTTCTTTTCAGTCAGCCAAGTGCCACCAAACACGGTACCAAAGCGGTTTGGAGTGCTTGCATTACCTCATCCCAACAAGTTGATTTCATGCATAGACCCGTTTGAACGTAGTAGCTAACAAGACTGCCAATGCTACTGCCTAGTCGTACTACCACCATGCAGTACCGCTACAGCTTCCGCCACTACCGCTACCACGACCATCACCACTACCACAGAAACAATAACAACGAGCACAACCACAACAACCACACCCAAGCCGCCACCACCACCACCACCAACAACAACCACAACTTGGCCGCCGCGGAGGGCGCGTCGTTATTGTTTTGGAGCTGTTTTGGTCAAGAGCCTGAAAATCTGGAATTTTGTGTAGTTTCGTGAATAGGACTGCAGGTGTGTGTGTGTGTGTGTGTGTAACACCTGTTCGCAAAGGTTTAGATTTCTCGCAGGGGGCCGGAGTGCATCACAGAAGTCTCCAGCCAACGAAGACGCTTCTGTGTTTGCAGTGAAAACGTACCTGCAGTGGTGCACCTGGGGAGAAGAACTCCAGCTGGTGGCCACATTCTGTTGTGAGTGATTTCCTGAATGGCAATGGGGCCAAGCCATAAACCCCCAACATTTGCTGCAGTTGCTGCTTTTGAGAGGCAAGAGGTAAGCCTAAATCCTCTAAAAGTCCGACTCTCTGTGTGGTATGACTGATTCTACAGACTATGTTCAGTCCAGAGGGAGGATTGCACGAGTGTGCTTCTAGACGGCTTTCGTCGGTCGTGTCGTCTACGGTAGGGTTGCCTACTGCAATGGCCCTGATCGGCCCAGTCTTTGTGATGGACCCTGATCGGTCCGAGCCCTGATCGGCTTCAATTCAACAGAACCCCAGACCCTCGGGTCTCGCATCAATTAAAGCTCTTCGGAGTATCATGTTTTTCGCGATAAGCCTGATCGCTTAGCCGCAGACGGGACTGATTTCTTTCTGAACAGGTTTGAGGCCAGTTGGTTTCCAGGCCCTGCACCAGCCGTCAGTCTACAACAGCTCTGTCCGCCTCTGGACCATTTTAACAGCTTTTTCTGATCGAGACACACTTACTCAAAGAAGCTTACCTTTCCAACGAAGCCATGACCTCGTGGAACACATGGCAATCAAGCGACTCCAGCAGCAGCTGGGGGCAAGATCGTTCGTGGTGGAAATCCGATAAGCAGTGGCAGTCTCACACTGGGGATGCAGACTGGAAGTCCCCCCCATCATTATCGTTGCCAACTACGTTTCACTCCGACTACAAGCACTATGACAAGAATCCCCTTGGGAAAGGTGCTCATGTTTTGCATAGGGAAGTTCAGCCAACTGAATGGTCCCGCAAAGCAGGGCTAGCAGAGCGGGATATGGCTGATATCCGAGCCTACGAACTCTCTCATCGTGGCTTGGCCGACTTTTCCTTTTGTCGTTTATCGGAGGGTCGCCACCAAAGCATTGTCTGGGCGCGAAGCGGCTCGGAGTCAGTCTTGATGACAGCTTTCTTGAAGAAACTTCGTGAAAGCGGCGTTTCCATTGATGATGCTGCTAAAGCTTGTCACAAACAAGCTCCTCCTGACAAGCACAAAGAAGCCATGCGATTTATGGAACCTCTAGCTGAAGAACTACTGAGTTGCGTTTTGGCCAAAGCGCCGGTTCAGAAAAACCGATGCCATTGAAGAGCTCGCCAAAGCAAAAGCTAAACTGGCTGAGCGCGGGACCCAAACCTTGCATCTCGATTGTCGGTGAAGAACCTTTCCGCTGTCATAGCCGTGGCACAGTTTCAAACGGCTTGACTGGCCCAACATTGCCAACAGCTTTGTGCCTCAAGTAAGGCTGAAATCAAGGCAAATATTTGCCGACTGGGCGAAGCAGTGACCTTCTTCTTACATCACTGCCCAGGCTTCAACAAAGCCTCCATGTCGTGGGCCCAAGGCCAACTACATCTCCTGCTTCTTTTCTACTTTCAAGATGGCTCTCAAACTTCCTATGCTGAGAGCATTCGGGCGAAGCTTCGATGCTTTCAGGTCCATCCTTCTACGTATACATGGACCAGATTTCAAGCACCGAACGCAGTGTATATGAAGACGGCAGTAGATTGGCGCCGTTTTTCAAGTATCGATCGGCAGCCTTCTACCTACATGTACATAGGCTCCACAAGCCAAACAGTTTTCCGAAGAGAATCTAATCGATTCTCTGTTGCAAAGAAACTGTCAGCTGGAGGGGAAGCCCAAGCTGAACTGGCAATCCGGTTCTGGGTTTCCAACAGCTGCCTGGAAGATTACACAGTTTTTCTCATCTGCCCATGCGAAACGTACAAGGAAGCATGGATCACAGAGCATTGTCTGATAGGGAGATGGCAGCCAAAGCTCAATCATCCTATGTCTGTTCATGTTTGAAGCGTAGTGCCTTGGGCTTCCGGCCCAACAAAAGAGTCAGGCACTCTGTAGCCTCAAGATTCGGTCTTCGGTTATGGAGAAAGCTTCGAAAGAAGCTTCATCGTCAGTCTCAACCAGAACCATTTCAGCTCACGAGATGGTCGGCATGGGAGATACTTTTCAATCTTACATGCTTCAGTCGGGCTCCGTTTGAAGAAGCCGAAAGACTGCGAAGCGACCGTTTTGTGCCTGACGAGCTGTACTCTCTAATTCGTTTGAGCAACTGTTTGGAGGAACCTGGCAAAAGCAAAGCCAGGCAAATCCTCAAATCCGCTTGCAAATTTCGCAACATGTAATGGCCCAAGTCTTCTTTGGGGCTGCCGCTGAAGTTCACGTCGGATCCCAGCTTCGCTTCCGAAGTGTCGCGATGGATCAGGCACCAAGTGATCAAGCGCAAGCACATCTTGGTGCCCTTTCACCTGCCTCTATCGAAGATTCGAGAGCAGCCCCATCAATCCCTGAAGGACTTTTGCACAATTTCAAGGAGTGGGACACATGGCTCCAGCATCACTCTATTGATGATGTGCCGTGTCCGTGCCACAAGTTCTCCGGCCACTTGCACGAGTCTTGCTTGACTCGAGGCCACATTGTTGCAGGTATCGAACAGTTGGGTAGCCTGCACACATCCTTTGAAAAACTGGGAGTTGGCAGTGCTTCGTCAGCCTTCTTCCCAGCCGAGCATGAATTGTTCAAGCACAATTGCAAAATGTTCTCTTCTTGGAGACGAAAACATTATCTTCCCCCGCATTTGGAGCTTGAGTTTCAGGAGATGCTCCAACAACAATGGACCAAACATCTCCAGCACCTCAGCCAAGATCATTGTGCACTGTGAAGACCATGAACCGAGTCATGTCATGGTCTTCTGTCCTAAGTTCTATCTTCAGGCTGCCATGAATACCTGGCAAGGTTTTCGAGCCAGTAGAAGGGTCGCCAGAACAATGGACAAAACAGGTGCTGGCACAAATCCCAGAAATTTTGAAGAAGAGGTACCGATGGGGCATCAACCCCTCAGGATCCCTTCCTGTAGGCTTTGTGTTTCTCAAACGAAAGAAAGAATTTTTGAAGGGGAGAACGATAATATCGTACTTCCACAGTTGCATCAAAGACTTGCTGAAGGGGGCCTCACAGGCCATTCTTCTTTGGTGAAGCTGGTCTGGCCGGAGGCCATGGGCCTAGCAACAACACCTCAACTTTGGAAAAGCATGCGTGATTTCTTCGAACGGACGCCAGCCGATGTGTATCTGGCAGAAGTCAACGATGACTGAGTTGGGTTTTTCAACTCAGTACCTCGGCAGCAGATTTTAGATTCCCTCTCGTCTCTTGTACAGATGCATGACGATAGAGGGTACCCGACTCACATCACAGTGTCTCTCAGGAAGAGACCGAATTGTGAAACAGCATGGCCGGGCAAACCAAGAGCCAAAGGTGCGAAGCACATCCGATTCATACACGTTTCCGACCTTTGCTCAATTGTAGAAGTGTCGTTTCGAGCAGGAGTGTTCTCCACGCTGGGGCTGCTTTTCAGGCAGATCCGTGGAACTTGTATGGGGAATCAGATAATTAAGCCCTATCCTCAGCAGTTTGCCTGTGACTCAAAGGGAATCCTGTTGGCAAAGAGAGTGGGTTCAGTTTCTCCACTCAGCTCAGTTTTTCGACACTGCAGCCTCGGAACTGCTCCTCTGTAGAAATGTGGACAATCCTCTGGTGCTTTGCGATGAGAATCATCTCTTGCATCCATGTTTGCGAGATTTCCAGCGTCTCTCCTTTTATGGGGAGACAATCCAGCTTGAAGAAGTGACCAATCATCAGTTTCTTAGTTTTCGAATCAACTCGGCCAATCGGACGGTGACCTATTTACAGCCAGACAAAGCCTGGTCCATCCGAAACCCACAGTCAGCGGGAAGCTGGTCCAGCCGCATTTCCGGATATTTTTCCAGAAAGGCTTTGATTGTACAGTACTCCTGGCCACCGTCAGATAGAGCTCGTCAAGTACAAGAGCTCCGTCAACTGTACAGATCTAGAGGATTTCCTGATGAAGTGCTGCCGTGAGTCACAAACAGTGCTCCCGCAGCAATTTGGTTTGTTTTGATATGTATGCTTGAAAGCCCAATGCGCCGAGTCTTTAATTCAGTCTTTTCAGCAGCAAGCAAATTTCCTGACAAGCTGCCGATCTTGCAATGTCGTCCTATGTGTTTCAATTCTTTTGCGGACCTGGAGAGGGAGGCTCCATGAGCGTCAATCCTTCAGCAGCTGCTTCTTTGCGTCCAGCAGCTGCTCGAGCCCTCCCACCTCCGCGACCACGACCTTCGTCTGCCCCCAGCCTACCTGCAGTACCGGGCCAAAGGCCACCTCACCCTCGTCGGGCACAAGAAAACCGCGCTGTCCCGGTTCGGAATAGCGCGTAGCGCCTAAGCAAGTGAGCCCAAAAATTTGGACCTGTCTTCCTTCTTTTGATGCACACTTCTCTGAGAGGACCATACATGTTGATAGGCCACCAAGACATGAACTCGGGCCCTGTGCCATGAGAAGGATGCCTGAATTAAACGTTCTTTGAGGTGCTCCTTCCATCGGATAGTCTTCTTATCAATGGACGGTGAGAGAAGGAACATAACTCCGTCTGCCCTACTGATATCGACTGGCTTCTCTGCGGTCGCTGCCGATTCTTCCTGCGGTGCAGGGGTCTGGGACCGCCGGCGTTGCCGGGGGTTTGGCTTTTCCTTTTGGTGCCCCAGGCGCACCCTTTTATGCCGAGCTCATGCACTGCCAGCCCTCGACAGTAAATTCGGCAGTCTCATTCCAGTGCGTCTCCTGTCAGGCCAAGACATCACACGTATCCGGCACCTTAGTGTGGAGCCACGCTTTGACCTCAGCCCACTGTTGTACGCCTAAATGCCCGGCGTTCCACGACTGTAATCTCAAGTGTTTGCTGTGCATGCCCCCACGAGAACGATGCTCAGGCATGGATAAGAGAGTAGGATGAGACTGTGTAAGCTGCCCCGACGAGTGAGCCGGTAGGATGGGGGGAGGCTCAAGGCCGCATTGCCTAACATAGTCAGGCGTCAAGGTGCCATGCCGGTACTGTTGACTGCGCGAAATGCCCTATTGCATGCCCTGCGAAAGGCTATCTTGCGAATGCTCATTTGCGAAGTCTGGTGCTGAGGCGATGCCGCCATCCGCTAGTTTCGAAAGCCGGACCTGGGTCCAGGAGACTCCTTTCACCCCGCGGACAGGTGAAAACCCTACCGCCTACCTCGTTGCTGTCATATGCGACGTTAACTGGCGAGGCTCAGGAATTGGGACCCGGCTGACCACAGAGGCACCAGGCTGGGGCGCAGGCACTATGGCTCAGGCGGTCGGACAACCTTGACGCTTCGCGAAAGGAGCATGTTGCGAGCCTCCAGAGTTAGCACCCCTGGCCTGGTTAGCACAGCCACTCTGGCTGCTGTGGTCCGTGCAACAGCAACAACAACATTTCATTCACACGCAGCGGGGGAGGCTGTCTGAGGTGAAACTGATCGTCCACGCTTTGCGAGGGGTCGACCTAGTGCCCTGCTTGCTACTTGCGCGGTCACTCCTCACGGCAAGCCGTGCCTCAGCGCTGCACTTGCACACGCTCCGCCCCTCAGGGCTGCAAGCTGTGAAGTGGGAAGCGAGTGTGTCTTCAGAGAATTATGCGGCATGTAGAGTGTCGGCACTCGCTAGAAAGCTCACCGGCTTGATTGCAATGCATCACTGGCTGATTGGCAACAGATCATTTTGCACTCCGTTGCTGTCTCGAGAGAGTACTCTAGCCTCGCTGTGAAGGCTCTGTGCGAACCACTAGCTCTATGTTGTAATAGAGGCGGTGAGGCAATGAGACACTCAGTAGAGGCATGCCAGGCGCCATCTCCAACTCGTTGTTGGTGTTCACTGATGGCGGAGTAACTCCTGCCGGGCCAGTGCTTGTGACATGAAGTTCTCCAGTTCCCGGATGGGAAATCGTGGAGGTCACAGCCTTTGGTGGGGGGCCCAGGGGAGGAACTCCTCCTGGGATTCCACCTTTTACTGGCACTTCAGATGCCTTAACTGTTCCTCCTGATGCAGATTGACAGGCACCGGCGGCGGCGGGCCCTTAGGTGCATCAGCCTTGGGTGCCACAGCGTCATCTGAGTCTGACTCCCGGATAGCATCGCTAGATGGCGGCGATCTGGAAAGGTGAGGACGACGCCTCACTGGTGGAGGGGTGCGGGAGTTCGCTCTGGTGCTACTCTTCTTCGGAGTTTCGGGCATGGCTACTGGTGACGAGACAGCTGGTGAGTTGAGCCTGTGCAAGATCCGAGCATGAGTCGCTGTTTGTGGTCCTTTGACTGGTAGTTCGCTTGCAAAGACTTGGTCCGAGGCTCTGCATCGAGTTGTGGATCTGACCTCGGGATGCTTGGTTGCTGGCAGTTGGTGCAAGCTAAGTTAACCTTTAACCTCAGATTTATTGCCTGGGCGTCTGCGAAGGCTGCTTGGGGAGCGGCTCCACCATTTGGCGGGGCTCCCTTTCTGGAGTCAGAGCGGCCTATTGTCGCCTCCGTACTTGGTGCCTGATTTCAGACTCTGATAGTACTCTATGACAGCGGGAGGCGCTACGGTTGGGGTGAGAATCACGGCGTTGTTGCTACGGAAAAACTTCACCCCTGCCTGTGAGGCCTTGCGTGGGTTAACTGCCACCAACATGGACGAGCTACGAAATGGATATGCTGCCGTCCCTCCCTGCCACGTCCTCCTTTGCCGCGGCCCTTGGAGATCTTGCTTTGTGGCAGCAGGCCTTGCTGACGTATTGGGTCGTACAAGGACCAGAATGTGCCATGGTAGAGCATTTCGGGGAGCATCTCCTCCGTGAGTTCCTCTAACACCTCTGTCGAGTCCACGTCCGAGCGAGAATGTCCTTGCAGCGCCCTGATATACTTCGTGCCTTGGCAGTCCCCCAACTCGTACCTGCCTTTGGAGTTGTGACGAACAATTTCCATAAGGTCTCCTGCCGTGGCCTGTTGGTTCTGCACTCGTGGCCATGACAGCACATCCTCCAGTTTGGCCCAGCCTGCTGTCGTGACATTGATGTACGGTCTGTGTCCGTGCCTGAGACATGCTGCCAACGCTTTGGATACTTCGAATGAGAAGTTGGTCTCCGGATTCGTGGAGGCATTGCTATAGTCACCCAGGTCACCTGGTTGACCCTCCCATGCCACAATAGAGGAGCTCCTTGGTGTGACTGACCTATGGCCAGTAATCTCTGCGACATCGGTTGGGGGAGGAACTCCACCCTTTGACCCTGTCGCTGGTTCTGGAGCTGGAAGGGGAGGAACTCCTCCTTCCTTGCCTCGATCTGATGAGGCTGCTTCGGTAGGGAGATCATATCCCAGAGCCGTGAAAGATTCACGAGCCTGTCGAAGCGGGATCTCAAGCATTCCGCTCCACTCGCGGAGATAATCTCCTAAGGAGAGAATCTCCTTTGTTGAAATTTGGAGCAGCAGCGCTCGGATTTTCACTGAGTCAAAGGAATATATTAGTTGATTTGTTTTCTTGCCACGTTTTTGCGATCCAGAGTGAGCAGCTTCCACCTCGATCATGGGCCGGACGAATATATGGCGAGGTCCTATCCTCACCAGGCAACTGTATCCGGCCGCGAGATGCCTGTTCGAAATCTTGTGGAGATACACCCCTGGGCAGTCCTCGAAGCTTCTTGTGCTAGAGAGATCAGGCGTCGAAGGTAGAAGTCTTCCTGTGGCTAGTATCCCATGCAAACATTCCAGATGTGTGCCGTGGAACGCAACCTCGCTGTCTCCGGCAGGAAGGATGTTCGGTGAAGAATACTCAAATCTATACCATCCCTTTTCCTCCGCTGTTGGGAAACCGAGCTTCGACAGCAAGGGTTCATTGGCCAGGCCCCGGCGGGTAGCTAAGAAGGTCTCGAGAAGGGCATTGGCGATCTCCGGGGTCGGCCTCTCCGCCTGGTCGAGGCCATCACGTAGTTGCTGTGTCACTGTCACCATTATTCGGTGGTTGTTCAGATCGGTGATGGAGCCGGCGCAGTCTGAGATAAGACTTGGAAAAGGCGTATACCCCGCAGACTGGAGAACTTTGAAGGCTGCTTCAGTTCGTTCATCTGTGGCTTGTTGTGGAGAAGGTTCCCCTGAGGGAGGATCTCCGCTCTTAGCCTTAGCTGCAGGGGGAGTATCTCCACCCTCACTTTGCCCAGTGCTTCTCTTTTTGGAAGGAGGAGGAGGGGGAGTGACTCCACCCTTTCCACTTCCCGGCTCTTCCGATCCGCCAGTGCCTTTTGAGGCACCTTTGTGTGCTGGATAACTTTCGCCGTGAGCACGGGCGGAGCGCCTCCACTGGCGCAAGAAATTTCTATATGTGACATGTGGAAGTTGATCACGTATCCGTCGCTGGCAGAAATCCGCATACTCATCCTGAAAGGAGGGATCTTGAGTTGACTCTGGTCGAGACATGTTGTTGGTTTTTGAGAAAAACCTGCGGTGTGATGGCACAATCTGAGTCTGAGTCACTTGGCAGGTGAATATGCTGTCCGAGCACCGGGCCACCGAAGAAAAGATGACGGACCTGCATCTTTGGAGGTAGTTTGCGGAAGGCGCTGTGTAATTCTTGGCAGGTGATGGGACATTTTGGAGTCTGCATTCCATCAGAACTGTTAAAAACCCCTGGGGAGAACCTCCACCAGCTGTACATCCCTCATTGGGGAGAAGCTCCATCGAGACGAGGGGAGAAGCTCCACCTGATGCTCTCCTACTGTTAAAAACCCCTGGGGAGAAACTCCACCAGCTGTACACATATGACAAGGGGAGAAACTCCTCCGATTGTTGGGAAGAGACTCCTCCTAAGGGAGCATCTCCGCAAGACCTTCAGGCTCAGGAAGCGGCTGCCGTGAGACGATTGTACGACACATCCCACATCGCTGTAGCCAAATTAAGCTTGCGATCTTCTGCGAAGAACGTTGCCCTCAGAGCTTCAACCTCCTCTAAGTAGATTGTTCTGGTGTCGACCGGCAAGAACTTACTCACATATGATATAATGTGAGTCTCCCTCTCCAGGGCCTCGAGATCGAATCTGTGAAGGGAGATACTTTCTGGGGCCACTAATTCCCCCGAGGTCATGTGAGCAACTGTAAGATACGCTAGGCCCAGCTCGGTCAGAACTTTTCGCCTTCGGTATCTGATCTGTGCCCACTCGTCTACGCTGACTATGGTGTGAAGGTGCTTGATCACCTGCCGGACCCCGCTTTCCGGGAGTAACTCCACGGCAAGATTAAGGATCTCGTCCTTAGTGATGAGCCCGAGCGCCTTCACTCGCTCTCGCAGCTCTGTGAGCACTGCCCAGGGGAGTATCTCCAAACCTTGGGACTGCTGGTGCAGATAGTGGACGGCTGCTATCGTCAGAAGCAACATCATCGCCAAGTGAGTCGGCGTCTGATCATACATGTTGGGAGAAGGAGAGAATGCACTGCCGAACCTGAGAGCTTCTGAGCCTGAACGCTTAGTGCAAAAGAGGAACGTCTGTGATGCTCTACAAGAGATCCCTGCATCGTGCAGAGTGCTCCGCGGGAGGGCCTCCTCGCAGCTTGTCGAAAGATGCCACAAGCTCCTCGCGATTGTGCACAGGGTGGGAGTAGCTCCTCTTCTAAGGGGTTTACTTTTCGACTAAGCTCTTAGTACCAGGCCGGCCCACTCGTGGGGCAAATCCGATCAATGATCTATTCCTCAGGAAGAGATCAGGAGAGCAAATCACGACTCTGGCGAACCAACGGCGAGGGTTGAGTTCCCAGGCGCTGAAAATCCGCATTTATGAGCGAAAAGGCTGTATTACCAACTAGGGACTGCAAGGTGTCCTGAAAATCAGAAGTGGCCGCCCTGGTTGACAGCTGGATCTGGATTCGGACTGGACCGCCCGTCATGCTCTCAGCCAATGGTCGCGAGGTTTTGAAGAGCTTGATGTGTTCCGGATCGGAGGAGATTCGTGTGATTGCGTCCCCCAGTCCTGAAACAACTTGAGCCGTAGTGAGAGGGTCTTCCACCGACTCAGTCATCTTCTGATCGGTGGGGCTCCACTCCAGGAACGGCCAATCGCCGTCCGGCGTCATCAGCTCATCATTCTGCAGGCGCTCCTGTATGCTTTTATCCCGGCTGGTAGTCACCAGTCTCTCCTTAAGTTCACGGAGTAGCTTCAAGGTCAGAGCTGCTCTGGGAGGGATCCCTGTGGGACTGTTCTTGACTCGCTGAGATTCTTCGTAGAGGTGGGGAAGAATAGAGTGATCTTCGGTTCGGACATATGAGACGAACGTCACGTCCGAGGCGAGAGCTGTAATTTGCTCGTCATGTCGGAGTGCTAACCGCGCTATGGCGTTGATCAACTCTTTCGATACATTGCCATGTCCTTGCTGAGTGTTGCCACTGTTCCCATTTTGGTTTCTGGCTGCTCCATTCCCTCGGCCTCCGCTTCCTCGTCCCCTGCTTTTGCCCCCTCGCTGTTGTCCTCTGCCTCGTTGCTGGGGAGTACCTTCACCACGCTGTCGCTTCAGGGGAGAATCTCCACCTGACGGACCTGCATCTCCCCGTTTAGGGGCGGAGCTCTCATCCATCGATGCTCGCTGGAAGAGCTCTTGCAGAGACATTACTCGGGAGATTGGCTACGTCCTTGGGCTCGTGAGAGACGGGGCTGCGAGCTAGGAATATGACGTAGCTATTTTCTTGAAGCAGGGATCTTCGAGGGTACAGGGACTAGGGGGGTGGGAGTCATCACCAACATACCAGGTGTCTTCTGTGTGTACAGCTGCGCGGTAGTGGCCACTAGTGGACTCCATTCCTAGGTGAATGATCACTGCCTCGACTGAGTAGGTGCAGAACGAAACTCGGGATGTGTGGTCCAGGAAGACAGGAATCTGGACTTGCTGTGAAATTGTGATGCGACTGTTATCCTTAGCTTCACCAGCGAATCTCGGTAAGGCTAAGCACACCTGCTGTGCAGCTTCTATGAGAGCACATGAGCGCTCCTGAGACGACCATGCAACTAGCATGTCCTGGAGGTTGGTCCTGATCGCTGTGGCAAGATGAATGGGAGAGCCCCCTTCTTCATCCACTATCACGCCTTCCGGTACTGAGGCCCTAGTTTCCCACTGTCCAAATCCTGATGCGGAGAGATTCCGAAACACTTGCTGCAGGAACTCAGCAGAGTCGTGCTGGCCTCCGTCAAAGAGCCAGCCCTTGGTGAGCTCCGAGAAGACTCTGTGTTCAGGGGTTATTCTCGCAAGCTGACTGATCCGGGATGCCTCTTGAAAAGTCTCCTCTGAAGGATCTGATAGCCAGTGGAGGCACTGCAGACCTGAGTTGGCGTAGCAGTGGTTGCGAGTATTGGCTCGTAGGAGAAAGCCTTCCAGTCTAAACACAGGGTGAGGGATTCCTGGAGTTGGTTCAGGAGGGTTCTTTGTGACTGTCTTCGCTGGTGCAGTGGATTTTGCTCGAGTATATTCACGAGGCTGCTTGCTGAGTTGCTGACGCGCTACCTCCTGCAGTACGTGCATCTGCAGTAATGGAACACACTGCTGAGAATGCCTACCCGGGGCATCCACACGATGTTTGCAGTATCGACAGCTATCTCCTTTGTGGAAGAAGACCTTAAATTGATTGAGTCTTGGTTGGAGAGTTTTCTCCAGCTTGGCCATCACCTCAGGATGCTGCTTGTTTAGATGCTGTTTGGCGCCTTTCTAGCCTACAAGGACCTGACCACATAGTGCGCAGTGTTCCATCAGGTATTCATGAAACGCCGGATTTCGAGCGGCGCCTTCCGGATTGTCCTGGGAATCAGACTGAAGACGCTCTACTAGTGAGATCCGGTTCTGTGCTTCTAAGGGAAGCTCTTCCTGCTGTCTAAGCAAAAGCTCTACCCTAGGGCAGGTGGATGCCTCGACATGTTTGCGAAGATAAAACACTGTCCGGAATGATGCTCGACAGGCTATACATGTTGCTGACCCTGGCATTGAGTGCAAAATAGGATCAAATTTGGGTCCTTTCAGGCACTGCTGAGAATCTGGGTGAGCCTTCTGCAAGTGGCGACGGAGTGCTCCGGTGCCAGAGGGGCATGCTCCACATTCACCACAGGTCAGCAGCTTATCCTCCACGTGGTGTGAAGAGAAGTCTGTCGAGAGACCTTCTCAGGCCTGGCTAACTGCCTCAGCACGCAACTTATAATGTGGGAGAAGCTGGGGATCTGAGTGTTGCTGTCTCTTTATAAACTGGGTCATTCTCTTTTGCAGCTGCTCCTTCACGTGAGGAATCCGTATTCTCCGGAGTAACTCCTGGTTTGATTCCTTCGTTTCCTGGGAGTAACTGTTCGTTTGTAACCTAGTGCACGTAGTCCCAAGTGGAGTGTGTAGAGTAATCACAGGAACACATGAAACATGTGTGTGAACCGCGACACGGAGGCTTAAGCAAGTCAGCCCGCGAAGTGAGAAAAGTGTGCTTGCGAGTAGAGTGGGAAGGAAGGCTTGAGAAGCCTTTAGTTTCAACATGGTAGCGGAGCTCCCTGATTCAGACCTCTTGGGAGCAATGAAGCTATCACAAGAACAACAGGTAGCTGTCGCCATGGTTTCCTTGGCTTTGGCTTTTTCGCTGATGTGTCTGGCGAGAAGCTTTGTGAAAGAACTTGTGAGAAAGGAGACGGTGGAGCGCGTAGCTCCAGCTGAGGAGGAGGTGCCAGAACTCTGGTACTCGCCTTACGGAGAGAAGACCCACGTTTCAGGAAGATGTCATGGCCTCAGGAACGCAACCAGTGTACACCGAGTACTACCATGCAAGTACTGCTGCCCCGGTGGACTTCGATCCCGGGAACAACGCACCTTCGAGTACAAGAGAACCTTTTTGGAAGCAGCAGGAAAGTACCTTTGGCTAAAAGTTTTCATGGTTGTGGTTCTCATGGGCATGTCATGGTTCATGGTGTTTGAAGTGAACGAGACCTACGGCTACCCGTTGGCCACGAACCGCATGCTGAACCACAGGAACAAGGTCCTCAGCCTGGACGACAAGAACCCTAAGAAGAAGCATGTGATAAAGGAGATTACGCCAGCGGATGTTGTACCTGCCGGGATGAGCCAAGAAGGTGATCACACAGAACTTTTCACGTTGTGGTCGCATCTACATGAGCCCAATACCAAACCGAGAACGAGAACGAGATCAACGTCACGAGCTACCTCAAGAAGACGAACGTGTACTCCGAGTTCTACAAGAACAGAAGAAAAAGAACAAAGTTGCAACTACAGTTTTCATGATGGTGATGTCACGGAGTATAACGAGAACCTAGAGAACGAAGAAGTGCCCCACGTGAACTACTACAAGAAACTTGTGTTTGAGTTGGTTTTGGAGTTTCAAGAGTACCTTGCGAAAGCAGGAAGAAGCCTTGAGCCCGTCGTGAGCTACGTCGTGCGCACGTGTCACCCAGTTCTACTTCTACTTGGGACCCCGCTCGGTATGGTCACTTGGATCTACCTCTATTTTTGGGTCAGAGTTAAGCAAACAAAAAGAGAACAGTTGAAGAAGAAGGTTTCGAGAAGGAAGTTGCACAGGTCAGTTTGCAGCGTTCTTTTCAAGAAGCGAGTCTGGTTGCATGTTGTGTTGCTTTACAGTCACATGCAGAGTGCAGTTGCAATGGAGGAAGCCTTGCAAAGGCTTACGGACCTCACTGCCCAAAACACACAGCAGATACAAGCACTTGCCCAAGCAATGAACAGTCAGCAAGCGCAGGCAGGTACCGCTTCACAACAACTACAGGAACTCGCGCAGTCAGTTTCACAACAGCAGAGAGCGATTACGGAAGCAACCCAAGCAACCAACACAGCATTGTCACAACAAGCAGAGCTTACTGCAAACGCGGTTGCAGCAACAGGAAAGCTTACAGCAGACGCAGTTACAGCACTGTCGCAGCACGCAGAGTCAAGAAGGCCAGGAGAGATCGACCTCCACAAGATGATCAAATCTCCAGAAGTCTTTGGCCCTACTACATACAAGGAAGACCGTGATGGTTTTCTAGAGTTTCGGTTGAAGCTGAGAAGTTGGATAGGCGCTCTCAACAACGACATCCTTGAGAAGATCAACGCAGTCGAGATGGATAGAAGAGAAGCATCATGGGAATGGAGTAAACTTAACCCAGGTGAACAAGCACTTTCAAGAAAGCTACATTCCATTCTCACCAGCTATACACGTGGCCGTCCTCTACGAACTCTAAAACAAGTGCCCAACGAGAACGGTTTCGAAGCATGGAGGTTGTTGGTGGAGGAGCATCAGCCTCACAACCGTGCACGTTCTCTACAACTACTTAACGGAGTTCTTCACTACAGGTTCGACAAGCAAAGGTCAACACAAGAAAATTTCCTAAAGTTCGAGGAGTTGATTGAAGAGCACGAGAGAGCGAGTGGAGACCTTGTTGCGGATGATATGAAGATTTCTATCATTCTTGGAGGAACCGAAGGGAACATGAGACAACATCTTCTACTCAACCAGAAAGAGACCACAAAGTACGGAACACTACGACAGTACCTCCTCTCCTACGAGCAAGCAGCAAGGTGCACTACCACAGACCTCATCAACTCAGGAAAGGACCACCAAGGACAAGCAGACATGGATGTTTCACGAGTGGAATGGTGGAAAGGCAAAGGAAAGGACAAAGGGAAAGGAAAGAAAGGAAAAGGATTTGGCAAGTACAAAGGCAAAGGCTTCGGCAAAGGAAAAGGAAAAGGAGAAAGCCAGTACTACTACAAAGGTCGAGGAAAAGGAAAAGGACGAGGAAAAGGAAAAGGAAAAGGCAGAGGCCGAGGATATGGCAAAGGCGGGGGAAAAGGCTACAGCAACAAAGGAAAAGGCAAAGGCTACAACAACCCAGGAATTGGTGTTTGCCACTACTGCCAAAAGCCTGGACACTACGAAGCCAATTGCAGACTCAAGCAGAGAGATATGCAGCAGAACGTCAGGAACGCACAGGAGGAAGACGAGCAAAGCGTCAGGACACAGCCTACTATAGTTCCAAGCAGTAGCGCTTCAGCAGCCACAACAACAAGAACTACAAGCGCGAAGTCTACAGCTAAGCCAACAGTTCGGCAGATCGCGATGTACCACATGGACGACGATCCCGTCACGTACCCTGAAGTTTTTGAACTTGATGAAGACGAAGAAGAGCTCGAGATTGAGTACTTTGGAAGAGTTTTGAGAGTGACGGAAGCGGAAGAGTTTGTTTGTCAGAAGGAGAAGAGAGCGAAGAAGAGCAAGAAGATCCTCTACTAAACTGGTACCTTGGACGTGAAGCACTACCACCACAAGAAGTTCTCCCAGTACGCGTTGTAGAGGAAGAGTTTTTCCAGGAAAGTGATCTTCACCAAAGAATCGAAGTTATCCTGGATTCTGGCGCAGACGTTTCTCTTGTGCCCTCTTGGCTAGGAAGAGAAGGAACCCCGTTGAAGGTTCGCCCTTCGTCCATTCAGGACGCACAAGGAAAGGCAATAAAGACGGAAGGCAGAAGGATGCTGAACTTAACGTTCTTTGACGACGACGGAAGCTTTTGTCGCATTCAGGAAGCCTTCACCGTTGCCTCGGTGATCAACCCGCTGATGGCCATAGGCAAGCTGTTTCGAGAAGGTTGGGAGTTGCGAGTTAACGAAGAAGAAGGTATGTGTCTTACAGATGGAAGCTCAAGAATACCAGTGCATCTCCACAAGAACAGCTTGGCAGCCTACGCCTACGTACAAACTCCTTCAAGAAGCAAAGGCTACAGCAGCAACAACTACAAGATGGTTCGCACTGTTGTCCAACTCAACAAGCACGTTCAGGAAGCAGTGAACAAAGAAGAACCTGGTTGGCACAACACAGACAGCATGGTGATCGTGAAGTACGCCACTCAAAGCAGCTATGAGAACCCATCTCTCATGTACAGCCCTACGCACTTTCCGTACAGAAGCACTTTGGTGAAAGAAGAGAGAGGATGGAGAGCAGTCGAAGTTTCAAGAAAGTACTCCGAGAAGGCAGACCCTTTTGAAGAGTTTGCTGAAGGAGAAAAGGAAGTGGTTACAGCCATTTCAGCAAAGCCAATTCCACTTTGGATCCTTGGCACTCCTTACGCTGCTGGAGATCGAGCAGACCAAGAAAGCCATGGTCGTGACTACTGGAAGATGGATCTTGAGAAAGGAGAAGTTGTTCGTCACCACGTAGTACCAAGAACTGTTTTGTTTGACCCGACAGGTGTTTCCAACTGTCCTGTCCTCCTTGGAGATCTCGAGAACAGCAGATATACCCAAGGAGACTGCATCTACAGTACAGAAATCTACGAACACAGTGACGACTGGAGAGCAGACCGTTTACCTCTACGTGAACACTTTCGTTTGCCGTGGATTGGTCAAACAAGGTTTCGTGTGAAGCCAGAAGTTGTTGAAGACCTGAAGGCAGAAGCTGCAGCAGAGGAGCTAAAGCAGAAGAAAGAAGACCACTACAAAGAGAAGGAAGATTCAGCAGCACCACCAGAAGCAGAGGAAAGCAAAGACGAAGAGATGAGAGAAGCACAAGCAGACCAAGAAGCACCACAAGAAGTTGTTGAAGTTTTGGAGGAAAGCTTCTACCACGAAGGCGTCGAGTACACAGCACAAAGGAGCAGTCTTAAAGAACTACAAGCACTTTGCAGAGAGTACGGAGTGAAGACCACAGGAAGCAAGAAGCAGCTCTTGAAGAGACTAGCCACAGCAGTCAGAGAAGAAAGGCTCAGCACGCAACACAAGGAACAACGGGAACACCGCCAAGCATACCACTTGGCACCACCACAGGAACCAACGGAAGAGGAGAGAGCGTACCACAACTTGACGCACCTTCCGTATCAGCCTTGGTGTCCCCATTGCGTTGCTATGAAAGCACGAGACACGAGAAGACAACCACAAGAAAGGATTGAGCAAGCCAAGCAGCTCTACGGATTCCGCGAAGCCCGTCATCAGTTTTGACTTTTGCTATACAAGCACCACAGGCAGTGAAGAGCCACCAGCAGTGACTCTTGTCGCTGTGGACAGCTGGAGCAAGGCAGTTCTTGCGGTGCCCTGCAAGAGGAAAGGAGGTGCAGGAAGCACGACGCATCTCGCGGAAGCGCTCGTGCAGTTCACCACGCAGCTCGGGTACAACACCCTCGTTCTCAAAGCAGACAATGAGAACGCAGCCAAAGCACTCAAGGACAAAGTACAGAAGGTACGCAGCAGCCTTGGGCTTTCTACAACACTACAGGAAAGCATTCCTTACGACCACGAGAGCAATGGAGCCGCAGAAAGAGCAACACAGACAGTACGAAGGCAGGCGAACACTATTCTCGATGAGCTCAGAGAAAGAACAAAGCTAGGAATACCGCACAAGCACGCAGTAGTGAGCTGGGCGTTTAGACACGCCTGCTGGCTACTCAACAGGTTCGCAGTTAGCAGCTCCACAGGAAGAAGGCCACAGGAAGTTATCCACGGATACCCCTACTCAGGGAAGCTTGTACCCTTTGGTACTGTTGTGATGGCGAAGAGGTTGAAGATCAAAAGAAAAGGCGACAGGATATGGAACGCAGGAATATTTTTAGGCAAGACAGAGCAAGACACATGGATCGTTGCACAGCCTGATGGCATACATATCACACGCAGCGTGAGACCACTACCAGAACAGTACGACTCCAAAAGAACAAGCAGCATAGAGGTCCATACCTGGAACCTCAACACACCACTCCTTGGAGCAAGAGTACTTCCAGAGAAGAAGCAAAGACAACGACCACAGCTAAGCATCCTGCCCCCTGTTGCCGAGGAAGAACGCGAACAGCTCGAGAACGACGAGGCCGCTAGCGACCCTCCGAGTTCGGAGGACAGCAGTGAAGAGCAGCAGCGAGCACTTGAAGACAGAGAGGAACAAAGCGAAGGCAGCAGCATGAGTGTGACGAGAGACAGAAAGAGAAGAGCTGCAGTTGATGACGACACCCTTTTGGAGGAACTCAGAGCAGCTGAACCACTTACAGCCTCAGCTGAAGCACTTTCAGCGCCAGCTGAACCAAGAGCAGAAGCAAGCAAGCACAGCCTTGAGCCTGAGGAACCAAGCTCACCCAGCAAGCTACGAAAGCAGGTCAACAGAGCAGAGGAAACAGACGGTTACCTCAACATGCCTCATGATGATGAAGTCTACGAAGCAGATGATGAGTTTGTGTACGAGTCGGAAGAAGAAGAAGAGGAGACGGAGAGTGAACCAACGGAAGTTTCTACCAAGGTCCCTGTCGAGTTCTTCGATGAGGAGAAAGGACCACCGAACGTGGATCCAGCTTTTCTTCAGAAGTTGGATGATGAAGCTACAGTCAAAGAAATCAAGAGGTTAACAAAAATGGGAGTTATTTCGTTGGTTTCTACGGACCCTCAGGAAGCAACTGAGAACGTACCTCTGGTAGACTCAGAACAAGAACTTCACAAGTGGTTGACAACGAAGTTGGTGAAAGATTGGAGGTTCAGAGAAGCTACAAGTTTTGAAGTTGATGAAGCCACAGCAGGAACAACAAAGCCCTAGCAGATTCAGAGATGCTGGCAGCGACGTGCCAGGCTAGTAGCAAGAGAATACAAGACAGAAGGAAAAAGAGAAGATATATTTTCTCCTGCGACAAGCCCAGGAATTACAAAACTGGTACCCATGTTGGCTCTCGCCAACAATTGGGCGATCTACAGTGTCGACGTGAAGGACGCGTTTCTACAAGTCCCTCAAAGAACACCTTGTTTGTGTCGAGTACCTGAAGAAGCAGCTCACGTTGTACAAGCAATGCAGGAACAACCAGAACGCAACCCTGGAACTTGGTGTTGGAAGTTAGGAAGAGTTTTGCCAGGTCAACGCGACGCATCCAGTCTTTGGTCAGACTTTTGTGATGGTCTTTTGGTGGAAGAGAAGTTTGAGCGTTGTACAGCAGTTCCAGCACTTTACCGTCTTCTACGACAAGGAAAAGTGGTTGCAGTTTGCATTGTACATGTAGATGACTTGCAGTTTGCAGGGAAGAAGGAAGTCATCGAACCAATCCTCAAGAACCTCAAGAAGAAAGTGAACTTACAAGTTGAAGGACCCCTCCTGAACGAGGAAGATTACGAGAAAGGATTTTCTGAAGAGACCGTGAAGTTTCTTAAAAGGAAGTACACGTACGAACATCATGAACTACGAGTACATAGCGATAGCAAGTACGTGAAGAAACTCGTGGAGATCCTCAAGCTGGAGAAGAAGAAGGCCAAGAACTCTCCTTGTACACCAGCCAGTCAGGAACCTGACGGATCCCAAGAACTGGGCGAGGAACACTCGAGAACGTACAGAAGTTGTGTCGGCATTTTGCTGTACGTGGCGCACGACCGTCCGGACATCCAGTTTGCAGTACGCAGCCTAAGTACTGCCATGACAAAGCCAACAGAACGCAAAAGAAAGGAACTGGAGCACTTGGCGCTTTACCTCAAAGGAACGTCAGACTACGCCGTTACGTACCACAGGAACAGCCCAGGAACGTCAGCTCTACGTCATCGCGCAGAAGAACCACAAGAACCACAAGAACCTCGAGAACAACCACGTGAACGTTTGCTCGAAGTTTTTAGCGACTCCGACTGGGCCGGAGACAAGCAGACTAGGAAGTCAGTGAGTTGCGCCATGTTCTACCTGGACGGTGCATATTTCTACAGCTACAGCAGGACACAGAAGTCAATAGCATTATCTTCAGCAGAAGCAGAATACATGGCACTTACAGGAGCAGCAAGCGAAGGAATAGGTTTGCACTCAGCAGTTCGTTTCCTTACAGGAGAACGAGTACTACTCGAAGCATACACAGACAGTTCCGCATGCCGCGGAATCACAAACCGCCAAGGAACAGGAAGAGTCAAGCACTTGCAGATTCGTTTACTTTGGCTACAGGCAGCAATACGCGAAGGCAAGCTTACTGTACACGCAGTTGGCACAAAGGAAAACACAGCAGACCTAGGAACAAAGCCTCTCAGCACGAAAAGAGTGAAGTTTCTCCTGAACATGATCGGCATGTGCAACAGCGAAGGAAGAGTTGGAGAGCAAGAGCGAGAAGAAGAAGAAGAAAAAGCACAAGTGGTGAGAAGACTCGAGAAGATCATGAAGAACAAGAGCAGCATGTTGTTTGCACTTTCGAGTTTGTTTGCAAAGACTGAGGCAGCCTACGTACAAAGAAGTCCCAAGCAGTCCTGGAAGCATGTCGCTTCTGGAAGTCCTGGTGACGCTCGCCATGGTGTGCATGGCGGCATACTTTGTCGTCAACGAGATGAGAAAGCCGCAGAAGCACAAGAAGTCTAAGAAAGAGGAGAGAAGCAGCAGTGAAGAAGAAGAAAGCAGCAGCTCAGAAAGCAGACGAAGAGCCGAAGACAAAAGAAGGAGGAAGAAAGCAGAGAGAGAAGCGAGGACTGAAGCTCCTGCCGCTCAGGTGAACTACGACGTGGACTCCTTCGACGAGGCAAAGAAAGAAGTGACAGAGAGAGCAGAGAAGTTGAAGAAGGTTGAGGAAAGTCTGGAGAAGGAAAAGGAGGAGTTCGAAGACCGAAAGACAGAGTTTGAGGAGACAGTGAAAAGGTTTTTGAAGAAGCAGAAGGAGGTGAAGGAAAAGGAAGACAAAGTTACAGAAAGATAAGAGAAGTTAGAGAAAGACCAAGAGACCCTCCAAGAGCAAGCCAAGGCCTTAAGCGAGAAGGAGACAGCCCTTGAAGAAGCTGAGGAGAACCTCAAAGCAAAGGAAGCAGAGGTTGAGAAGAAGAAGAAGAAAGAGGCAGAGAAGAGAGAGAGAGAGAGAGAGAGAGAGAGAGAGAGAGAGAGAGAGAGAGAGAGAGAAAAGCCCAGGAAAGAACCGTCGGGTACGACCAGGAGAGAGAAGAGTACGCCAAGAAGTACGTGGACGACGCAAAGAAGGACTTGGAGAGAGAGCTTAAAGTGCTAAAGCAAGAAGAGAAAGTAAGGAACCAAAAGCTCGACGACCTCCAGTACGACTACAAGAGCCTCAAGGACGACTACCAGTACTTCAAAAGTTACTCGAAGGAAGTGGACGCACTTCTACTTGCAGCTAAGGACAAGATCGTGAAGTACAAGAAGAAGGTCAAAAGCCTCAAGGAAACCATAGGTGCAGCCTTGTCTGGAAGCGAAGGGGAAGAAGAGACAGAAGAAGCGTACAAGACCAAAGCAGAAGAAGAGAAAGAGAAGGCAGAGGCGAAGGCAAAAGAAGAAGAGAAGAAGAAAGGAAAAAGGCCAAAGCAGGTAGAGACAGAAGACCAAGAAGAGAAGCCCTCAAGCAACCAAGGAGACGAGAACACCTTCGACCCGAACGACATAGCCGAGTTCACGCAGCTTGGCTACGCGTGGGAGTTCAACAAGAAGACGCAAGAGTACCGCGCGAAGTGCGAGGACAAGAAAGGAGCCCCAAGAATCAAGAACGCTCCGGTGAAAGACCGCCTCCTTTGGAACAAGGTGACGGAGTGCTACAGAAGGCACAACGTGTGGTTTACAGACGGAAAGGAATTGGATAAATTCCTCGAGACCAAGGAGAACGAGAAGATCGAGGAAGAGGTGCAGCGACGCATCGGCATGAAGGGCAAGAACGACAACACAGGAACCAAGGGAAAAGGCCCTTCCTGGGACGACGGACAGAACGACAGACAGCTGGTGGTACAACGAGCAGTGGAACAACGAGAACTGGAACACCACCGACGACGGCAGCAACTGGTACGAGAACGCGAACCCGCACAACAAAGGCTACTGGCAGTCGCCAGAAGAGTGGGCGCAGCAGAACCAGTGGGACCAGTGGACACCCAAAGGAAAGAGCAAAGGCAAGAAGTCCAAGAACTGGGTACAGACCCAGTGAAAGGATCCCGAGAAGGGATGATCGAGAAGGTCAAGCAGTGAACGCTTGTACATATGTACATAGCTAAGCAACGTAAGACTTGATGTATACTAGCACAAGAATTCATGTACAAAGTGTGAGCAAATGTATAGACGTAGCAAACTGGGGCAGTAAGCCTAGGTAAGCTACAACCTTCCAAAGTCTCACAAGAAGTTTCACAAAAGGCAGGTTAGGAAGGTACAAGGGCCAGAAGAGGCAAGAAGCCGGAGAAGCCAAGAACAAAACGAAGAAGCCCGAAAGAAGAAAAGCCCGTAGGCTACGTAAGGGCAGAAGGAAACCGGGGTACGGGCCTCCCCGCAAAGAGTCCATAGGCTGGACCTAACTAGAACGTAGCTGTATATACAGAGTAGGTTTTTCAAGAAGGCCAATGTACAGACATAGAAGGCCTAAGTAGCAACAGGGCAGGAGTGCAGCTAGGTAAAAGACCAGGAAGAACGGAGACGAAAGTCCCTAGCAAAAGCACTGTACAGAAAGCCCTAGCAGTTTCCAAGAACACCCTAGGAACCCGCAAGAACTTTCTGAGGCGGGGTGTTCGTTTGTAACCTAGTGCACGTAGTCCCAAGTAGAGTGTGTAGAGTAATCACAGGAACACATGAAACATGTGTGTGAACCGCGACACGGAGGCTTAAGCAAGTCAGCCCGCGAAGTGAGAAAAGTGTGCTTGCGAGTAGAGTGGGAAGGAAGGCTTGAGAAGCCTTTAGTTTCAACAGTAACTCCTCAGGACGAATCTGAGTTGATACATCATGTGTGAGTGGAGCTTTTGCAATCCCTGCTGTGTCACCCCCACCACGTGGAGAGCATACAGAGCAGAAGCCCACGCAGTTATTGTCCAGATCGACAGACGACGTCTGTCGGATAAGATTCGGTGATTCCGAACTGCATGGGCTACTTCTGACATTGCTAGCTTACTAGATGACAACCGATGTTTGAGAGTCTTCATTTCATAGTCGTGGTAAGAGAGTATGACCCCCAAGTATGGAACCTGATAACGCAGCGAAATCAGCCTTCCCGAAGGGAGTTCAACATACTTCACTCCCTCGACCTGGCGAAAAAGTTTCTTCCTAATGGTCGAGGCTGAGCCCCCTTGCAGCTGTAGCAGAATTGCTGACTTGGACGGATTGACCTTGAACCCAAGCTCTACCAGCTGATCCAGAAGCAGGTCACAGTATTCTAGTGCTCTCGTGAGGCCGGCGTCAGAGTCGAAATGCGACTGGATCAAGTCAGCGTACATTGTGAGGAGTTTCACTAGTTCTGCTGGGCTGATTTTCCCCGAGAGCTTCCTAAAGAGAAGCCCTGAGGCAAAAGCGAATAAAGAGGGTGCTAGCTTACATCCCTGCTTGATTCCCCTGCGTGTGGCTATCTCAAAGCTCTGATCGCTGGCTGTCATCTTGTACAAGGCTTTGATGTGGAGATGGCCTACCACCTCTATCAGAAGAGGATCTGCTTGTTCGGCTTCCAGGGCCTCTCTTAATCGCAGCCTGTCTACAGTGTCAAAAGCTTTGCTCATGTGCACGCTCATGGTGAGACTGCCTCGGAGCTTGAGCCCTTGTTGTCCCTTACCTGCAGCCCTAGTGGTGAGTGCCTGTCTGAACCTGGCCTGATCCACATGTGTGAGGGCTTTGCAGATGGCCTCCTCTGTGCCTCTTCCTGGGACAAAGCCGAACTGAGAGACGCCGGACATTGCTAGCTGAAGAGTCGTCTTGAGTCTCTTCCTCACCAGTCCGGCTAAAACCTTACCCTCTGGGGCTATCACCCCGATCGGACGGAGTGAGGTTGGCTTGTCTGGCTTCTTGGGAGGCTTTGGGAGCCACGAGATCTGTGATGAGGTGACCTGAAACGCTTGATTACCTTGTAAAGGGAGTGACTCCCGTCCTGCTTGGACTTAAACTCTGCCTGCTGAAGTTGTTCGTCTATTTCCTGCCGCCGCCGCTCCTGCTTGTGACGCTTTGCTACTCTCGCCTGTGCACTTTGCTGGGAGAACGAGCACCAGCATCGGAACACCATACGGACCTGCAGCTCCGGCAAGAACTCTGCCAAGACCTTGACTGCTAATGGGAGTGAGCGCAGCGCAGAGCGCTCTTCCCAGATGCTGAGATCTGATCTTTGTGCTGCTTCCTTTCTCCTGGGAAAGTGAGTCGCGAGAGCTGAGTTCATTGCCTGATGGAGACTCTGCCAGGTTTTGGGATGATCCTGAAGGAGTGAGTCCACCTCCCTGGCAAATGCCTGTATTTTCGGGGAACGGCGCCTGTAGCAGTCTTCCATTGCCTGCTGGTCGTCGGGTTTTGAGGCTTGTGCGGAGTATCTCCTGCTGTGCCGTAGTTTACCAAGAAGGGGGAAATGCCTACTACCATCCCTCCAGGATGCAACTGGGAAGGTCCTTAGCGGCCGGCAAAACCTGGCGGGGCCCTGGGACTGTGCGATCCTGACTAACGAGAAGTCAATCTGTGAGACAGAGTTGCCTTGTACGTGGGTTGCTGGTCTATGCACTCCCCAAGTGTTGGTTGCAACTAGCTGGTGACAACCGCAGTGTTGTTATCGTTGACTGAAGCAAGAAGATTCGGTGAAGAAGGAGAACAAGGACTGGGAAAAGCAAGTGTAGTGAGCATAGTGCTGTGCATGATCATAGGAGTGATTATGTGCAAATGTGCAAGCGCAGCCGTTTTGCTCAAGAAGCCCAAGAAGGAAAAGGAGAAGAAAAGGGTAAGAGCAATGGGCTGTGATGATGGAGGAATCAAGTGTATGATCAATGAGAAAGCCCGCAGCATTCAAGCTGTGAGTTACTTGGAGAAGTTGCTCAAAAGACCTCAGCAGGAGAGACCAAGTGCTGATGATATATGGAGCAAGGTGAGCGAACTCAATGAACTTCGAGATGGCAAAGAGCCATGGACTGAGGATGAAAAGGAAGAAGGAGAAGAACAGCCAAAAGAGAAGTCAGAGAGCGAGGCAGCGTCAGATCCGGAGTCGGATGATGATGAAGATTCAAAAGGAAGTGATTCGGCAGAGATCGAGGACAAAGAGAAGAACAAGCCGAAGGAAAAGAAGCCAGAAGAAGAGACAATGGAAACGTTCAAGAAGACCTGTGATGAACTGTCTCAAGAACTGTCTCAAGAAGTGGAGAATTTGGAGAAGTCCAGAAAAGCGAACTTCGAAGCTTTGGCGAAGGAGGAAGTTACCCTGACTGATGAAGTCAAGGCTGGAATAAAAGAGCAAGGAAGAATGATGGACGAAAGGATACAGCAGCTGGATGCGATGAAGGCTGCAGCATCGGAAAGAAGAAGCGAGAAGAAAGATGAAGCGAATCAAGTTGCGGAAAACGCAGCAGCAGAGAAGGCTGGAGAAGAAAACCCAGCAGAGAAGGCTGAAGAAGAAAAGCCAACAGAGAAGGCTGAAGAAAAGCCAGAAGAGAAGGTTGAAGAAAAGAAGCATGACCCGGAAGAAGCTTTGGTGCAGTCGTCGGAAGAAGAAGAAGCAGCACGCAAGGAAGAAGAAGCAGCACGCGGATATGAGAAGCGGTTTTGACACCGAGACGATGAGCATATTCGAAGTGGTTATCGGTCAAGAAAGCATTCAAGGGATAAAGGCAAGCCTACCTACAACCCGGTTAGAACGAGAATTTACGACCTGGCAGTCGATGAGGAGGCCTGTGAGCCAATTGCCTCAAGGGTTCGGGCTGAGGACCCGAGAACTCGCGGAACGTGCAGAAAGTGATGTAGTTGATTACATCGATAGCGTTGCGATCATGAAGGAAGATGAGAAGAAAGCCGAGCAAGCTTATGAAAAAGCTAAGGCTGAGATGGAACGCTACGAGCAAGATCTCAAGAGAGAAATGCAAGAAAAGCTCGAAGTGAAAGTGAAAACTGTGCGAGACTGCGAAGAAGATGTGGTAAGTGCAAGAGCAGACGTCACGAAGGCGATCAATGCTAAGGAAGCACTTAGCAAGTTATCTGCAGTTGCTAAAACAGCAGATCAACTCCTGACGACAATGTGCGAGGAGTTTCCCTTAGCGTACTTGTACGAGACACCGCAGAAGGACCAAGAGAAGGAACGAAGTGCTTTAGCGAAGATCATGAACTCGATAAAGAAGAGGCGTGAATCAAATCCCTCGACGCCAGTGGTAAAGGCAAAGCCAATGCCGAAGAAAGCCCCTGAGCAGCTTACAGCAAAAGTTGATCTGATTACTGATGAAGAGCGAAAAGCAGCAAACTCAAAAGAGAAGCAGCTAGCATTGAAAGAGACGTTGCAGCAAAGGTTGAAGCAAGCCAAGAGCAAGGCGCCGGATGAAGAGAAGTCGGACATCGGAAAGCAGCGACCTGCAGAGCCGGAAGGCCAGCCGCAGCAGAAGCGCAAGCCAAATGACAAGTGGTTAATGAAGGACCCAAAAGAGGAGTCATTCAAAAGAACGCGTTTCTTACACTGTTTGTACTGTAAGGCGGCTGACGACCACAAAGCGCCAAGTTGTCCAAGGATGGAAGATGATATACGGCTTTATTACGATGGCGAGCGGCCAGAAAGGGACAACAGCGAAGGACGCATCTTTTGTAAGATGTGCTTCCTCTACTTTTTACACGTGAGCTTTCGCTCATTCAGATATCGTGGCTGGGGGACCCATACCCCAGACATATGCAAGTACAAAGACGACGTACGGGAGTACCTGAGATCAAACGCTTACAAGTTTGAAAAGGAGCTTAAAGATGTTGAAAATGATTTCAGGACATGGAGTGCTCAAAGCGGCAGAGGTTACACCCCGAGAGACAGCTGGGGTTCAGAGCCAAAAAGGCAGAAGAAAAGCGATGAGCCAAAAGCCGAGGAAAAGCCAAAAGCCGATGAAGAGCAAAAGGCAGATGAGAAGCCAAAGGCTGATGATAAAGCAGACGACAAGGACAAGGAGAAAAAGAAGGCATCCGAGAAGCCTAAGAGCAAAGGCAAGGATAAAGAAAAGGAGAAGAAAGCTGGTAAGTAGAAGAAAAGGAAGAGCGAATCTCCTTTTGATCAAGAGCAAAACAAGAAGCGCCAGCATGAAGAAGATATGGAGTAAAAGGTTGCGGTTCAGCATCAAGTGATGTAAGAATGAGGGCGGCTAAAAAAAAGGGCAAAAGGCAGCCCACTACGAAAAGCAGTGAGGGCGGAAAATTCGCCCAAGCAAGCCAAAACGTTTCACCAAAGAAAGCTTTGGAAAAGCTACGACAAAAGCCACGAGGATGGAAAGATCCCACGGCAACGACAAAAGAAAAGCCACGTGGACGCAATGTCCCACGGCAACGTCAAGCACCACGAGCACCACGAATGTTTCAAAAGCCAATGACTAAGGCTAAAGAGCCAAGACAAAAGCCGGTAAGGCAAGTCAAGTTTCCAGATTGCCGAAGAGCAAAAATGGACTATGGACCTACATCGCGCCAAGCGACGTGAAGAAAAAGCGAGCGTGCATTTAGCAGTAGATTCGGAGTGAGGTCATGCCAATGTGCGTGAATTTCTGATGACAACTGCAATAGGACATCTGAAGAATGAGGATGAAGACAGAAGAGGAAAGCGAAGATGTTCAACAAAAGTGCTCAAAGGAGCGTGCGGCAAACGAGAGTCGTTGATGGAAGTCAATGGTAAAAGGCTCTCCAGAGCATGCGACAAATGCGATAAAAGTAGGGAAAAGTTTCACAAGATCGCATTACACGACAAAGCTGTGTATGCGATGAGGGCGTAACAGATAGTTCAATTTTCCCTCTATGCCCAATGTAGCATGTTTCACTGCGTATCTCCGTAGGTCAAACGGAGGCTCAAGACAGCCCAACAGCGGAGCTGAGAGTGAGAAAAGAATCCGAAGCTCGCACCGTGTTTATAGGAAGTATACTGGTATAAGGGTTTAAACTTTCACCTTCCCTTGAAGCTCCCGCCTAACGGAGGGGATTTGTGGGTAGAACTCAAGCCTGGTGACCTGGTCAGTGGTCCTGTAGAGGAGAGGGTAGATGGCAAAGGCAAGCGTTGGCTAGGGACAACTCACAAGCTAGAGCGCGGCAAGCCCTTCTACCTAGACCCTGCTCGCCGCCACGCCACCACTCCCTGGAAGGGTGAGAGAGCAGTGCTTGTCGCTTACACGTCAACACGTTAGGCAAAGAGCTTGAGCACGAGTTTCAAAGCCTTGAAGCTCTAGGTTTTCCACTTCCAGCATCGGTACGTTTACCGCTGACCGAGCAGCAAGACGTGAGACGTTTGGATGCGTTTGAGTGCTTCGAAGAAGAGCCCCTTCAGGAGGTAGAAGCACGTCATCCTGACGGGAAGACCTCAGGGTTAGCGTTTGGGAGTGTGCTTAAGGGCGGAGGTTGGAAAGAAACCCAAGCCGTAGAAGCAGGTACTGTAGAGCTAGAGGTTTCGTGGAACCTAAAGCACACGCCAGACCAACAGCGAACGCAGTCGCAGCAAGCACTACTGGCTTTCCAACCGGCCACCGAAACACAGGTTGAGGAGGAGGAGGGCTTAAGCGAACACTCGTTGCCTGAGCAGCCTGTGCTGTGGGAGCTGTGGGTTCCAGACCCCCAAACAGGTGAGCAGCTGTGTGTACTCCGGTCTGACGACTCGGACGCGAGTGAAGCGTGTGCGCTTTGCAAGTCTGAGCCGGTGTACACTCCAAACGTAGAGCTGTTGCTTGACGGGTTGCAAGAGCCGCTGCAGGTAGTCCACACTGTAGACCCTCGAGATGCAGAGCAATGCATCGAGAAGTGGATGCCGTCCATTCACAAAGAGATCGGTGTCATTGAGAAGGCTGTGCGGCGACTGCCTCCTGCAGAGGTTCGTTCGGGAGGTTGGCTAAGGGTTCCGTCTAAGTTTGTGTTCACAGTCAAGCCACCAGAGAATGTTGAGGGTGACGCTGCCTTCGCTACCCGAAAGGGTCAAGCTTGCCACAAACGCAAGGCTCGCTTGGTTGCTTGTGGCAACCACGCCCCAGGCACAGGTTCCGAAGTCTACGCTTCAGGTGCTGCTGCAGAGACACTCCGTTGTTTCGTAATCATCAGCTCCAAGAGGAAACGGTGCATCGGGTCTTTAGATGTCACCTCAGCTTTTCTGCTGACCCCGATCCCGCAAGGCAGAGGCTTTCCAGTTTTTGCTCTCACGCCGCCGAGGTTGCTAGTGAGACTAGGTTTGGCAGAGGAAGGCGAGCTTTGGATCGTCACGCACGCTGTGTACGGGTTGAGGGAGTCGCCTAAGCTTTGGTCGGACTTCAGGGACTGCCAGCTTCGAGCGTTGAAGTGTGTCGTGGACGGAGTTGAGTTGCAGCTCCAGCAAGGAAGGCTGGACCCAAACTGGTGGCGTGTTGCTCGCACCTCTGACGGGGTTGTCGTAGGAGGGTTGCTTACCTACGTCGACGACTTTTTGCTTGCAGGCAGTAAAGAGGTGATCGCAGCCTTGGCTACGGCCATCCAGGGCATCTGGAAAACGACGCCTCTCGCACTTGCCACCGCAGAGCACCCGCTGAGGTTTTAGGGGGTGAAATCCTAGTGCAAGGTTCCGGGTTTGTGTTGTCCCAGCAGGCTTACGCCGAAGAGCTGCTGCGTCTCAACGACGTGAAGCCCACTGCACTAGGTAAGGTCCCCTGTTCGCGTGACCTTGTTTCGTTTGACACTCTCCTGACGGACGAGTCCCCAACCGAGGAGACCGTTCGAACAGCACAGAGGCTGACTGGAGAAATCCTGTGGCTAAGCCAACGCACTCGGCCTGACTTAGCTTTCACTGCTTGTGTGCTTGCCTCTCTCAGCACGAAGGCGCCGCAACGAGCCATCCGCATTGCAGAGAAGGCCCTGGCGTATGCGCAGCGTACCAAGGCGCTGGCTCTCACCGCTGATGCGGATGACACAGGATTGATCGCGCACAGTGATGCCAGCTATGCGCCGGAAGGGAATCGTTCTCACACGGGGTGGGTGGTTTTCCTTCACGGGTCGCCGGTGTGCTGGCGTTCAGCACGACGGTCTTTTGTCACCCTCAGAAGCCGAGCTTGTTGCTGGACTTGACGCTGTAGTTGCCCTTCAGTCAGCAGAGGCCATGCTGGGTGAGTTCGGGGTTTCTAGCTTCGACAAGACTTTGAGGGTTGACTCACAGTCTGCACTGGCCATCGCTATCGGCCAAGGGTCTTGGCGAACCCGCCACCTAAGGGCGCGCGCCAACTACCTTCGAGAGCAGTATGAGTCTGGTGAGATCATCCGTGTTTACTGCCCAGGAGTTGAGCAGGCCGCAGATCTTCTGACGAAAGCACTGCCATCTGCGAGGATCCTTGAGCTCGCAGCCATCTGGGGTTTGCTTGAGCATGGCGTACCTCGCCGGGCGGAAGCTCAGGCCTACGGTGAAACTCAAGCTGTGGGCACTGGGACCGTGGCGCAGCAAGACCTGCAGCTGAGTGCCTTCGCTGTCCTGCTCGCCTTCTTTCAGGTCGTAGGTGCTGCCAGCCAGACAACGGAAGAGGAAGAAGACTTGTCTCTCCCCGTGTCGCTTGATGCAGATATGATGTTGGCAATATCCATCATCTGCATTGGTATCTGCTTCATTGCAGTGTGGGAGTTCTTCAAGTGGTGCCTTCAAGGCGTCATCTCCCGCCGAGAGGCAGGGACACCCGTGTTGTCTCTGAGCCCTCGCAAGGCGCGCAAGTTACAGCGCCTTCGAGATCAAACTGCGCAGGCCATCCAGGCCGAGATCTCTGCACGTGAGGAAGCAGCAAGCTCGCAGTCTGTTGCTGCAGCGCCCAGACGCCGCCCCTCACAAACAACTCGCACGCGTGAGCAGGCAGGTGGAGCACCAACGCGTTACTTTGCAACACCCGAAGGGACCAAGCTCCACCGCACTAAGACCTGTTCCACGCTCGCCCACTCGCACAGGTTTGTTGAGTTTCAAGTGTGCCAGCAGTGCCACGGCAGCGCTGCAGACCACACCCAGCACAGCACAGGGTAGGAACTCCTCCGCCCTAACGGGTTGGATCTCTCAGTGAGCTCATCCGTAGCTGTGTCTTTTTCCTACACGAGGTGCCTTGAGAGCCCTCGCATAGTGAGGGCAGTTGGCCCAGCTTTTGCCAGGTAGTTCACGGTAGGTGTGTCGTCACCCTGACGGGTTGGACCTGCAGTAGCAAGTAGGTCGCAACTCCCTGGCGGGGCTGCGAAGGAGGAGTGCTGAAGTGCATGCCTCGTTTGCAAGCCTTTGCTATGTGTACATGCGGAATCTTTTTCCTTGTTGCTCTTAGGCCCAAGCACAGAACGCCTTGAGCATGACATTTTAACAACACATGTACCATAGCTGTAGGTGCCAAGCCCAAGTAGCACAGACTTCTTTTGCTTGCTTTTGTTCTTGTGCGTAAAATCTCCGCCTTGTGTGAGCTATGGCAGGGTTGAGTTTTGCAGGGGACCTGATCACTCCACTTGCATCCTGCACTCAACCTGCTGGCTCACTCCAGCAATTACTATTACTATTACTATGACTATTACTATTACTATTACCATTACTATTACTATTATTATTACTATTACTATTACTATTACTATTACTATTACTATTACTATTACTATTACTATTACTATTACTATTACTATTATTATTACTATTACTATTACTATCACTATCACTATCACTATCACTATCACTATTACTATTACTATTACTATTACTATTACTATTACTATTACTATTACTATTACTATTATTATTACTATTACTATTACTATTACTATTACTATTACTATTATTATTACTATTACTATTACTATTACTATTACAATCACTATCACTATTACTATTACTATTACTATTACTATTACTATTACTATTACTATTACTATTACTATTACTATTACTATTACTATTACTATTACTATTACTATTACTAGTACTACTTTACTACTTTACTACTTTACTACTACTACTTTACTACTACTACTACTACTTACTACTACTATTACTATTACTATACTATTACTATTACTATTACTATTACTATTACTATTACGATTACTATTACTATTACTATTACTATTACTATTACTATTACTATTACTATTACTATTACTAATACTAATACTAATACTATTACTATTACTATTACTATTACTATTACTATTACTATTACTATTACTATTACTATTACTATTACTATTACTATTACTATTACTATTACTATCTGCTGCTGCTACTGCCATTGCTACTGCTATTGCTACTGCTATTGCTACTGCTACTACTATTACTACTACTATTACTACTACTACTACTACTACTACTACTACTACTACTGCTACTGCTACTGCTACTGCTACTGGTAAAAGTGGCGCACCGCCACTTGAGTTAAACCCTGGGTAGGTCCCAGGCTCCAAAGGAGGCCTAGCTGCTTTACCCCAAAACCCTAAACCCCACCAAGCGCAGCGGGCTTTGTTTTCCGGCGCGGCTGGCCGGTACGCAGCAGTGCAGGTCTGCGCGAGCGGTAGAGCTCGGCAGCTGTACGGCAAGGGCTCGCAACTAGCAGTGGCAAGTGCACCAAGCACTGCGTTAGTAGTTGCTTACCTTTCAGCGTATGGCTAGGAGTTCTAAACTAGGGCAGCAGCAACCCGCAATGGTTGCCGCTTGACTTGGCAAAAGCAGCTGCGCGTAGGAAGCTAAGTAAGCATGCAAGACGAAGGATGCGGCGTGCTTCTTGCACAGGCACAGCCCCTTTCACTACTCCTCCTCCTCCTCCTCCTCCTGCTCCTCCTGCTCCTCCTGCTGCTGCTGCTACTGCTACTGCTACTGCTGCAGTTGCCGTTCATCTGAATTCGGCTGCGCTTATTGAGTCGGAGCTGAGCATTACCCTGAACGAGATTTGCCTAGAGTCGGAGCCTTGGCAGCACCATGACTGCTAGTGGAAGCCTTGCAACTTGTGGTTCTGAAGAACTCGGTTGCGATCAGCTAAATGCCGAAGTTTCTGTAGGGACGGGGACGAGCGCTGCCCTGTGCAGGGGACGATCTGGATCTCTTCAGTCTCTGGCGAGCTGCAATGATCGAGGTGTTTTGCTGATGGCTGAATTGTACACCTGCACAGCACGCAGAGCCCCAAGGGCTCGAAAGAGGGGCCGCGGGGTTTTGTGTGAGAGAAGAAAAGACGCGTTGAGCGCTCCCTTCAAAACGCCGCGGGGAAGAGAATCTTCGTTGGCGGATGCAACCACACAACTCAAGAGAGCATGCTGCGGCGCAGTGCGGCCTGCAGAATTCGGAATCTGCCAGGTCCGAGTCCGGCAGCGGCCGCTTGGCCTTTGACTCCGCCCGCTTCTGCACGCAGCCCAGCCCGGCAAAGGGAGGGGACCGACGGGCGACGTTTGTGCTGTGGTGTGACGCGTTCTCTGGCCTCTGGGGAAAGATAAGCTCAAGCATTTTTTGAGGCAGCTCTGCAAGAGCCGGAGTCTCATTTCTTGCGCAAAGGCCACAAGTGCCAGCGGCGCGCCCTTGAAGCACGCAGTGAGCTCCTTCCCTCAGGCGCTGCTTTGGGAGCTGGGCCAACGGCAGACTTCCAAGAGTTGCATCTGGTCAGGTTGCTGTGGCGGAGCTCCAGGGCCAACTCGAGGACTCCGAGGCTTCCAGCAGTCCAGCACGAGCGGAGCATGTGGGGCCGAAGCAAGGTCATGAGGGGATGTTGGGATCTGCAGGGCAGTCGGCTGATCTTCTTCGAACGGACGTTCAGAACCTTCCACATCAAGGCTGGCGGAGTGGAAGTTCACGTCTGCCGTGCTCACGTCAAACGCTGCCGCTGCTTAGCCACCCAAGAGTGCAGCGCATTGCTTCGCAGCTCTGGACAAGAACCTGGAACCTCTATGCTATGCAGTCAAGGCTTCCAGACCTCATAAGACCCTAAACGGTACCCGTAGAGCAAAATAGCAACATGTTACTTCCGTATTTCCTTATGTGTTCCCTGTTGAAGGGTAGCTCAGAGCACCAGACGGCAGTCGGATGGAGAATGGCAGGCCGGGCCATCGCAATATGCCTTCTGCGTGGCAGCCTGGCTGCATGGATCTTGGCTTCCTGGATCAGGCAAGCATAGGCCGCAGCATCCACCGAGCTTTTCGGGGATGCCTGAGGCAAAGGCGGAAATGAATGAATAATACATATGATTACACTCTTCTCGAGCTAGGCGTACTCATGGTTCGTATGAACCAGAATGATGTTGATGATGATGAAAACGAAAATGAGATGGAATTCGTGGTGCCAGCTAGCATACAAATCAAGACAAGATGAGATGATCCGTAAAGGTGTGGGTCCTGCCCTCGCTGTCTGATACACACGGAATCACGCAGCACGAAATGAGATGAAAATGAAGATGAGGGTCCGGTCAGCTGCCCAGGTACGTTTTCCTGGAGTGTAGGCGAGAGCTTCGTTGGACGGAGCTCCCTACACCCCCTCCGTCCCCCTGCACGGGGCGTGACCCCTTTTTAATTAAGTTCATGAACGAGTGCGAAAACTCTACCCTTTTCCAGTTAGACCTTGCAGCCGGACAGAGGCACATGCCGCACTCATTTCATCTTGTTTTGATTTGTATGCGTTGTCTTTGGGGGTTGGCACCCAAAACTCCATCTCATCTTCGTTTTCATCATCATCAACATCATTCTGTTTCATGCCAACCATGAGTACACCTAGCTCACCAAGAGCGTACTGACAACATTGGAGGCAGTCATCGACAAGGGGCATTGCCCCCGCAGGGGCCTTTTCTCTCTCGCTCTCTCTCTCTCCCCTTCAACCCCTTTCCGCTATAAGGTATTCAGGCATCCGACGCGAGGCTCAAGGTACCTTCTCTTGGCTTTAAGAGACCCCTCTCAACATCTGTAAACGTATGGGTCCTGCCCTCGCTGTCTGATACGCACGGCATCACACAGCACGAAATGAGATGAAAATGAGGATGAGTGTCCGTCAGCTGCCCAAGCGCAGGCCAAAGCAGATCCTCCGTCCCCCCTGCAAGATGAAAACGAAAGGTAACAGGCGTGACCCCGTTTAAAGTTCATGAACGAGAAGCATACACACACGCTCTGCTCCCGTTACAGCGTATGGAGGACACGGAAGCAAACCTTCACAGATTTATTTGCTGTAAAAACAGTTTTTAAGTTCATCGCTTTGTGTGTACCAGAAAACGTTATGAGCTTCATAAGCTCTTGAAGCCTTTCGGTGGTCTGCAAACTGGAAACCTGCAGAACACTATGACTGTGTAAAGCTTGTAAGCTTTATGGAAAGTCAGGCGGGAGAGAGAAACAGAGAGAGAGGCAGAAGAGGGAGGCAGAGAGAGGCAGAGCGAGGATAACGTACAGGGAGAGGGAGAGTGACGGCAAACACGCGGAAAGAAAGTCATGAAGGCAAGGAAGGAAGAGATATTGTGATCGCGGGTGTTGTGCTTTCGCTGAGCTCGCCGTTCTCAGGTCCTAGGTGTACTAGGTGTACTAGGAACAGGAGAAGAGAAAATGAAGGCGAGAAGCGAAAGCCAGAAAGACAAAGCGGAGAATTCACCTTTGTAACCCCTGTGTCCTCCTTCTCTCCTCCATTTTGTTCTCTTCTCTTTCCTTAGTCTTCGCAAAAGGCCGCGGGAAGGAGGGGAGGAAGGGAAGAGGACAGGGACGGGCGAGAGGGAACGAGAAGGCACAACAAGAGCAGAGCGAGAGAGAGGGAGTGCGAAAGTACACTAGTCCAGAATGCGCACCAAACTACCCTAAAGTAATTCCGTGCACAAGCTCACACGACTTAGACCAAAGTAACCCTGAAGTTCAGCAGCGCCTTTTCTCGTAGGGCAAAGTGGTCTTGAGCCAACGACGGTTGGCAAAGTCTGGGGGAGAAAGGGAGGTGTTATTTTCACACGCCTCCTCGAGATTAAAGTTAACTACTTTATTCTCGCAAAGTACAATAACACATAAAAGTGTACATGTACATGTGTGAGCTCACGGCCAAAGTTTTGCAAAGCAGCTGCTCGGAGAAAGTTGCAACGAGGTCTCCTATCTACAACCTCAAAAGTTGACTGGTAAAAGTAAGCGTTCGTAGTGCTCGTGGTGCAAAGTGTCGTGACTGCGCACGGCACATCAAAGTGCAGCGTGGCCCAAAAGTGGTTGGCCCATCTAAGTGCAGCAACCAAAGTGGCACCAAGCGTCAAAAGACGCCGAAAAGTGTGCTGTTGGCCCAACCTCAAAAGGCGAAAAGTGGCCTTCAAAGCCTCGCAGGGCGCGTCAAAGTTGACGGCGTAGCGCCAGCGAGGGGCACCCAGCCTTCGGGCATATCCTCACAAAGTTGGTACACCTCTGGGAGGATCGGCAGGTGCATCAGTCGAAAGTGACGACACTGCACACCATATGTACCATCAAAGTAGCGATTGAGATCGCCGACCAAAGTGTACGGTGCCTGGCCAAAGTGTCTCACCACGCAAAAAGTCAGAAAAGTAGGCTGCATTGGAATCTGCAAAGTCGCGACTTTCACCAGAAAGTCCACGTACCTCCTGTTCCAAATCCTAGCCTGTCCACTTCCAAAGTTGACTGCCAACCAATGTTGAGTTGGTCGGAAGCCAAACGTAGCGATTTCTTCATTGGCAGCAAAAGGAAAAGTCACTCCCTGCATCTGAGAAATCGACAGCTGGAAAGTGTAGAAAAGATAAGCCGACCGTGGGCTGAAGGAAATGTTCAGGCAATTCTCCAAAGTACCCACCACATCCTGAAAGTGAACTGTAAAAGTTCCACTCTGGCGGGCAGCGGTCAAGGCTCTATCCAAAACGCTCATTGGCAAAGTAAGATATAACATGAAGGGCGACCATGCCGAAGGATCGCCTGGCAAAGTGCTCCCCGGACTCACATGGAATACCCAGAAAAGTTGACTGCGCATCAACATGTAAAGTTCGGGTGCCGTCATGCTTGGCGACACCGGGCTCAACCCAGGGAAAAGTATCGACTTTCCCAGGACAAAGTTGTTGTCAAAAGTTGTCCCAGGGCGAAACAACTGCTCCATCTGGCGGCCACCAAAAAGCATCTCAAGCATAAGCTGCAAAGTGCCCCAAAAGCCAAAGTTCGAAAAGTCAGGGACAAAAGTCCCCTGACCAAAACCATGGCCAGGCCGTGGCCGCTCAATCGATGGCGGCAAAGTGGCAGGCGGCCTCAAAGTCTTTGGCGCCATCGCCGCAGAAAGTTCCACAGCAGCACCGGCCAAATGTGCAGGTCCGGCACTTCTTGATTGATAAAGCGCCTCAAATAGAAAAGTGCGTAAGCTGCGTACGCGTCAAAGAGCAATTGCAGAAAGTGCCTCGCTCCTCCAAGCCAGGGTTGCTCCACAACTCCAGACAGGGACAAAAGAAAAGTACTGAAAAACGCAGTGAACTGTAAGTTCGTCCAGAAGGGCAGCTCAGACCTAAAAGGTTGCAAAGGAACAGATAACCGATAAAGTAACCTGATCCAAAAGTGCTGGTCCGCGATCTCCCTTCGGAGAAAAGTCTCCGACTCAGCCAGAGTTTCCAGATCACCTGGTTCCAGAAAAGTTGTTTGCCTCGCACGGGCAATGTCAGCGAGCAGCCGGCGGTCAAAGTTGACCGTTTCCAAAAGGTCCTCCAGTGAGGCCCGAAGTGACCAAAGTCGGGTCACAAAAAGCTTCAGGAATTCCCAAAGGCGGAACCACAAAGTTCGGTTCCTGTACCAGCGTGCCACCGAAAGTACCGTCACACGGCAAGATCTCAGCAAAGTCACCACCTCTGTGGCATCCATGCCGGCTCCATCCGTTAGGCAAAGTCGAAGTGAAACGGGCCACGCAGAGCGAAAGTGGCGACGAAAAGGCGCAAAGTTAAAACCAAAACCCACGACAAAACCCGAACACCCTGAACGGGAAAGTCAAGTGAGCTTACATATGTACATTAAAAGTGGTGCCGTAGCACCTCAAAACCATCATCGGAAAAGTCATCCACCATCAAGGTTTCACGGTAAAAGTTTCTTCCTTTTCGGAACGGAGAAAACGGAAAACAGAAAGGTCACCTTCAAAGTTGGTTCCGGAAAACTGAAAGTTCCTAAATCGAGCGAAAGTCGAAGACATGTCGAGACTGCACAAGCAAGCAAAAGTACATGTCCGCAAAAGTACATGTCCGCACAAGCATGAAAAGTACATGTCCGCAAGAACGTGATTCTCTCAGCTCTCAAAGTCTTCTTCTCTCTCATCTGGGTTCTTCTGGGGAAGATGATGAGTGGCAAAGTCCAACCCGAGATGGGGTGGCTAAACCTCAAACCCGAAAGTAGGAAGATGGCGGTGCAAAGTATCCTTCGCGATGTACTTCGTAAGGATATCTGCTGGGTTCAAAGTACCAAGAACTTTCTTAATCCTAACCATACCAGAAGCAACAAGTTCTTGCACATAAAGATATCGTAACTCTACGTGCTTCGTCTTGCGGCTGGCGCCGAAACGTGAGGCAATACTTTTGCCAACGTTGCTGTCTGTAAAAACACAAAGGTTAGCCTTCTGAAAGATCTTGCTCTCTTCCACCAAAGACCTCACAAAAAGAGCGTCAGCAGTACCAGAGCCTATAGCGTAAAGTTCTGCCTCTCCACTCGAGAGGGCCACAGTGGCCTGGGTCCTGCTGTGCGAAAGTATATTCGCCCCGAGCACAAAGAGGGAAACTCCTGAAGTGGAGCGTCTGGTGTCGTGGCATCCTGCCCAATCGCTGTCAACAAAAATGTTGATGTCTATTGCTTTGTGCTGCGGTGAAAGTGAGAGGGTTGGTTGCAGTTTCTGCTCAAAGTGCTTTGTTCCTGCCAGGTACTTCAAAAGATGCTTGACCTTTGCTTCGTGTTCTGTGGTCGGTGCAGAAAGTCCTCGGCTCAACTCCTTGACAGCATACATGATGTCAGGGCGCACGCTGGAAAGCCACAAAAGTTGGCCCACAGCGCGCCGGTAGCGCTTGTGATCCTCAGGGTCCAAAGGTTCACAGTCGAGCTGCTTCCTCAAAGCATCCGTTCCTGGCGCAAGTGCCTGCCGGCACTGTTTCAAACCGTAAAGCTCTAGCATCGTATCAATGTAGGATGGGCTCATTCCTACAGAGATGAAAGTGGAGGTGCGCTTCAGGTTGCGGCCTAGAAACGACGAACTCTGACCTTCATCCAAAGTACCTGTCACCTTAAGCAACAAGTCCTTCTGGAGATCCCGGATCAAAGTCGAAACATCAGCCCGCGAACCGAAAAACATCAAGTCATCCACATACGCCAGAACGTAAAGTTGCTTGCTGTCATGTACGTAAAGGTTCGGGTCCGACTTCATGCGTCGAAAGCCGTTCTTCTCCATGACAGATGCAAAGTGCTGCTGCCAAAGCTTAGGGCTGTGCTTAAGTCCGTAAAGGGCTTTCTTGAGCTTCCACAAAGTGCGGCCCTCTGGATAGAATTCCAGAGGAGGAATGACATAAAAGTCACCATCGACCAGGGCATGAAGAAATGCCGTCGAAATGTCTCCGATCGAGATGTGCCATCCCTTCGCAACAGCCAAAGTCAACAACAGCCGAAGTGTGATTAAGGACGGGGTCGAGGCATAAGTCTCATCCTTGTCTTCCACAAGTTGAGTGTAACCTCGCCCAACAATCCTACAGCGCACAGTCCCGTCAGGCTTGCGCACTTTAACCCACTTCGTGGAAATTGCAGACCGCAAAGTCTCCTCCGAGACCGACTCAACTGAGACTTCGTCGAACACGTCAAAGTCACGCATCGACTTCATCTCTTTTGTCATGCCTGCAGCTTCCTCTTCACGTGTGAACTCGGTCTGATACCAAATGTGCGGATTCTCAAGTGTCTTCATCAACAAAAGTTCTTTCTCATCTTGATTCACCGACACCGGTACTTCAAGGTCTTGCTTTGTTGTCACAGCAGAGACACGAAAGTCACACACGCGAAAGCGCTTCTTGGTCTTCGCAAAAGTTACGCTGGCCATTCTCTGCACCTTGCTTGTCCCAACAGGCAAAGTCTCCGACGTACGCTTTGTCGGAGAAGAAGCAGACGCCTCCTCAAGTCGAGGCCGTGTAGCCGCAGGTTGCGGCAAAGCTGCTTCCGTTGCGGACCGTGGTAGGCCCTGTGCTTGCTGGTCCAAAGTGACGTGCGGTGGCTCAAAGGTGTCAAGGTCAGGAGGCGTAGCCAAAGACTCCAAGTCCGACAAGTCGTCTCTTGGCGGTACCGCCTCTGGCTCATCACCGCCAAAGTCGTCACCAAGCAAGTCTTCAACTTCTTGCAAAGCTTCTGGTGCAAGTGGCTCAGTCGACTCGTGTTGCTCAAAGTTCGAAAGGTCTGCTGCTGTCGCCTCCTCGGACCGCTTGGCTTGAGGAAAGACAAAAGTGTCCGTCTCAGCCTTCGAACCGGTGGGGTCCCAAGGACGCGCAGAGATCGACTGCAAAAGTGCAAGGTCGGCTTGCCGGGAGGGCGGGTGGCGCTTGACACTGCGGGTCTTAAAGACGCCGGTGGCGTCAGCAACAAAGTGCTGATCAGACTCAGTGTCCTTGCCAAGCCAAACACCAGGCACAAAAGCTGCACGGCCCTTCTGCGGATGCGGCTTGCGGAAAAGTACTGTCTCTCCAAAGCGACAGATAAAGCCGGCATACTTCTTACGCCAGCGCCGCTCAAAAGCCGTCGTTCCTTCCGCGTTGCAAAGGTAACGGTTCACAAGCCACTGCGCGTGACGCACAAGCCAAGTAAACAAAGCCGAGTGCACCGAAAGGTCCACGTCAAAGCGCTCAAGTATGTCAAGGCGCAAAGCTTTGATCTGGCCGTACAAAGTGGCCTGCATGTTACCGACGCTGCCTTGCGCTTGTTTCCAACCGACGGGCGTCTTCCGAAAGGAAAGTCCACCAACCTCACCAGTGACAGAAGTTGCAATAGCGAGGAGGGCGGGTTCGGGGTCCGCTTGCAACACACCGAAAGTTCTGCCCGTTTCAAGCACAAAGCGACGAAGTTCAGCCTGTGAATAAGGTGTGCGGGCCTTGGTGGGGATCACAACAGAAAGTGCCATGCCGGAAAGAACATCGACAACATTCAAAATCGTGATCTGTTCCTCACCAGGCTTGTCGCCAAGAAAGCTAAAGTCCATCTGCAGCACAGGCTGCTTCAGGGAAAGTCTGCGACTCTTAGCCTGTTTGCTCTTGGAACGCACACAAATTTCACACCAGGGCTTAAACGGCAAGTGTGTCAACTCGTGTTCAAGCCGCTCCGTCAAAGTTGGCTCGCCAGGCTGTTTAAGCCCGCGGGGGCGACGCGCAACATAGTCAGGAGCTTCTGGCTCGCACTCAACAAGTTGCAAGTCTGCCTTCTCAAAACAAGTGGCGCCGACAAACGGAGAGCTGATCAAAGTGGCGCCGCGCTTGCGCCAATTGTCAGCATGCCAAAAGGGCACTTCCTCCGTGTTTGGCCTCACAACCAAAGTCATGCGACCGTCGCCAAGCTGCTCCTCAAAGTGCGGATCCTCAGGCACAAAAAGTGTGGTCCGCTGTTCGTAGTGGACACGCACCCAGCAAGACGGAAAGTCAAGCCACAGGTCGTGCGTGTACGGCTGGCCTGTTGCCGGGTCCTTCTCCAAAAGTTGTTCAAGCAAAGCCTTCCGAAAGTCTTCCAGCGTTCCTGAAGAAGTCTGCTCAAGGCGCAGACGAAAAGTGTCCTCGGTGCTTTGCTCCTTGAGGCCTTTAGTGGGTTGCTTGAAAAGTGGTTGTGGGGCCTCTGCTAAAGGTTCCTGCTGCTGTTCAAGTGGTTGTGGTTTGCGTGCAGGTGTGGGTTCAGGTAAAGTTGTCTGTTTTCCAACCAGCTTGCGGCCAGTGGGCTTGGAGGAAAGTTTAAAAACAGTCTTGCCAACAAAGCGTTCAGGAGCAGGCCCTTTAGGGTTCTCCGCTTTACGCCAGTTGTCGGTGAAAGTCTCTTTTCTGCCATCTGCGTACTCAAAGTAGGTTACGCGTTCGTCCGAAAGGTCCTTCAGGTCTACAGGGCGATCTTTCGTCCCTTCGGGAGAAAAGAAAGTAGCTCTCGCTCTTTTGTGTATGCGGGTCAAAGTGTTACCCGAGAGCTCCCATTTATCAATGTGATACTGAACGACAGGTCTAAAGACGGGGGCCACTATGGTACCTTGCGCGCTCTGTGTGTGAAAAGTGTTACACACAACCTCAAACTCTTCTCGGTTGAAAGGTGCCAAAGTGGGCCTCAAGAAAAGAAGTGAACCATGCCTAGTGATGGGCACCTTGTGTCCATCAGGTGTTTCCAAAGTGTTCGCCTTCTTAGAAGAAAGGTTCACGTCAAAGCCTGACCTCAAAAGTCTGCCAACTGACACCACACAGTAGGGAACGTCGCAAACGTAGAAGTGTAGGAAACAGGGCTGGCCCTCAAAGTCAACCTTCACAAGTCTCCTTCCAAAGACCGTCAAAGGCTGACCCGAAATGCTCCTCAAAGGTGGAGCTTTCCCTGTGAGTGGCAGAAGTGGCCACTCTGAGGCAAAGTCCTTCGGGCAACAGTGAGTTGCAGCACCTGAATCAAAGAGGATCCACGGCTCGGTGTCCTCCAAAGTCGAAGCAATCAAATGCTCCTCCAAAGCAACATCCTTGAAAGTCGTATTCAGATTCTTAAGATCAAGATCCCCAACACTGAAAAGTCGTTGGTTCTCCTCCGTGCGACCATTCAAGGAGAAAGTCTCAAGCGGTGCCATACAGGCCGTAGGCTCAAAGTTCTCACACTCTCCGAAACCACCAAAGCTGAAGTCTACAACTCCATTCGTCATCCCATCAACTCTGAAAGTGTTCCCCAAACCAAAGTTGCCGAGAACAACAGCCGACATGAGCAAAGTGCTCGGGCTGATGCTTGCTTTAGCTTTAGGCTTGGCTTTGGGGGTTGAAAGTCCAGGTGGTCCTTGCAAAGTCACAGCCGACACGGGCAAAGTTGCCGCGCCGCTTGACGAGGAAGCCTCTTCCTTGGGCTTCGCCAAAGTTTCGGCCTTCGCCGAAGGAGCAGCCTCTGAAGGCCAAACTTCTGAAGTAAAGTCCGAAGACCAACCCCAAGGGTCAACATCCCAGGACCAAGCATCCCAAGACCAAAGTTGATCATCCCAAGTCTGATCCCAACTGTTAGGGTCGTTGTAAAGTTCCGTGACCGCGTTCACGGCCCATTCGGTCCAATCTGTCCAATCATCGGACTCACCAAAGTGATTCCAATCTCCTGCGTCCTCCGACGGGTAAAGTTCTTCACCTTCAACAGCTGAAACACGGTTCAAAGGACAGTTGCTCGAAAAGTGACCTGTTTTACCACACGTCCAGCAAACCGAAGTAGAACCAGAAGTGGGCTTTCCTTTTCCTTTTCCTCTTCCTTTTCCTTTCATCATAAAGTTCCAATGTTGTCCTCCTTTTCCAAACGACTTCGAAAAGTCCTTTCCTTTTCCTTTTCCTTTTCCTTTTCCTTTTCCTTTTCCTTTTCCTTTTCCTTTTCCTTTCCCTTTTCCTTTTCCTTTTCCTTTTCCACAAAGCTGCCGCTAAGGCACCAATGTCCATGGGAGCCGAGGCTCCACCAGCAAAAGTTGCATTCGCCGAAGTTTGTGCAACTGGATTCATCAAAAGTCGTGACCTATGGCACTCAAGGATAACTTCTCGAACCTGAGCATAAGTTGCCAAAGTTTGGGCATTCAACCTAAGGTGTTGTTGTAAAGCTCCAGAGGTTTTGTTCAGCAAAGTTGCAACAAGAACACCATCAGGCAAAGGTTGTCCTACTTGTCGTTCATATCTACTCTTGATTGTCTCCCAAACATTAAAGTCCTGCTCAAAGGTTGCTGGGTTGAACTTAAAGTCCAACAGCTGCGTCAAAAGTGACGTACTCCGCGTGGCTCCTGGCAGCGAGAACTTCTTGTAAAGTCTCCTCCATGTCTCAAAGCCGTTGCTGTCCTCGTTCTGACGAACAACAAGTTTTGCCGAATCTTTCACAAGTTGAGAAATCAGGTAATGTAGTTTTCGGGAGAAAAGTACTCGGTTGGCGGTCTGTTCCGGATCAACATCACCTGTGCCTAAAGTGACTGTTAGATCAGCATCTGTAAAGTCACGTTGCGCTGCCGTTCGCATTTCGGCATTGTCCATCAAAGTCACAGCACCTACCTCGAACATCGAAATGTACGCTTTAAAGTTCCATGACCATTCTTCCCAGTCTGCTGGGTTCCCAGAGAAAGTCTCTGGCAGAGGAAGCCGAAGCTTTCCTGTAAAGTTGTCTTCACCTCCTAGCGCCATGTTGTTCTACCAAAGTTCCGTGGAGCTTTCAGCTCCGCTACCATGCGAAAGTACACTAGTCCAGAATGCGCACCAAACTGCCCTAAAGTAATTCCGTGCACAAGCTCACACGACTTAGACCAAAGTAACCCTGAAGTTCAGCAGCGCCTTTTCTCGTAGGGCAAAGTGGTCTTGAGCCAACGACGGTTGGCAAAGTCTGGGGGAGAAAGGGAGGTGTTATTTTCACAGGGAGAGAGCGCGATACATACATACCTACATACATACATACATACACATATATATATACATAACACTTTCTGTATATATATATATGTATATATATATATATATGTATATGTATATATATATATATATATATATATTTGGGCGCACCCCTATTTGGGGTCCCCTACGTTTTTCGCTATACCAACTGACTCGGTTATAACCACCAAGCTAGGTTATAACCAGCCGACTAGGTTATAATCAGGTGTACGTCATCGACTACAGTATTATATCCGGTTTGAAGACTAACCCGGGAAGTTGCAACAACCCATGCTTTCAGAATGCTGAAACCCGCACAACGCTAAGAATTCTATGACACCCTCGTCGAAACCCCGTTACAATGTGCTAAAATCCTTGCCTTGAAGCCGTCGATATATCTTCGTAGTTCATCTTTGTGTGACTGTATCTAAACCGCTGTATTTCAGTTTTTCCAACAAGCGCGCTGTAGTCATGAGTCTGCTTCAGTCATTCCTTGTCGCGAACTAGATTTTGGAACGAAAAGTTCTCCATCTTTGTACTGTAATGCCGCAATCCCACCAAAGTCTCTGTTGTTGGACGCATTGCTATGACGTTTTGGCAAACTGAGAGCTTTCAATGACATATCCCTGTGCCCCTATGTGATTGCTTTTAAACACTGGTATATCCGGTAGGTGTATTTGAGTGGTGCATTCCTTAATTCTGTATGACGGCTGCCCCAAGCCAAAATTGATAACTTGCATACTACAAGCTTAGCAAACGTTGTGTAGTGTTTTTCCTGGGGGACGACATGAAGCGTCGCTTCTTAGGACGCGCACTGTCTCTATATGCTGAGTGATGAAGCCTGTGTTTTTTTGTATCAGCATAATTTAACCATCACGTAAAGCCGACTGAAAACCATAAGGCTACATCTAGCTTGTCCGAATTTCTGTTTGTGTTCTTGTGAATATTCACTGAAGGTCGAATAGAAGCCATTGTTCCCAGTCCAGAACGTGATCCTCGTGTTAGAAAAAGTGGTAACCACACACCGAATCACTCCTCGAAAGAGGTTCATCCATGCAGTTGGAAATAGCAGTGCTAGGAATTTTCTACGTACCGAGCGAGGAAACCTAACAATTTGCAAGTTGCAAATTTTGTTTCGCTCACCACACATATTCTTATCAGTTTTGTCTCGTCGAAATCCGGCTTCCTTGGAACGATGTTTGAACATAACGTTGCAACCAGTTTGCCTATGTACGAAGTGATGAAACCTGACCACGCTGTAAACTTTGAAATACTGTCTCTCCCCTACAATGACGTCGTATCAGTCGTATCTCAACTTTCTGTGTACCGTGATATTCCAATGTTGACAACACTTACTGACCTACTTTAATCCCGATAGAGCCCCTTCATATTGCGCATTTTGGTTCCTGGGTGAGTGACATGTTAGCGGCTATTCTCTCAATGTGTACACTGATCTCATAAACCCGATGTACTGGAACGGACAGACCATTATGTAAAGTCCGCCATATAGCCTTTCCGCTAAAGTTGGGGAATGCGCACATGGTCCCCGGAATTATGTTTGTTACAGAGCACTGCATCATGCCTCAGCAACCGAATATATGCCAATTACCTGGGACCCTCTATTCTTCTAGTCCTTGTTTACTTTCATTGCGGTTACATTCACTGAAACACCGAAACTTTCGAACGTTTGGATTTAGGTGTTGATGAAGTAGCGGTGGCACAGGCCTGGTTATAACCTCTGTCCCCGGTTATAACCAGGACACCTGCATAGTAGACAGCCCTAGACCCATCACTAAACCATTAAACCATCAACAAACCATTAAATTAGTACACCGTTAAACCAATCCTTTCCCCCAATGGACCCATACCAATTAACCATTAAACCATTAAACCGATCCTTTTGCCCCATACCACTAAACCATTAAACCATTAAACCAATCATTTGAACCTATAGAGCTAAACCACTAAACCATTAAACCATTAAACCAATCCTTTCCCCCAATGCCCTTAAACCACTAAACCACTAAACCATTAAACCATTAAACCAATGCTTTCGGCCCATACAGGGATGTGTCTCTCTCTATAGGGGAAATGATTGGTTTAATGGTTTAATGGTTTAATGGTTTAGTGGTATGGGGCAAAAGGATTGGCTTAATGGTTTAATGGTTTATTGGTTTGGGTCCATTGGGGGAAGAGATTGGTTTAATGGTTTATTGGTTTGGGTCCATTGGGGGAAAGGATTGGTTTAATGGTTTATTGGTTTGGGTCCATTGGGGGAAAGGATTGGTTTAATGGCTTATTGGTTTAATGGTTTAGGTGTGCAAAAACCCAGGGGACCCCATATAGGGGGGTACCCATATATTTATATGTATATGTATATATATATATATACATATATATATATATATATTTTTATTTATTTATTTATATTTATTTGTAAGTATATACATATGAAGACACGGCGAAAGAGATAGTGAGAGTGAGGGGGAGAAGGAAACAAATCGCTGGGGAAGGTAATCTTCCCTTTCCCTGAGCCACGTTTTATGCAGAGAAGAATGCCACAGAGGGAAATGTAGGCAAAAGATTTCTCCGTGTCCAAGCTCATGCCTTCTCCTGCGGTTTGGCACTATCGGATGGAGCTGGACTCACAACAAGGCAGAACGGCACATGACACATAGAGGTCCATTGTACACGTAGGCATTCGCTCAGTTGAGTTGTTTGTTGTTGCTTGTTGCATGAAATTGGCCCTGCTCCCTCCTGCCTGAACTGCAGGATCAGTATGGCTCCTTGGAGCACTTGCACTACGGAATGCTTGGCGTGTTTGGTTGGCGCTTAGCGGTCAAAGAAAGCTTAATGAAAGGGACTTTCTTCGACCCGGCGTTTGTCTGGTGCAAGACAAGGGAGGATATCTTATGGCATTATGGGCGGGATGCCAGCTTCGGCCAGGTAATTCGGTCGGGATGGGCCACGTGAGCGACTCAGAAGCCCAAGCCGAGCCTTCGCAATTCTCGAAGCCGAGCCCGAACCGCTGAGGATCTCACCTTTTTGTCTGAGTCCGACCCGGCGCTGACCTTCGAACCCGCTCCGGCGCGGCCGTAGAGTAACTGCGCATCTCCAGCTCTCTCCTCGACTTCCGCCATGAACCTCCGAGCTGCGCAGTTTTTGCCAGGCAGGAGCACAGTACTCCATGGGTGAGCTGCTTCGAATGGTCGAGGATGAGGACATCGAAGCTTGAACTTTTGAACCTGCCGCGCGGTGTGACCTTTCTGCAGGGGCGGAGCCCAGGTGCATGTCCTATTTTTTCGAGCTTTCCAGGAGAGTATCGACCCCCAGCAGCTCTGGATGCTGTCAACACACATGTGCCTCGTCGGCAGTTCTCCCCATGGCCCGGAAGTCATCAGTGAGAATTGCCGGTGCTTGCCGGTGTTGTATGTTGGGACATGAACACGCGGGCGTTCTTCGAGAACAGCCATGCAACGGTCCGAACAGAGGAAGCCTCACCTCAACCTAGCCGGCACATCTAGCCGCCTAGTTGTGTGCCAGGAGGAGTGAGCGCGGTGGAGATTGGCACATGGCCCGTGATGGGCACTCAGGTTTCCCAGCGTTCAGTGAGACTTCCCATCGACACAGCAGCACCAAGCTTGCAAGTAACTTCAGGTCGAAAACCTCACCTGGCGACTGAGAAACATGTGGAGCAAGCTGGGGCAGGAGAGCTCCCAAGCTAGGGAGTAATGATCAAGTTCGAGTACTCAAAAAAAGAAACCAGGTGCACACATGCCGTTCATAAAGCGGAAACGAATAGAAACTACAGAGACATAATAGCAATAGCTTGCAGAATCACAATGACAAATAGTGATAGCCGGCAGTAGGAATAGTATAAAATAGCAAATCTGAACGGAGCCAGCAAGGAGGCGAAGAGGAAAGCCTTGGTGGAGCAGCTTCTGAAGATTCTTGAGAAGTGGGGCCCCTGCTCGTCATGGGGAGGGGTGTTTTTGGGGGAGGGGATAGGACGGATAGGATGAGAAGGCTTTCTGAAACCTCGAGGAACCGAACAGTAAGTATCCTTGTATGTACGGTGGGGATTAGGACCTGATTTTCTGAACTTGCCTCAGGAAAGACAGGGCCTTGAAAGGGAACCGCGGATCATTTCAATGAAAAGTATATACACATGCAAAAATGTACCTATACATTTAGGTGTATGTATACATTTGTGTGTACATGTTTATATACATATAACAAGTATAGACATATATACATGTAGAAACATATATATGTTCATACATATACACACACTGGCATATATCGCCATGGTCAAATCAGCCCGTTCGTGTGCTGGCCTCAGGTCTTCCGTTGCTCAACATCCACCTGAACTGGAGCCCGAGGTGTTGCCAGAAGGCCCGACACAACCGATGCCTGCTGCTCAAGAATCTCTTTCTCCAAGTAGACGTGCAATATCCGATTGCAGACGCTGAGCTTTCAGTCCCCGGGGTATGATTTTCTCTGAAATTGACCCTTGAACTATTTCTCCGGACCGTCATGTTTTCACAGAAGAAACTAAACAGCTTTCCAAAAGCCACAGAATTAGTGTTGATGATTACGATCATCAATATCATTAGCTGTTCGCCGGCTGCCTCTAGCTGCCTCAGTCATGTTCATTCTGGATTGTAACCATGAGGCGACGAATTCGCACAAATCTTTCTTGTCGACGCTGCGAAAGTGTTTGAAGGTGTATGCTGGTGCAAAGCCTGCAAGAACGGGATGTACAACTTTACAAAACGACTCAAAGGCTTTACTTCGTAGCCTTCCCTGGGCCGTTGAAGCAGTCGAGAACCGTCCACTCTCTGACACATGTGCGACTTTCATCGCGTGTTCCGTGTGTGGATGGTCCTTGAGGTGGCAATGTCTTGAAGCTCAATAGTACTTTACCACTCACGTCATGGTGCCTCGGTATCGTAATTGTCGTGAGGCTGGTCCTAACCTCGCCTGTCCAGTTCATGCTGAATGTCTGGAGCTGTGTCTCTGAATTGGGGGTCCCGCCGCCTTTTGTTATCTCCCGACCAGGCCGCCTGGATCATGCTGCCATGTCCTCCAGCCTCGACTGTACTTCTCCTCTCGCTGAAGTAGCGGCGCGAAGAAAGATAAGGCTACATCGATCGGCGCATCCCACACAATCACATCAAGGATGTTGGTCGCTGTGGTATGCTGTCTGTTGCTAGTATCAGCCAAGGCAACTCCATAGTGCCATAGTTGTGAGAGATCGCACAGCCGCTGACTTGGGAGGGCCTTGATTAGAAGGTCCGATGGTTGCCGGAACCCTGATGGGTAGATCGGCGTAGATGTCGTGTCCACTAGCTCCCTGTTCCCGCTGACTCAACGCACTCATGGAACCCGATCCAACCATTCGATCGCGGACCCCCTCCGATGTGTCGTACAACACGCACTCCACCCGCAACATCGCTATGCTGCCTTCCAGAATGGCGTGAATTCCGCCTCGGCTGTTGACAATGCTGTCGTGCTCCGAATTGAACTTCGCCAGAACACTGGAGTTCCGTAGCAGATAACCCAAACAGTTTGACTTCTCGATGTAGGGGCGAAGGCCGTGTCGGGGTACAACGTGACTTCTGCAGATGCTTGAGGACAGAAGGCAACATCAAATCCGTAGCATGGGATCTTGATCTTGCTTTGGTGAGGGCGCAATGTCGGATTTTCTCACTGGCTTCTGCCTTGCCCTTGGAAAGTCTTGGAGAGCTCCGACGATTCCCACCCGCGATCGGCTATCATCTCAGCGAGCTGCATGATCGCCTCCCCTCCCATCAGGTAATCGTCTCGGTAGGTCAGGGGCCAAAGCACACCTCGCCTCTTTCACGGCCGAGCTGCTTATTGTTATTCCTCGCGACATCACCAAAACTGCTGGCCGTGACATCCAGCTCATATGCTCCGTGCTCTTGTCGCGGTAGCTTGAGACCTTGACCACTTCAGTACTGGCGACTGGCGCAAACCGTACAGCGCTCGTACGTCGTACGAGCAGCCACAGTACGAGATTCTCGATTTATGGATGGTCGATCAGGCTCGGCTCCAAAACCGGCTTTGTGAAGCTGTGAGAAGCCGCGGCGCCCGTCGCGGTAACATCGAGACAGCGAGGCTCAACTGCAAAGGTCGTCCCGGGGGGGTCGCTTGCTGGAGCCAATTAACAGGCTTAAGGTTGAAGTCTGGAGGTCTCTCCTTCTCTGCAAACGGCACACTCACTGCTAAGCCAGGAGCCTCTTTTCGGACTCTAGGGAGATGTCCTGCCCGCCTTGACTGAACCTGACTTGTTGTTGCGTCACGAGGGAACTTCAGGTAGGTGCCCTCAGGAGCGACACAGTCCGCAATCACGCCTGGCTCAGCTTCAACCAACGGACATTTGCTCAGCCGAGTCATCTTCATCAATAAGGAAGGAAGGTTTCATTGGCTCCCCTTTCGGAGGCTCGTTTCCGCTGCCTTCACGAACGAGGGCATGGCGCCTGACAAACCAGGCTTCGTCTCGAGCATGTCGCCTCCCGGTTCCCGGGACATAACGTGAGGCAATCCTTGTGGCAAACTCACACGCTGCCTCCATTGTTCGGCGCTAAGTTGTGGTAGTTCACGTGGACGCTGTGGGCATCTATCCCAGAAGGGGAGCGCGGTAACTACTGCATTCGACTTTGTCGTCGAACTCCCGATGCTTGTTGATTGCTTTCCTCCTCCTCCTGAGTCCTATGCCTTGTAATCCACTCAGGTAGTTTAGTAGACTCAGTAGACCATCAGTTCCCAAAGAGGTCCTGCACGAGCGCCCCAATCCTGTTGCCCCGATCCACCTTGTCCACAGAACGCCGTGTTCTGAATAGGGATGCAGACCATGATGAAAGCCACCGGCCGCCACCGGCCTCGATCGGGAATCGCTCCGCTGTCGATGTCACATTCAAAATCGGCACATCCGCGACTTCCCACAAGGCTTCCTCCAATTGCAGGCTGTTCGGCTGTTCATGGCCAATAAATTCACTTGAGCTCCTCGCAGGAATCCTTCAATCTCCATGAACAGTTTAACGTCTTGTAAACAACCCCAGTTCCACCTGCATGAAATTCTTTCCGGCGGCCCCGAAACCCCCCCTGAAATCCCGATGAAGCGCTGAACTACATGTAACCCATATGAGCCATGTTTCCGAGGGTCGGCGCCCAATTCCTCCCATCGCACTCACAACGCGCCTTCATTCAATCACTATGGGAAGGACGAGGAGGAGGAGGAGGAGGAGGAGGAGCAAGGGGAGCAGGTGGCTGCTGTCGGGCTTGGGCACACCCCTGACCCACTGAGGTTCACGAGAAGGGGAAGGCCTCAAGCCTGGAGTCTGGAGGCTTCAGTGTAGCTGCCGACTAGTGAAGAGAATCTCCGCCGACATTGTACCAACGACAACACACACACACACACACGATGAAAGGAAAATGCTGATACATGATTGTGAATAGGTGCTGTAGAATCTTTGGGCAGTGCCTGAAACACGTATGTAGAATCCTGTTTCAACTCGTTGAAACATGCAGAATTGTTCTGAGAATTAGAGGAACTCATATGAGACATGAGAACCTCGTTGAACATCCCTGACAGCCTTATGCAAGTACCTCCGCCTCTTTGAGAATTGAATCATTGAAGCCCTTTTCGGTGCCTCTAAGCGGCGCAGCAGGCCCGTTACACCCACCTGGACCGGGCCGGCAGGGACTCAAGGGCTCCAAGCTCCTCGAAGCCCGAGACCCAAACTGCTCGAGCGGGTGCCCTTGGGGGGCTTGGAAGAAGGCTTGGAGAATCTTTGAAGCATTTATCGCGTGTTTGAGGGTTTCCGTCATTTGGCAGCTAAGGGCAGGCCTTACAGGTTACTGAAGGTTTAGCGTTTTAGAGGTTGGATCCTACTTCCACACATTCTCTTCACCCACTATATAGTGCTAGTTCCCTTCTCCTTCCCAATACTCATGGAGCTCCTTTTTCATAGCGGACCTCCAAAGGCCAATGGCTTCAAGCATGGAGGCAGAGCTAGCGGCAGTTGAACAACAGCGCGCTGAAATCTTTCAGAAGGCAGGTTGAGGGACCTACTGAGGGACCTGAGGGACCTCGGCGGGCCCCAAAGCCGGCACTGCACAAGCTATCAGCTATCGAAGCAGTGGGATTCTTCCGTGTGAGAACGCTGCGCAAGACGCTGCGTCAGGACAGACGAAGAATTTCGAGGCCAGGGTAGTGGCCATACCAAAAAACAGCCCCGAAAGCACTTAAGGTTTCGCAAGGTTCGTAAAAGGTTGCCAGGCTTCGAAATTCGAGAGATGGCCAATTCCGCGAGTGCCCCGCGACGCTTTCAGGGTTTTGCAACATGCATTCCGACACACCAATTTTTTAGTTCTGCGTTAGGTCTCTGAGTTTGGCACCGGCGACTTTCGCCCGACACTCAGGCCGCAGGTAGCAAAGTGCAGGTAATGGGACTGCTTGTCTTGATCTCAGGCACTCCGAGCTTGGACATCTGCTTTCGCAAGGCCATTCCTGCAGTCGGTCCCAGTGAAGCATCGATTTGCAGAAAGAACCTCCAAGTATCTGGGGATGCTTCGATGCCTTGCGAGGATGGTTCCAGGCTGCTTCCGTTGGTGCGCAAACCCCAGCTCGAGATGATCTCATCTCAACCGATCACATGCTACTGGACGCTCTTCGGTGACGTCCACCGGAGAGCCTGAGGTATCAGCGCCACAGGCCGTCGGCGATTTGCGATTCTGCAGTTCTGCTTCTGCAGCTTTGCATGCTCTCTTTTGGGAAAGTGGCAGTGGCAGCGGACGCAGGGTGGTTCGCGGCATTGTGCCCTCGAGTTCCGGGCTGCCTTTGCTGGGGGCGCGGCACTCCGAGGCTACGGCACGGACTCTCTTTCTCTCTCTCTGAGACTTTCTGAGCTTGCACTGTTTTGCACGCAGCAGCAGGGTGCCCAGTCCCTGATCATCGCTGCGGTCCCAGTGTGCCACCTGTCTCGTGCTTCGCAGTTTCGGGTTCGGGCGACTGCGCCAGAGCTATGCCCAGGACATGATTGACACCTACACCGAAGTCAAGGCTAGATGATACCAGCTGTGCTTTCTGACGAAAATCAACGGTGCTGTGGATACATGCAACCTGAACCTTCTGTTCAGGGTACTCACAGCCTTCTTCGTTGCTGTCCCCAACGGCCTTGAAACCCTCAAGCCCAAAATGGCTCTGAAAGCTGGTTTTACTAAAGGCCCTTTTGATTTTTGGCTTTAGGACCATGGGGCCCATGAGGTATGGTACACCGGAGAATGAGCACGCTAGGTTCTGCTCATCTACACCGTCTTTCCTGGGATCTCTGCGGTGAGCCGTCGAGTTGAGACTTGCTGAGAAATGTGTACTAGGGCGCTTCCGGAGGCTTTAGGGTCGCATGCATATGATAATGTATGAAAGAGTTGTAGTATCGTAGTATTTACTAGCCGTATGACTACACCGTGGTCCTTGTATGCTTGGAATAACGGTACAATCAATATGCCTAGGTCGCATCCCTGCCGACACCGGTGACTTGTGCCTACACATGCACACCTTGGTCACCTTGGCACTTTGGGTTGGGTATTTTGGGTAGATGACGGTGGTAACACCACCACCCCCCCCCCCAAAGATCTATGTATTTCATCTGTTTTCAGCTCTTTCCCCTTCACGAGCATCTCCCCATTGCATGACCACACCAACCCCTTGCCACTCACGTGTCTCAGATCATCTCCTAATGTCCGCACAAACCGACCACATTGAAACCCAATGCCGCCCAATATTGCAATAGGGCCGCGGAGGACCTCATTGAAATATTGAGCCACATTGAGTTTCAATATGGCGTATCCAAGATTCCCCAGGACTCTTGGGGAGGAATCTTGGATCACGGATCTTGGCTTCAATATTTCGATATGGCCCTTCCTGAGTCCAAGATTCCCCCCAAGGAGTCCCGTGCAATGATCGATCTTGGACCCGCCATATTGATGTTCAATGCGTTTCAATATTTCTGTGGGGTCCTCTGCCCTTCTTGGTTTTGTTATCTCCACGGCTCCTGTGTCAGTCTGCATGTGCATGTCTGTGGCACCCAAAAAATCAAAGAAACCAGTGGCCACCTTGCCCCACGAACCTGCAAAGACTGTTGTTGGGCTTGTTTGGGCCCGTACAGCCACGGTAGCAAAATCAAGTCTTGTTTGTTTGTTCCTTGCAAAAAGTGCTGCACTGTCACACTGTCCCCAACAAAACCAATTTTTTGGAGGCCTGGGGAGCTAGCCTGAAAGACTGGGCTTTTGTGGCAGTACAGCACATTGGCAAAAAGTGGTCTGTTTGGGAGGAGATGCTCGTGAGTGGGAAGAGCTGGAAACAGTCTAAAAGCATAGATCTTTGGGAGGGGGGTTACCATGGGGGGTTAGCATATAGACATACAGGTATGTAGATATGTATGTATCTATGTATGCATGTATATAACTAGTCGTATGTGCATATGCATGTATACATATACACATGCGTACGGGCACACCTGACATGCAGTTTGTCAGAAACTGCTTTAGCCTTAGACACATATGCACGAGGAGCACAATCAAGTACCACATAATGTGCTACAACCCTATATTACATTGTCGTTGAATTATTTCATGAGAATACGTGCATATGGCAACCCTGTGGTGGCTGTGTGGGTTCTCTCTGACTCTTTCGTCAGTACGACAGTAAGCAAATTGAACTACTCGGAGATAGTGCTACTCGACAGCATCCGAGGTTGTGAAGAATAGCTCGCGCCTGGGCTGGGGCGGCGTTGACCTGATGAAGTGCATGCAGCTTGGTGCATCAAAGACAGAAACAGAGAGAGAGGCATATCGGCTTCAATAAACTATACACCTTAGCTTTGCGTTGTTCTTTCTGCTTCTGCATCTGTTACACAGCAAGAAGCAAGCTATTTCTGCCTTGGGCAGTGGGAAAGTAACACTGGTGTTTGACCTCTCCATCGATTCCCCAGTCAGGTAGATCTGTAGAGTTGGGGGGACCTGTATTCCTCCGTCAAATCTCTCATGTCATCATACTGGCTGCGAGTCATAGATGACGAGGAATCGGGAAATACGTCAGTGGAGAGTGTACGTGCAACCACAGTCCTGTTATCGTTCACTTGAAGGCCTTAACCAGAAGGTTGCACTACACTCGTTCTTCACTCCCTGTATCCCCATCAATGTTTGGGGTGGGCTTTCAAGCGGCCCGTCCCCAAGCCCAGGAGGAAGAGAGAGAGGATGGGGTAGCGCACCTGCGCGGGGCGGGAGGACTGCTCCCACCCCATACCCCGAGCAAAGCAAAGCAAAGAGAGAGATAGCGAAAAGGGGGAGGAATGGTGGGCCTGGGGCCGGGTCTGCTCGCGGACTTACCCCGATGGAAGGAAGGAGAGAGAGACGGAAAATCCCCGAAGGGACAGGGACACCGTGCCTAAGGTCCGCGGGGGTGCGCGCGCGCACGGAGGGGCTGCCGGGACGCTGCAGTCTCCCCACGCCCTGTAGAGTGTAGAGATAGAAAGAGAGATCGGACATCGGAGAGTTTGTGATTGTAGGACCGTTTCATTTTGGTTTCCTTGACATGTAATCCTGCTGGGGCCTGGTCTGACCTTGCAGCCATATGCTATGTGCTGCAGCCGGAGCGACTGCCGCGGGTTAGGCGCTGGGAGTTGTTGGTGCCGTGTGGATGGCACTTCTTGAACGACTCGCATCCTGCTGGACTGTCTATTCCAGGCTTGTGGGTTTGAGGGAAAGCATCCATCCTGTGATCCCAGGTTCAAGTGTACGTGTCCGTTCCCGGTTCCACGTGTTGTCCCGTGGCGACCGGAAGTGTTGATTTGCAACCTCACTCACGCTACTTGCCTGTCCCGCCCCCGCCCCAGCACCTGGACCCAAGAGAGCAGTGTTTGAAAGTTCCGTTTCTGGACGGAAGACTACAGCTGGACACACATTTTTTGCTAGATCTGAAAATCTTTTTGGGACTGTGCGCGCGGGAGGGCTGCGAAAGGCGTTGCTCCGCGGAAGGGCGCTTCCAGCAAATCCGTCTGAATGCGTTAGCCGTAGTGCCAGAGGAACGTGTCAGTCGAACGAAGCAAGCAATTACTTGATCCAGCTGTTGTAAGAGTTCAGGTCTTGTTCCAGCTATGAAGCCTGTTGGCGGTAGCGGATAGCACGTGGTGCTCGCATTCTCAGGAGGGAGTCAGCATAATTCGTCAAGAGAGGTTTATGCTCTTGCGGAAGGGCTCGCTCGCAGAAGGGTCGAAGGGTACTACGCGCAAGTGACGTCCGAAACGTGCCTCAATGCTTCGAGGCGCGGCGGTTAAGCAGTGGCGGAAGGGGAAGGGTTGTGTGGGGGGGGGGATTGAAAGAGAGTAAAAGTAGTAAAAGTAGTAAGAAGAACTTCACTAAGGGCGGTCGTCTTTAGGTCCTCGTTCCTTGCGCTGAGGTCGGGCACCTTTGACTTTCTGACGAACGACTGGCACTTGCTGTCGCTCCACGGCTCCTGGGCCTGCGAACGGCAGATCACCTCCCGCAGGCGCGAAGCGGCGCGCGCGGAGGGCGCGCGGAACCGCCGCTGCCGCTTCCGCCGCTTCCGCTGAGATGCTGCGGTGGAGAGTGGTGTGTGGAGTTTGGGGGGGGGCGGCTGGTCACCGTCTCTGCGCCAGGCTGCAAGAAGGCACCATCCACATTGGCAGCAATCGCGGCGTGTCTTCCCACCAGATGAACCCATTTTGTGCCTTGCCCTCTGTCTCGCTAGCATGGCAGCAGCATGGGCCCAACGCGGCAAGTGCATCCTTCTTCACTCGTTGCGCTCAGGTTCTTTCGGCCGGTCCACCCTCTGAAACCTCGGGGCCATGAACTCAGTTTTGCTGGAGCCTGGGGAGCCTGGAGCCTCCTTCCCACTTCTTCGATCAGGCAGTGCTGGGGATTTTGCCTGCTTTATTCTGGCAACTGGCTTATGGAGGCCTCCGAGTGGGGGCATGGGATACTGTAGGCAGAATGCTGGAATCCGCGCGCAGGTGGAACAGAGTCACACCGGATGCGTGCGAGTCAACGTCGGTTCAGCCGGACTTGTCTTTGCTTCATGAGTCCAAGCGCCCGCTTCGAGCTTCGAGCTCTGGCAGTCTGGCAGGTCTCAGCAACACCCACTTCAAGTGGGACCTGCGCCAGAGCCCCACGTGGCCCACCGGTCCTCTCCGCGGTCCCTCCGCAGTCCCCCTAAGCCGAGGCGACCAAGAGAGCTTCGAGTCCCCCGAGTGCGTCTGCGTCTATTCGGATAAAGGCTGTTACAGTGCTGCAGGCGCGCGCTCAGCACTTTGAGGTCTGTCCCACATTTGAGGCCTGGGTGAGATGACGCGGAGCTTCCACCGGCTCTTGGGCGAGAGGTTCCCAGTTCCCAGTCTCTGAATTTGCACTTGTCCGAGATGAACCTTTGCGGTCATGGAGATGGCAGGCTGATTGCGCCACGCTGGCGGAACCTCATTTGCCCGGTCTTGATCAATACATGGGAGGCCCTCTACTTCGAGGCATCGGAGCAACCATGACAACGTACTAAATCAGAGATGATACCTGGTGGGAGGTCTTTCACGACAAGATCCTGGAGCTTGTCCCGGGCACAGCAGGAAGTTGGATCAAAAACCCTAAGGCTCTATCTCATGGAGGGCCCTCCGTGTGTTCTTTGGTTGTTGTTTATCAGAGATATCTCACAGCTCTAATCTCAGCAGTTCAGCATCTCCCTGTCTTCCTATAGGCTCAGGCGCCGGTCGCATCGATTCTAAAGCAGTGTCCAGTGGTGTCCAGTGTGGGTTCAGTGGCCTTGGACCAAGGCGCGCCCTGCTAAGCAGGTCGGCGTCGAGTCGCCTGGATGCACCTGGACACCTTAAGTCCCCATATCATGTGCTACTGACTAGAGGGATCCGAAGATGCAGGCAGGCAGCTGTTGCGAGAAATCTCCTCCCAGTTCGAGGCTTCTGGTCCTCGATGACGGATGGTTTGGCAAAAGGAACGATGCCGGGAGCCCGGGAGCCACCGGGAGCCACGAGACGAGGCCGAGGGACGGCCACAACGACGCTCGGCGCGTCTCGCGGCGCGCGTCGCTGCTCGCCTTCTGTCATTCCTCTCTCATTCTGGCTTCACCTGTCAAATTCAATTCTTCGACAGCCAAATCCTGACAGAAATGTGGGCAGTGCCTGCTGAGGACACCACCTCGCTCGGTGCAGGCCTCAGTCACGTGAAGGCTCGCGCGAGAGGAGAGTGACTCAGGGTTCTTCAGGGCCCACATGGCCCATGTTGAGGGACCCTGAGACAGAGACGTGCAGTGCCGTGCAGCGTGCCAATGAGGTGACTGGAAGGAAGATCCGCGAAAGCTACCGCGCGGTGGGGCGCCGAGCCTCGGGCCTCGGGTCAGCTCTCCTCGCAAAGGCCTCCGTTAAAACCTCTAAAGCTACCCCCCAAGCATCTCGTCAAGAGCGCTCGTCACGCTCGTGTCGAGGCTTGAAAGGCCTGGCCGAGGCACGCTGGCCCAGCTCTGCGGGCCGCGGGGGGGTGCGGGTCCGCTGTCTGCTGCTTCTGGCTTAGCCTGGCTTTTGTCGACAAGACGGCTAAGAGGCTAAGACGCTTGCAGCCTCGATACTTTGAGCGTGGTTTGCCGCCTTGCGAAGGCCCTGTCCTAGGGAAGCTACCACTACAGCAATTTCGGTTGGCTTGTCCATGATGATGGGGGAAGAAACTGGGATTAGTTACCAATGTAAACTACTACGTATACTCTAAGTATACTGGTATAGTTTCGAAGACGTGAAAAATGTTTCAGAGGACTTGAACCAGATGGGTCTGAAATTGGGCCTTTGGGTGGAGCCGGAGATGGTGAACAAGGACCCTCGGGGATACGTTGAGCTATCTCATGTGGGTGTCGTGGTAATCCTTTTGGCAGCAAGGTAATTGATGCTTGAAATGCGATGGAAAAGAAGATCGAAAGAGAGCCAGCAGCTATGAATGGTGAAATGGAGGACAGCGAGCTTTACAACTTGCATCCAGAATGGGCCCTGGCCCCGGCAGTCCAGGTTCCCAAGGTTTCAGGTCGCTGCCCGACTGTAAGCATCCAGCCAAGCCATGCCATGTGACGTCTTGAAAGCATCTCCGTCTCTTTGTCTATTTGTGTTTCTCTGTCTGTCTGCCTGTCTGTCTGCGTGTGTTTGTTTGTTGTTTTTCTCGAGGTGTTGCATCATCCGGCACGGCTGCGCTCGGAGGGAAGGCAGCCTCGGAGATTCCTCAGAGCGTGCTAGAGGAAACGTTGACAGAGTCCGAGGCAGCCTCCAAGTTTGAGTCTGCAATCTTGCAAGCAATACACTTATCTGCCGACATAGACTTTGCGCTTCGCGGGACTTTCGGCTTTCTCCAACCCCCCCTTGGCCGGAAGACCCCTGAATCCTGGCCCGGCGCTAATCTTATTGTTTTTGCTTTTACCGGAGGTGACTTGTGACTTCGCTTTTCGGCGATGTGTGATTTTCTGTTTATGGTGACGAGTGTCTTGTTGTTGAGACTCTGGCCAGAGCCTTCGGCTTCGGGTAGTCTGCGTGAAACATTGATTTGGTGCCAGATTGATGTGTGTCTTGTCCTGCTTCTTCGAGTGTTTTACCCACTATGACCTATTAGGGTTTGGGCTTTGGGCTTGCCACCCAACATCTTCCACGGTTTAGGCATGGGCATGCGCCATTCTAGGGCTTCGGGTTTGCCCCCGAATGCATCCTTGCGTTTGCCACCAAACTTTTTTTGTTTTGCATACCATTGTCTAACACTTTGCCGAAGTCAACAGCATGATATCTGGGTTATGACAAGCTGTGTATCAGCACAGTAGATCGAGACAACAAAAGAGAACGACGAGAAGTTGGCACACTGTCAAGAGCTCCCTATAGAAGGACGACGAACAGAATAGTTAGCGAAGATAGGCACGCAACGACTGTCAAGGATTCGCCTCAAGTGTCTGAGCTCAGGTACAGTTGACCTACGTGCATGCTTCGTTTGCCTGGTATGTCCGTGGACTTCGTCATAGTCGAAGCCTTTTTATCGACTCATGGCTATGTGTGCAAAACAATGCTCTGCCTGAGCATTCCGGAGGCTCTTTGTGAGTCATCGTGTGCGCTCTTGTGAGCGCGGATATCTTGGCTCTTGTGAGCTGTGAGTGTGTGTCGTGAGCTGAGTTGCTCTCGCGCCTGAAAGGCAAAGCCTGGGACATCAGTGTAGAGATTGATCATCGAGAACTTCAGAAAACGACTGGACCTCGATATCTCCCGGTTTTTAGAAGACCGTTTACTGAAGACACCTATTCCAGATCTAAGTCCACGTCTTGAAGATTTCTTCATACGTCTCAGACGGTAACCTGGAGTAGGCATGGCTCAGTGGTCTATGCAGGTGCGTGAGGCGTATCGTCGCCTCAAGCGGTCCTTGGTCAAGATGCAATTCTCTACCCTGCCAGTTTCTCAGCCCCTCACCGAGCAGAATGTTGCCAAAAACAAGCTACGCCATCTCCAAAATGGTCCAAGAAGAGCTCAGTCCGAAGGCAGAGTGTTGAGGAGCCTGAACCGATGCGCGATACTCCCTCTGGGTCGCACCGGCGTGGACCGGCGGAAGTGCCCAGAACCCGTGATGATCCTCATGATCGCAGCTGATCATGAACCTCGTCGTGAAGGTCAAGCCGAACGACCCCCTGATGAACCTCCTCAGCCTCAAGAAGATGAACATCCAGCGTATGACGTCCGAGACACACAGATCAGTGGAGCCGTCGGAGCCGGAGATCGGCGTGGACATCTAAGGATTGGGATCGTTGGCAGCGCTGTCGTTGGTGGGATGAGCGATCGCAGTCGTCAGAGTCTTCCGAAGAGATTCAGTGGGATGAGTTTGATCAAGGCGATACAGACATTCTCCCATCGGCCATTCTGGGTTGGTTGCTTCTCCGAAGGTCGGGACTTAGTAGTTCTGCACGTCTTGCCATCCAGAGCGCCACTCAGAACGATCTGGATTTCTCCAAGATAGAACGCGCTCTGAGCGACCAGGAGGAAGAGCTCCTTTCATCTGAACGCCGCAACTTCACTTCACCAGGTCACCAGACTAAACGCAGGTCCTTCTGGGTTGAGCAAGAGGGGTCCTGGGGCTGTTACTCGAAGACCCGGATGATGTGCACGAGGACCAAATGCATTGGCAAAGCTTTGAGCCGGATGACGATCGGGAGGACGGCTGGCATGACACGTTTTGGTCTCACTCTCCCACGGGTACTGATCTGGAGTGGTCTTTCTGTGCTTGCGACTGGCATACCCAAGATCATGAAGGGGATTTGGTGGTCGTACACCGACACGAGGCCCTGGTTGGACATCGAGGAGGTGATGATCTCGGATTCGTCTCTTGGCGCAGAGCTCCTCGAGATTTACGGGCAGCTCGACCAGAAGATGCGGTCTTTCCGGGAAAGTCGCCAGGTGATCAAGGATCGGAATCTTGGGAGAGGGCTCTGTCCACCGAAAGGCAAAGGTAAGGGTAAAACGAAGTCCTCAAAAGGGTCCGGAAAGGGTTCTTCGTCCTCCAGCACCTCCTCAGTGTTTGCCGTGAAGGGCAAAGGAATCGGAAAGGGACCGCAACGACCCGGATCGGCAGCTTGCACCGGGTGTTTCATATGCGGTTCCAAAGAACATGATTACAGGTCGTGCCCACGGAGTAACCAGAATGCACAGGGACCTAAGGCTGTACAGTTCTCGAACAGTTCTTACTTCATTGATGCCGCCTACATGATCGACATTGCGGTCGTTTCTGAGCCCTCGGAGGAGTTCATGTCGGACGATGTTGAGGCGCGCTTCGAAGTCTACCCCACGATGGCCTTCGACATGACCAGGAAAGCGGTGCTCGACATCGGAGCGACCACCACCGTCGGCTCCCTGGAGGCGTTGGAGGCCCGTGGACGTGGAGAGCACGAGACTGTCAAGGTCTACCCCGAGCGCCGCCGTAAGGTCCGATTTGGGAATGGGGAGGTGGCAAAGTCCCTATCCTATATTGAAGGCTCGATGCCCATCCTTCTCAGTGTCAAGACTTTGAAGAAACTTGGCGCAATCATCGACATAGGGCGGCGACTTGTCATTTTTCAAGCCGCTAATTCAGCTGCCGCAGTGCGGCTCGAGGAATCACCCTCGAACAGCGTGACCGCGTTGCTCGCCCGTCCAATGTCAAAGGCACATCGTCCGGCAAGGGAGACAATCGGCGAGTATCTTGGAGCGCCAACACCTACGTCGACAAAGGCGCAAAAGGGAAAGGGCAAGTCCAAGACTCCCGAAGAACGTGAACATGAGCGTGACGTCTCCGACGATAGGAACGCGACAGTCGATGAAGACTATCCATTTTGTGGTCGTCTTTGTGGCGCTGGCTGTGCGCAAGTGATCTTCACTCGTGGCCGATTTCTTTGGTGACTCTCTGATTCCGCGATGTCATGTCAGGGGATCGTAACTGATGTAGAGAAGTATCACACTGTCATTAATTGGCAAGTCTCGGCTCTTATCCTAACATGAAAATTGCTGCGGACAATTTCTGTCTTTCCAATCGCGACTCTCTTCTATGTGAGCAGTGCCGGAGGCACAACTCATGGGGGGTACGAACGGACCTGAATCCCTAGTCCAATTCGTAAGTGTCGCAGTATCAGCTATGAGCACAATGTCATAGTCATCCATGTGCATAGAGCCAGGCTCCGTTTTACGGACCTTGTCTCGTCACCTGTATCTTGCCTGCACATGGGACCTCTAGCCGGACCATGCGACAGTGAATGACTGCTCCGCATGTCGCGCAACTTTGGCTCAAGTGAATGCTTCGGCATAGTGAACTATTGCCGTACTAGCTAAACGCTAGTCATCTGTCTACGACCTACAGGATTCGAGCCATGCCCCTTGCACAGACAACTCGTCGCGCATCTTTGGCAAGAAAATAGCCGGACCGAGTTTGCCTGCAGGGAGTGCTTTGGTTGCTGCAAGTCAACAACAAGTTTGTCAGGGCAAACCACATATACAACAATACGCTCGGTGAGGCGATAGAACCATCGATACCAAACCCTCACGTGGTAAAAGTGGCGCACTGCCACTAAGTAAACCCTAGGGAAAGGTCCCCAGCTCAAGTAGGCCTAGCTACCCTTACCCCAACAACCCTAGGCAACACCCGAAAGCCAGCTGCAGCGTGCAGCTTGTTTTAGCGCGCGGCAGGGCGGCGGCTCGAGTCGTGAGACTCGGCGCTGTGCAAAGGGCTCTACAACTGGCAGCTGCCGATGCTACGGCACCGAGTTGCAGTTTCCTTGCCGTATGGCTTTACGCTGAGTGCTACTCAACGATGCGACCGCATGCATCAGGCTGTGCAAGGGTGCAGAAGTCCTAACAGCGCGCGCAGCCCTATTCAGCTGCCCCACTTTTTAAAGCTTTCCACACTACTCACGTGGCGAGGCGCTAGGCGTGAGCAGCACGGCGCAGCGACTGGCCCTTTTTTACACGCGGAACAATCGCGGTGAGGAACTTTCGTCCTTCAACGGGTGCTCGTCCTGTCCTGGTCGCTCTCCTCCAGGTCGAGGAGTCTTTCCTCGAGAAGCTCAGCGCTGCTTCGGCAGCGAAGTGTGCGACAGAACTCTTCACGGAGAGCGTAACAGGGTCCGCACACGATGTCACCCTCACCGCTCTGCTTCTTGGCAACGTAGGTCAGATGAATCGGGTCCCCGCGCACGATGCAGCTGCGTCTTCTTTCCGCACGCCACGCAAAAAGTCAACCCTTCATCCTCCAACCGCGTGGGGTATGCAGACAAAAGATGATTGTCCTTGAAAGGGACAGCTTCGGGGAGTGTCGGCACTCGAACGTACCCCAACATCTCGCTCAACCCGTTCCAGAAGGAAACGGCTCGCTGCTGGCCTTGGACCGGCGCAACAAGCACTGCTGGGCGAAGCTTCCGCTGAGGCTCAAAGGCCTCGGGAACAGCCTGCGCCAGAAAGGCACAGTCCGTGTAGCTACCAGGTGTTGCGAGCCTCAATGAGCTCGACTTCCGTAGACACCCGGCCTCGGAGCGCGGCCTCAACAACGGCCAGCTCGCCATCAGCACAATCAAGGCACCTTGCTGCGCTCCTACCAACAGGCCGACGCCGGCACACTTCACGCACCAGCGTGACCACTCCCGTATAAGAATCTACTTACGGAGCCGACGAACGGATTCGCTCATCTGCCTGGCCTTCACATCCATCCAATAACCGAAGTTGTCATCATCGGAGAATGCACAGGCACTCGGAATGACCACGGAGTTAACCCCGGCCGCGCGCAACCCATCCTCAACTAACCCGACCTGCGCAGCAGCACCGGCACAGGTGGATTCAGCGAGGGTGTGCCCTCAGCTTGAACCTGCTCGCTCACCAAAGACTTACCGTCTGTCACCTCCTTCACCGTCGCCTTCTTACTTGGGCTCGGGCTCCGGCTCACGAAACTCGAGGAAGTCATCGCAATCAGGGTCGCGAAGCCTGCATGGGCTGTCTCAAGCTCCTTAGTCCGCGCCTCCAGGCGCCGTGGCATTTCTTTCTCCTGTGCCTCGGGCACGTCTGTTGTATCGAACAAACGACTCAACCCATCGGCAAGCTTCATGCTCCGCCCTGAAAGGTTGGGAATCTGGCTGCCATCCGAAGTGAGCTCCGAACACGTGCGAAACGACACTGGGTCGATCTGATCCAGCGGCTTGTCTTGCAACCTTGCAACCGCACGATATTCGCGTGGTCCGTATACATCACCACGGGAATCGATCCAAACAGAGACCGAAACTTCCTCCGGCATTTGAGCTGCGCGTGCTGCTCCTGCCGACAATGCCGCAAGTCGGCCTACATCTGGAGGTGAGCGCCTCCGAGCCCAGCTTTGCAGCAATCCGCCAACTGTCCGCGAGCCATTCGCTGCAGCGCGCAGGAACCGCCAAACGCGTGGCCTTTCGCATCAACCGTTTCAGCCGCTCCACGGCTTAATCCAGGCCGCGCGGCATCATCGGAAACGCTTTGTCTCCTTCGTGGAGATACCTCCGGAGCGGATCCATCGCGACCGCGAACTTGGGCCCGATCTGATCCCTGGAGTAATTGGCCGTACCCAAGAACTCTTGGAGTTGCTTGAGGTTTCCAATCTCACCCCACTCCGAAAGTGCAGTCACCTTAGCGGGGTCGGGGCTACGCCCGTGGCGCCCGACGATTTCGCCGAGTGGCTTCAATTGGGGCTTCAAGAGCACGAGCTTGTCTCTATCCCCAAACTAAATCCCACGCAAATGCAGAGATCAAACAGTTCGTACCTCGTGACGAGGAACGAGTTACGACTATGTGTGCTAGCTAACCTATTTACTCCCGAAGCTATTGAAGGTAGCTTCGCTAGAAACGAAGTTTCGATCGCTACCGTCGCTCGCAGGATAGATGCATCTGACATGCGAAGACAGGATAGCTGTGACTTGGAATGGCTACGAGCATTTGTGACCGTGGCCATTCTGGATAAAGTCCCCCATCAGGGGGGGTAATTTTGAAGTACCCACCTTGCCCACCCTGGGGATGGATAGCCGAAGGCTATCGGATTTCTCCAGGCAACCTGGGATTTGGTTGTCGCTCGGCTAGCTCACAAGCTAACTACTACTACTACTACTACTACTACTACTACTACTACTACTACTACTACTACTACTACTACTACTACTACTACTACTACTACTACTACTACTACTACTACTACTACTACTACTACTATCGTCCTGGTGGAGTTCCGGGGATGGTGGTGGGATATAGGAGCTAGTGCACCACTAGTTCCGCGATGTGTTCTAAGACGCAAGCGCGGGCACCTGGGTACTGCTTCTCAAGGTGCGACCGAAACGCCATGTAGTAGGCCTCGGTAGGCGCCTCGTGGTTGAGGATGGTATTCAGCAAAACTCCTCATTCTCCACAAGGTGGTGCGCGTAGTCCGGCGAGTTCCCCAGGGTGCTACCCCGGTAGAGATCGGTTCGGACCAAACCGGTCACCCTCGAGGTCATACCCGACCTCGGCCAACTGCTGCTCAGCGAAGGTGCTGGCCTTCGCCATATCGCCACCGTGAGGGTGTCTGTCGGCTCCGCAAACTCAAGGTATTCAAGCGGGGCGGAACTTCTCTCCAGCAATTGGCCCGAATGCGCACAGAACGTCAGGCGCACCCGAAGGCTATCAGGCCTCGGCCCATCCCCGTGAGGACTGCAGCGAGTCAGCACGGACTCGGCCAGAGGAGTGAAAACACTCCAAGCAGCGACACTGCGCGCGCAGCGCTGCTCTGAGGTCGTGAATGCAGACCCGAAACCAAGGCGCATGGACGACCCAGCCAGAGTGTGCACGGTATAAGCGACAAGAGACGGGCGCTCCCCCGTATGCGGCAACACTCCATGTACGCCGCGGGCATCGAACTCCACCAGACGCTCTTTAGCGGCTTTAGCGGACACTTTGAACCCAGGGACGCCCTCAGGCGCCGACGCATCCTTCAGCACGAAAGGCTGCGGGGTGTTGCGAACGGTCTCGCCGCTCAAGACCTCCTTGTCTTGAACCCAAAGCTCTCCGCCGGAAAACTTGCCGGCGCAATACAGAAAGTTGTTCGTGCCACGGCGGTTCTGCACGTCGCGGTGCAACGGCATCCCGCCAGCGAAAGAAACGGCCAGAGCATTCCAGGGCTCGGCCTCGACGCCATCCTCCTCGCAGCGGGCCTTCAAAAACGCATTGAGGTACATGGCTGTCTGCTGCCAATGGCGAGTCATCGTTGTAGTCCCAACGACTCCACCAGTCCACCATGGCGAAAGCTTCCCAACACCAACCGCGGAGGCGGCGCTGGTGTCACGCGGTTCTTAGGGGGCTTTCGCGACTGACTACTCGGCTCTAGGTGCCACGCCGCGCGTAGCTCCCTTTCAAACATCCGGACTCTTTGGAAAAATCGCACTCTCGGAGCAACCGTTCCGCGAACCTCTCCACCGTCTCCCGCGCTCTGACGAGAGCCGTAGAGAGCCCACACCCAGGGCATCCTCCGAAAACAGATTCGCCACTCGCAGCGAGCTCCGCCAAAGCCGCCGAATGCTCGTTCAGCGACCGCTTACACTCGGGGCAGCACCGGGCAGCAGTGCCCGCCTGTTGTTTTGGCGAAAACAGGCTCAGCTGACGCAACGACGTCACCGGCCTCCAGCTGCAGTTGCAGCTGACTAGCATTTCGGAAAAACAAAACCCACTCCCGCGTCAAGTCTGGATGCATGGGCCACGTCCAGGTCCTTGGCCATCGGAGCTAGTGTGATGCCCAGCTTGTCGAAGCGATGCCCGGCATCGGTCACCCGGTGCTGTAGGCCCTTCGATCCTATGGCCGGAAGACCCAACACCACGCCCGAACCCCGCCGAGTCGGCAGGCATCACTTTGAGCCGCACGCAGACTGTCTGCGGCGCTCCTTTGCCCACCGGGCTGAGAACCAGCCGAAGGATCACATAAAAGCGAGTCTCAATTGAGGTCCCTTTCTTGAACCCCAACATCGACTGCGGATCCTTCGAGAAGTCACCGATCTCACGGATCGGGCACGCCTTATCGCCCCAGCGATATGTAGCGACCTGCTCGTACACTTCTGCAAAAAGCCATTCTGGAAGCGACCCACAAGTCGCGCCTGTGTCGTGACCAACTCCACGCCTGCGCAAGAAACCTTCGTTTGCGCGCTGCGGCGCGGAGGACGTGACCTTTTGGTCCACTTCCATTGCCTTGAGGGTTCGGTCACCTGCAGCGTAGTGTCGTACACCACGGCACCTTCCCCCAGCTTAGACCCCGTGGCAACCTCGAAGAGAGGATAGACCTTTTCGTCGGAGCCGGTCCCACCTCCTTTGGCCTTGTCGCGCTTTTCCTTCTTCTTGGCCGCCTTCTTCTCCTTCGCGGTGAGGGGTGGTCTCCTGCTGGGCGTTACTGGCGTCCTTCACGTGTGCAAACTTGCACCGGTCCCCGTAGGTGCAACGCCCTTGGGCGAACAACCTACAGGCTTGCTTCTCGCGCGCCTCCGCCTTTACCCTTACCACACCGGCTTTGCCCTTGTCCTTGCCCTTGCCAGTGGAGTACTGGTCCTGGGCCGCCAAAGTGTGATGGCGTGGCCGGTGCGACCCATCCTTGATGCCCACGGCAGCGCAAAGGTTGCAAACAGCACCGGTGCGCGCGAACTCAGCAAGCAACTGCTCGCTCTCTCCGCGCATTTCCGCTGCTTTCCGGGGACACAACGTCGTTATGTGTCCCGGGTTGGAACAGTGTCTACACCGTTCGCCTCCACTCGTGCTTGGGAGAGCAACCTGAGCTCTCGTTGGGTCCGAGGGCTCGCCAGCATTTTTGTTTTTGTTTTTTGGCTGACGAGCCGAGGCATCGGCCTCGGTGGCGTTGTGGTGACTTTCCAACGCTTTGTTCGCATCTTTGCGTATCTTGATTTCGCGAGCAACAAGGGCCGCTTCGCTCCAACTCTCCACCGAGCGAAACGCTTGCTTTACGCCCGGAGAAGGTCGCAACGGCCAAAAGCGACGATCGCGAGAAACCTCTTCCCGTAAAAAAGAGCCGATCTTGTGAAGATAGTCGCATAAAAGGTCCTTTTGACACTTATACACGCCTGCCGCGTTGAGTTCCGTCAACGCTTCTAGCCAGCTCACTTGAAAGTCTTGAAAGGCCGTCGCTTTCTTCTCCAGCGAGTCATAGCGGGCTCGCGCCTTCATGGCTTTCGCCTCGTCACTCTCGTGAAAGAAAGCGTCCAGGGCCGCAATGACCCGGTCGAAGACTGCCGAGGGCCTGGCCTCGTAGTGCCCATTGTGCTTACTTTCCTTCACGATCATGTCGTAGCAACGCCGTCTCGTACCTTTAAGGTACGGGCGAACAACCTAAGCTTTTCGCGGTCGTTCTTCGGCTTCACCACGAGGCATACATCCTGAAAGGCCTCAAGGTGCTTGTCCAGGTCGGCATCACCGTCACCGAACACTGTGCTCCGTACCTTTTAATCCTAAGGATCGCAGGTGTTGGCGCGCTTCAAGCGCGATCCTCTCACGCTCCTCACGAGACGCAGCGGGTCTCGTGGGAGGGTCGCTGCTCCGAGCGTGCGTGCCAGCGTCCAAACTCAGGGACCGTGGCCTTGCGCCGCTCGAGCGTCCTGCGTAGCCTGAGAGCATTGGGACCTTTTTCCCAGAACAGCTCCCAACTGGTAAAAGTTTCGCACTTCACTGCCACTAAGTAAACCTTAGGGAAAGGTCCCTAGCTCAAGTAGGCCTAGCTACCCTTACCCCAACAACCCTAGGCAACACCCGAAAGCCAGCTGCAGCGTGCAGCTTGTTTTACCGCGCGGCAGGGCGGCAACTCAGTGCGGCTCGGGTCGTGAGACTCGGCACTGTGCAAAAGGCTCTACAACTGGCAGCTGCCGATGCTACAGCACCCGAGTTGTAGTTTCCTTGCCGTATGGCTGTACGCTGAGTGCTACACTAAAGGGCACAGGCAGTCCAGCGAGGACAGCCCCTTGACTTGGCCAAACGCAGCTGCGTGTGGAAAGCTACTCAACGATGCGACCGCATGCATCAGGCTGTGCAAGGGTGCAGAAGTCCTAACAGCGAGCGCAGCCTTATTCACACGCAGTAGTAGTTGTAGGTAGTAGTAGTGCGGGTAGTAGCGGCAGCGGTGGTAGGAGTAGTGGTAGCAACAGCAGTAACAGCCTCCCCCTGAAAGCAACCGGTGGGCGGCTGGGGGACGGGGGGATTATGACAAACATGGCAGCCCCAAACCTTAATTTTGCCATAATTCTGATTCGCGCAACGAATATGTGAGTCAGCCATGGCCTGGAAGAACTGGAAGCGCCCACGCGTTGATGTTTATGATGATGTTTGTTCATTTGTTCCTTGCGTATTCTACAGTTTCTGCAGCTTTAAAGGTCGACGTAGGGCTTGCCAACCCAAAACCCATTTTTTTTAGGTGGGGGTGCACGAAAGGCGGTCACAGAGGCAACAGGGAATCCCGGTGGTGGGAACCTTTGACCGCTTCAAGTCAGTGACTACTCAATGAAGAAAGACACAGATCTCGAGGAAACGATAGACGAGGATAGCCTACCTTCTCCCGACTCTGGACCAGTCAGGAACCAGCTCGTGTTGGACCTCACAAGCATCGAAGTGCAGGAGTCTTTTGCAAGCAGAGGGCAGGCGAAGAGGAATCGTGCAGGAAACGTCAGTGCGTAAAAGCCCGTGAAACGAGGATTACATCATAGATGCTGTGAGCTCCGTCCGTGCCTCAGAGGTTACGCAGCCTGGCACGGGGCGGAAAGAGAAGAAGACGGTAGCGATGCGCAGCTCCTGCATACAGTACGCATGCAATCCGCGATGCAATCTGGCGTGAGTACCTGTTTGTACAGATTGCTCGAAGTAGGCGATTCTGAAGGTGCTGGACAGTGCCAACATCGAGTATATCAAGTGGCGCCAGCCGCAAAGAGATGCGGACTGAAGACTTTTTGTTCAATCCTTGTCATTTGGCTAAGTGCCCTTAGCTTTTAACCTTTGTTTCCTGGCATTGTGACACTTCAAGCTTGAAGCTAGGTGGGACATGAACAGAGCGCTGACGGACGCCTTCTCAGCGGCGCTTCCGCTGCTTGGCTTGGACATCTTGGACGTGGACTCGGTCGCCCGGCCGTCGAATCGTCGTGATCAAAGCGAGGCCCCGGCAGCAGGGCGAGGCCGGAGGACGCATGGGACGTGCCAGGGAGGAGGAGGGCGTCTTCGCCAGAGAGAAAAGCGCAAAAAATATGCAGGAATAGGGAATAGCAGCAGGAAAAGTTCAACAGTCCTACTCCTGCGCTCTCTGCTGTCAGTGTTGTCGCTCTCTCTCCGATCCTGATTGCTTTACTCGGCTCTTGTCGCAGATACTCCTGCAAATGTTATGACCATTATACCTTTGTCATGAAACCGGTACGGATGAATATCATAGTTGGAGAGTTGGAGTGTCAGTACGATTGCTGCTATCATTGCTTGCCAGTATCACTGCTCGTGTCGGCATTACTACCGGCAATATTCCTTCCTGTTATCGTCAGTTTGACTCGTATAGTAAGCAGCGGCAGTAGTACTAGTAGTGGTAGTAGTAGTAGTCGTCGTCGTCGTGGTAGTGGTGGTGGTAGTTGTGGTATAGAGTAGCCGAAGTAGGGGAGGGGCAGTGGCAGAAGTAGCAGTGGTAGAAGTAGTAGTAGTAGTAGTAGAAGTAGTAGTAGTAGTGGTAGCAGTAGCAGTAGCAGTAGCAGTAGGAGTAGGAGTAGTAGTAGTAGTAGTAGTAGTAGTAGTAGTAGTAGTAGTAGTAGTAGTAGTAGTAGTAGTAGTAGTAGTGCCCATGCGCGCAAGCCTGGTAGTAGTAGTAGTAGTAGTAGTAGTAGTAGTAGTAGTAGTAGTAGTAGTAGTAGTAGTAGTAGTAGTGGTAGTAGTAGTAGTAGGAGTAGTAGTAGTAGTAGTAGTAGCAGTAGTAGTAGCAGTAGTAGTAGTAGTAGCAAACGCAGTAGCAGTAGCAGTAGCAGTGGTAGAAGTAGTAGTAGTAGTAGTAGTAGTAGTAGTAGTAGTAGTAGTAGTAGTAGTAGTAGTAGTAGTAGTAGTATAGTAGTAGCAGTAGTAGTAGTAGTGGCAGCAGGAGTAGCAGCAGGAGTAGTAGGAGTAGTAGTAGTAGTAGTAGTAGTAGTAGTAGTTCTCGTTGTCGTCCTAGTCGGAGAGATGAGAAGAAGAAGGAGAAGAGAGCCGGCACTAGGAGCACACAGGCTGCCACCCTTTAGCCAGCACAAAAGGCTCCTCTTAATCTGGGCTGCTGATTGGACTTCGGACGTAGTAGGGAGTTGCAGCATACATGGACCCTTTGAACAATGCTATAGAGACCCTCTTCCCAACGACAGGAAACGCTCAGTTCCCTAGCAGCCTCGCAGGTCTATCACCGTTACGTCCTTGGGCTTTATCGAGTCTTCGAGGCTCTGGACGCTGCCTGATGCCCCATGCGGGTTGCCTCCTACCACGTGTCATTGACGTCTTCAGACGATCACGTCGCGATTCCCGCACGTCCTCTTTGAGAGTTGTGCGCCGGGGACTGAGAGCTGCAAGTCAAGTCAACGGGCGGCAGAAGTGTCCTGAGAGGTCTGGAGGCGGACGCTTTGATGCAGCTCTCCTCGCGTGGTGTCCACAGGCAGCGAAAATGTCTGGAGCTTGCAGCGATGCTTTAAGAGCCTTTGAGCGTAGGCCTGGTGCTCTGACAATTCCGATGCCTTTTCACGCACCCGTATTCACATGGGAACTTCCTTGTGGGCCCGGTGCCCCGGCGTGCCCCGGCGACCTCCTTAAGAGCTCTGTGAGCTCAAGCAGTCCTGAGGCTCCGACGCGGTGCATGGGGGCGCACATCGCTGCGTGCACGGGCCCCAGGCCCCAAGAGAGACTCTGAGTCGCGTAAGAAGTCTTCGTAGGTCTTGATACGTGTTTGGGCTCATAGGTCCAAGCCACCAAACACGGCGGACGCGTTGGGCCCAGCCCATCGGGCATTTTGCATCGGTCTACATGTTTGCACCACACGTGGTGAGGCACATCATGAAGCCCGGACCTGAGTACTCCGCAAATGTCTTTTCGTTGGGGGAAATCACAATTTCCGAGGACACGCTTCATTGTGTCTCTTTGGGGCACCTTCGGCCCAAGCCTGAGATTTTCTCAGAGTGCTTTTGCTCTGCGCCGTGCCCTCACAACAAGGTCTGGAGTTGGACCTGAACGCGCTGCCTGAGAAGGTCCCCCGAAGCCGAATCTTCTTGCACTGATGCTCTCTGCACATCTGCTCTGAAGGATGCGGGTGCAAGCGCAGCTTGGGTTTGGGACTATAACATCTATAACAAAGCATGTTTTCATGTTATTCGCACTCCGATGTTCACACGTACAATTGGGGAGGCTGAGAATGGGCACAACCGCAACAGTGTAGAGTAGGGGTAGTTTCAAAACGAATTGAAGCTCCCAATAGGCCCTGAAATCCATAAACCCTTGAGCCATCGTAAGTGCCGCAAACGCTTCGCATCTGCCTCATGCAAGAGTGAAGAGTTTTGGTCTTGAAACCAAGGGAGTGGGGAGGGGGAAGAAAGGCTGAGAACTTTGCTTTGCTATCTGCCAAGGGCTTTCTTTGTCCGTTCTTTGAAGGAGCTCGCGGAGGTGGGGGAGCTCGTCGCGCTGCGGCAGCGGCTCTGCCAGGCGCGAGCTTCTTTGGGCCTCTAGGACCTTTCTGGAGCTTACTGGAGCTTTGGGGCTTTAGGCTGTTTAGGAGTTCAGGAGCATGGGAACGTGAACTTAGAGGCTCTGAAGGATTTCCTGCGCGCTTCGCATCTGACATGCCTCGCGTCAAAGGCACCAAGCTCTATGGTCTATGGCGCCTCACTGTCTTTTGGCAGGTTACACTGCATGGCAATTTCTTCCGGCTGCCAGGCCAGCTGTTTTTGAGAGTAGTCCTCTCCATTTTCTTACCCAGACTCAGGCTTCTTCTCGTTTTCCTCGAAGCATACGTCCGAGCAGAGCACGGATTGAGCAGGCTTCGGCTATCCTGGAGCGGCTCAGGGCAACTCTGCTGGCATCGGAGATTCGCATGCAACTTGGTATGACCCAGGGCTTCTTGTTGCGTCCAGTCTTACAATCCAAGCTTGGAATCTACGGGTCTAATCATCTTTACATTCTGATATCAGGAAAGCAGGTCCAATAAGACCAGGAACAACGCGGCCGTGTTGCCTTGAATCGCTCCGGTGTGAACACTGTAGCACTCACTCCTTGGACCTGCACAAGAGTTCGAGAGACGACAGCAGTCAGCGAACAACGCAATAATCATCACAACGCGAGTCCTTGTCACACCGTGTAAGAACTCGCACCAGAGCCTTGAGGTCTATCGCATCTGTCGCTGCTGTAAGCCTGTAGACTTGTTTTGCATCTACGCTTCTTGTGACTGGATGGGTGTCTCCAGGAACAAGCTTCTGACCTGGCCGCGACTGGCCGTGGCAGGATGATACTTTGAGAATCCTTACTACAGATCCATATGCAGAACGGGCCCTAGAGGTCCCTCAAGCCCTTCCGGAATCGGCATCAGCTCAGGTCTATGCCTGGATGTTTGTCACTTCGCCGCAGATTTCTTTCAGCTTTCAGCAAGCCATCAGAGCCACGAAACCCCGAAAACCCATCGAAGCCCTCAACCCCGAACTCCAAACCTCTACAGGGAAGGCCAAGAATGAAGGGAGAAAGCTCCGTCTAGTTGAGAAGCTGAGTGCCACAACACATCCTCCCAAAGCTAAGAGGTTAGAGGTTTCAGCACTTGTCATCAGAAACTCGGCCGTAGGCAAAAGCCTGCCAGGTGTCGCCAGACCAGGACCGCGCAGTCGTGAGCGCGATCATCTTCCATCGCGACACGGTGTCCCGCTTGCGATTGTGGTGGTGTCCAGCGGTCCAGCGTTTCAGCTGAGACGTGAGGTGGGCAAGTTCCCCTCTCGACTGAAGCTGCGAGGTTTGAGGCCGGAGAAAGCCACCACAGCCACACAGCCACAGCCCACAGCGCCGCAGTCTCTTTTCGTTTCTGCCACCACACCGCAGTCCCACACTTCACACTTACCACACTTACGACACAGAAACCTGGCCAGGCCAGAGTGCCACTACCAAGTCACTGAGCACGTCTCGGGCCTCAGCTCTCCTCTCCTCTCGTGCTGCCTGTTTTGGACGCTTTCCTTTGGGGGCGTCTTTCGAGGTTCCGACATTGGCAGACGAAGGCATGTTCAACGGCGCGGAGCCCGGAAAGCAACGTCAGCCTTCGGCTGGTCGCCTTCTTCCACATTGTATATTACATGTCGCATAATATCTGTATGAACTACTGTATGTCTTATATATCTTCTTCTACTCAAGTAATGTTGTACTAGCATGTTCTGTTACATTATCACGACCCAGGCATCTTCCAACCAGGTGGTCCGCAGTTCAAGCATCGCAGGCCACGTGCCACGACTGTCCTTTGCGGTTGCAGACATGTAGCAACGGTGCACGCATGTGGGAGTTTCGCATAAAAAAGAGGTCCCAGCACACACCCTAAATTGTAGAATCGTTGATGACCAGAGTCCCAACACTAGAGCCGCTACGTCAAAAAGAAAGCACTCGGACCCGCATCTGTCTTGCTAGGCGGTTGACATTGACAGGATCGGCCGGAGACTCTGCTCGCGAGCACCGCGATGACATCGTGGATGGTTTCAGGGACGGAGGAAGCTATTGAGAGCCTGGCTGTTGAGGTCTTGATGGAGGTTGGTATTCCGGTCCATTTCAACTTCGACGGAGACTCCATGCTTTTGGAAATGCAGGCTTGGGCTTTGGGGGCACTTTTCATTCGACATTTTTTCCATTCTGGAGCAGGTCGTGAAGCCTGAGCCGGCTTGAAGGCACAGGACCAATTCATGGCAAAGCATCTGAAGCCCTGTTATGGGCTTAGTCTGTTAGTTAGATTGTTCAAGTCATCCATCAGGTCATCAGCAGCAGACAGTCTTGTCCATGCGGCTGCATTGGATGAGACTCAGTTCACTCTTCTTCCCATTCATTGCCGTCGTAGTGGACACTCATCATTGTTGCAATCGTCGTCGTAGCAGTCGTAGTTGCAGGAAAAGGAGGAGGAGTTGGAGCAGCAGCAGCAGCAGTAGTAGTACTGGGAGCAGTAGGTGCGCCCGCCCTACCAACCACCTGTTCTTGCTGGGGGGGGGGGGGGGGCGGCTCTGGGGTGGGCATGACAAACACAGCAGCTCCACAGAGCATGCGCTGTGGAAACGCCCACGCGATGATGTTGATGATGATGTTTGTTCATTCGTTCCGTGCGTATCCTACAATTTCTGTGGTTTAGAGGGTCCGTTTTCCTGCCTACAGTTAACTGCTTCGGCCCCTTGTGTTCGCGCTGAAGGGTCAGTGTACCTCCGTACTGTTCCCTGTTTGCCCAACGGTTTAGGCGACAGAGGTGGTTGGTAGCAGCATTAGCAGTAGCAGCAGTAGCAGCAGCAAAAGCAGTGGTGGTAGTAGTAGTAGTAGTAGTAGTCGTAGTCGTAGTCGTAGTAGTAGTAGTAGTAGTAGTAGTAGTAGTAGTAGTAGTAGTAGTAGTAGTAGTAGTAGTAGTAGTAGTAGTAGTAGTAGTAAGTAGCAGTACTAGTCCTGGTCTAGAAGAGGGTAGACAGCGGTAAGCGATCCTTGCAAAAACATGCAGAATAGCAGGACTAGTCAACAGCGCAGTAATTAGTAGAACTCGCAGTCGACTAGACAGCAAGTACGGGAGCAAGAATAAGGTTTGTAATAGCAACAGTCGTACAACTCCTGTATGAAGAACTGCTCATGAGATTGGCCTGGGCCTGTGTGCAGGAAGGCACGACTCGACCATGTACAGGCTTCATGTACAGACTTCCATTCGAGATGTGCCCTGCTACATGAAATCCACAAATACATTGCATGCAAGCAGATGCTGCCTTCGCCGTTTTCTGTACTAGCTTTGTTCGTCGCAATCCGCTGCCTGCGGATGACACGAGATGGCGACCGACCTCCAAAATAAAGTGTCTCAGGTCAACATGCAAGCCAATGCCCAGGCGAGGCGGCACTACAACTCTGCACGAAATGGTCGAGTGCGCAAAAAGCAGCTTGTGGGCGAAGGCAGTTCGCAGCCGTCAACGTGCCAAATCTGGCGGTGTGCCACGAAATTCACCATCCAATCACAGGCCACAGTCACTGGCCACTGTGTTCTATGGCCTCTTCCGAAGAAGTGGCGCAATCCAGAGATTTTCCAGGACAGCATGTTTCGCACAGACAGGTGTCACATCCTCTAGCTTTCGGTGGTCAGAATCGGGGAATAACGGTCCCATAGATTGCGAGGTGGCTGGAATATGAAAGAAGCATGCTGTGTTAGGCAGGACTTCCGCAAGGTCACCTGCGTGAGATACAAAAGTGCACCGTTCCGTCAGAGCAGGAGGGAGCCTTTGGCATTCCGGGCGCTGTTCTGTACTGCTCCAGGGGTGTGTGTCAATGCCACCTTTGAGGCATCCTCTCGCAAAAGGACCCAGTAAGCTTCAGATCTCCTGGTTTGACATGTTCGCGGTGTTCTTTGCCGCATGTGCAGCTTGCGCATGTGCTCATGATGCGATTTTTCGGGCTTTGTATTGCACTTGCAGAACTCGATAGTCATTCTCTTTCTCGACTTGTTGAATTTGGCTGAAAGCGATGCGGACCGCCTGGAGAACGAGCGGAGCTGACCCGAGCTGCGACAGGACAGGATCGACTTGCCGTGGCGAGTCAAAGGAAGAACACAAAACCAAAGCCTTGGCTTGTATGCAGAGGACGCAAGACAGGGCACAGGATGAACATCAGCCCGGGCGCCTCTCCCGTCGCCCGTGTCGGCTCTAAGGCTATCACCGTCCGATCGCTGGAGCACACTTAGGTCCCTTAGTCCCTTAGTGCGGCCTGAGCGGCCTTGGCCTATAGCGGTGATGGGGCTGACGAGCAACCTGTGGAAGAGCTCATCCCTTCTGAGCACCGAAAGTGACGACATCCACTACAGCGAGCAAGATGATCAGGATTTCGCTTCTGACATCTACGTCCTGGCGGAAAGCACCACGGACGAGCTCCTAAATTCCTGGAAGGTCTTCACCGCCCTTAAGGATGAGAGCTACCAAGGAAGGCGGCTGGAGAATGCCGCCTGGCGCCTGCATGCCATGCAAAAACTCGGCAAGAGCCCCAGCAAGGAGGCAGAGTCTCGCATCACGGGGCGTGAGGCAAACAGTTCTACAGAGTCCCTCGCAAACAGCAGGAGCACCGAGGTCCAGGAGCCTTTGCCCATCATGCAGGCAACCTGGAGTGCAGAACAGCTGCTTGGGGCCTGCCTGAAGCATAAGCTTTCCAATGAGACAATGGAAGATTTTCTGCAGATCCTGCACAGTCGAAAGTTCGACTCTGCGGATCTTCCGTGCACCTCGGAGGAGCTCCGTGCCCTTCCTCTTCATGGCCATCCGTATCGACCCGTCTGCGCCATCTTCACCCACAGTCTTGAAAGGAACGGTGCGAACAACTTCTGCCTTTACATCGCAAGGGTCCTGAAGCAAAGCCAGCCTTTGACCATCTTCTCCCCAAAGCCTGGACCCATGAGGGAAGACTTCGAGAAGCTGGGCCTGCAAGTTTCTATCGTCGACACCGCATCCCCCACCTTTCTCTCCGACCTCGCCGCTTCGCTGAAGGAGCTGAAGGTTGGCATGCTCCTTGCGAACACCATCATGCGCTGTGACATTATTTTGATGGCGGCGGATCTTCAGCTTCCCTCCGTCTGGGTGATTCACGAGTCTTGGCCGCAGGATCAGCTGGACCACTATGCGAAGGAGGTGTTTATGTGCAAGGACATCGACTCCAGGGTCATCCGGAAGGCCTTCAAGGCTGCAGGGAACATCATCTTCCCCTCCGACATGCAACGCCACCTCTACGACGGCATGTTCCAGCCGGAAGCCGGCAGGACCATCTACAACGGCATCCCTTTGCAGCAGCTGGACCACTTCAAGCAAACCAGAGACAGGCACGCGGCACGACCAAATTCGCGAGCACGGAATGCATCATGCGGACACACATTCAGTGAACAGCTGTACCCCATTGCAGAACTCCACAAGATAGCGTCGACTTTAGCGCTTGTAGTTTCCTCCACTGTTTCTTCAAGCTTGTTTTGACAGGCGAGAAGTGAGGTTGGCGCTGGGTTACAGTGACGAGGACTTTGTGGTCCTGCACCTGGGTACTGTCTGCAGCAGAAAAGGGCAAATGTTCTCGGCGACAGCATGCTCCAAACTCATCAAGGAGGATGGCTGCACGAATCTAAAGCAGCTGATCGTAGGCGCTCGGTACATCAGGGATCATGAGATTCGGTACATTGACCAGATCTTTCAGGTGGCGGCCGCCCATGGCGTCTCTTGCAGGCGTTGGGAGGACCTGACGGAAGAGGAGCGTGGACAGCCTCAGATCACTGTCATGGACATCCAAGCAGCTGTGTTGCAATTCTACATGGCCGCAGACGTCGTTTTGGTCCCATCCTTGAACGAGGTCTTGCCACTGGTCATCTGTGAAGCCATGGCCTTCGAGCGACCAGTCGTATGCAGCCGCATCGATGCAATCCCAGAGGCTGTGACAGATGGAGTTGAAGGGTACCTGGTGCCCCCTGGAAGCCCTGATGCCATCCGAGCAGCTGTGCTGAAGCTGTACAGAGACCCGGCCATTTGTCAGAGGATGGGTGCAGCGGGCAGGGCCCGTGTCTTGAAGCAGTTCAGCTACAGCCGAATGGGTGAGCATTATCGGGAGCTCCTGGACACGGTGACTACGCAGCCAGCGAGAGCCATGGCCGCTCCTTCAAAGGAGCCATCCTTGGGCGAGATGCTCAAGGGCCGCACCGTGCTCGTCGACATGGACAACACCATTGTCGACTGGGATGCCGAGTTTATCCGTCGCTATGCTTCAAGCGGCTTAAACCGCGGAAACCGTGACTTGCAGGAGCTAGAGAGGATGGTTCGGAGTCGTGCAAAGTTCGAGATCGAGGAAAACTTCCCCGAGTCGGAGCGCACAGAGGTGCTGAAAGCACTAAAATCGCCGGGCTTCTACGAGAGCTTGAAGCCGCTGCCTGGCGCCGTGGAGGCTTTGAGGGACCTGGTGGAGGTTTGGGGTGTAGATGTGAAGCTCGTCACAGCTCCGCACCCAAGCTGTCCTGGAACTTGTGCACTGGAGAAGTACGCTTCTGTCGAGCGCATTTTTGGAGCTTCCTTCCTGGATCGCTTGATCATCACTAGGGACAAGACTCATGTCATGGGAGACATCCTCATTGATGACAAGCCGCATATCTCGGGCAGCAAGTCGTGCCCTTGGAAGCACGTGATCTTCAGCCAGTCCTACAACCAAGACGTCCAAGGAAAGGCGCGGCTTTCGTCTTGGAACTCCTGGCAGGACGTGCTTCCCCGGGCGATCTGAGCGCTGTGAGGTCCTGACCACACCGCAGTGTCCGCAGTTTGCATGCGAACAGTACCTGCTTTTGTCTTCCTCTGCAGGCCTGTACAGACTGGAGGATCCAATGGGCGTCCCCAATCCTTATCCGAGTGGACCCACCGGCCGCTTGAGCCTTCAAATTCACAGGGCGTTGGTTGAACCTTCGACCTCGACTGGTGTCAATCCCAGATGCACCATGGCTCATGGTCCAGCCGTACTCGTACTCACGGTTGGACTTGCCTGCATACACCAGCCAATACACCCAATACACATCATGTACAGATGTCCGCCATGCACAGCCTCACGCGGACGGGAAACCTCATGGCAGGTGAGCCGACAAACGCCAGAGTCGCTAGAGCTTTCCACGTGCGCTGTCCGTCCTTGATCTTGCGCCCGTCGAGAATTAAGGAACGCTTCGCGGCTCTTGTATGGGTTAAAAGGGCAAGCCGTCGCAGCGTATCTGCATATCTCACAGATACTCCTGAACTGTGTGGACCCTGCCGTCGTTGGGCTAGAGGATTGCACTGAGAGTTAGGGAACTGCTAGATCGTTTTGTGGCCAAATCTCTTGCATGCGCCTCGACTCAAAGCATCCTTTGCCCATGCTTGTAACCTGCCGGGAGCGGCCACGATGTGAGTATGCTGCCAGCCCCGTCGATCCAGCGACAGTCTTGACTCATCGCAGCGCTGGCTCCAGAATGAGCGCAGACAAGTGCACAAAGGCACGCTAGCAGATAGCATCAAAACACTTATCACGGCTCTGGGTTCTGTCTTCGCACGCCAACAGAATGCAATCCATATGCCATATGACCAAGACAGCCAACAGAGCAGGCGTGGTTCAGAAGCCGATTTCATCGATTTCATAGGCAGTTTAGTCAGACCAAAGCACAGTGCGCTTTTCACCGAGCAATTTGAAGCTACGGTGGCTGTTTGCGCTGGTTGCTTTGCCGAGTTGTTTGGCTGCTGCTGTGGCGGTCACCAAATTGAGGCATCTCCGCAAAGTTGGAAATCCTTAACTGTTTGGCTCAACCTTGTACTACCCTATCATCTGGCAACTCCCAACACTTGTGAAGCGAAGCAGCTGCTGTGCTCTTTGATTTCGGTTCATCGCTTTCAGGCACGTCAAGGAGCAGCTGATTAGGATTTGCGATGGCTGCAATGGGTAAAAGGTACGGTCTAGTCACATGATACGACTCATTGCGTCGCAGGTGCCTTTGAGAATGGAGGGACAGCGGCCGAAGCCCCGGCTGCAGAGTCGGATGAGCTGGAGGCTCACAAGGGCTGGTAAGCGGCATTTTCTCGTTCTCGAGTGCGCAGCATGTGAAGAACCGCGTGCTGCATTTGGCAGGCGTCCGGGAACGAAAATCCTGACGAAAAGCGCCGGACAAAGCCCCAGCTGCGTTTCGATATAGATCTGTGGCGCTGACTGGCCAAAGTATGCGGAGAGACTTTCGTTTTGAGCACCAGGGACGACTTGTTCTTCGACTTTGAAAAGTTGGGGACGAGCTAGAGGCGCAGCATGTACCGTATAGTCTTGTTCATAAATGCGAAGTGATTACAGCAAGTGGACAAAGAACAGCATCGTTCGCATCGAGTTGCAATTCCTGAATGCTTATGCCTGCTTGAACAAAGATAGCTTTCCAGGTTTCAGGATTATAGAGTTTACACCTTCACCCCCCTGTGTGGTGTAGGGTTTGAGGTTGAGCGTTGAGGGTGTTGGGTTTAAGGCTTACACCCCCACCCTAGGCCCCAGTGCGGTGGTGGGATTGATTGGGGTTTAGGGTTGAGGGTTTCGGCTTAGAGTTTAAAATTTGGAGTTCAGGCCCGGAGACCTTGCTGAGGTTTTTGTGGGTTGGGGCTGTGGGTGCTTCCCTATACTAAGCCCATTCTTCTATCTATGCACGGGTTTGGTTCGATTGCGTGGTCGCCACTTCCTAGATGAGAGGGGGACCCTACATAACCCCGAAAATGATTGATTTGCAACAAACGCTCCTGTTGGCGGGACCCCTGGATTTTGTTTCAAACCCGAAAATGGAGCTGGATGGCAAAGCATTGCAGAAGGAGGAGGGGAGGAGATGTAGTTTGTTTTTGGTTTTTTCATGTTCAGGGTGTTCGAGGTGGGCTTCCGTCCGCATTCCAGGTATATGCAGGGCATGGCGGAACCCAGAGATGCCATAGATAGAACTATAGATCAGGTTCTGTTCGATAGCTGAATCTCACCCTTCTCCGTGTTTGTGGGCAGTGCTTGTAGATCAGTAGAATTTGCAGTCAACTTGTGTTTCTCTGGAGATGTTTTGGCCCAGGCCCGAGAGGGAACGAGGGTTTTCATTTTGCTGCCATAGAAAGAAAAATGCCGCCAGTGTAGCTTGTGCGCAACGGATCCCCCTTTTAGGAGAGACCGCTGTAATTTGTGCACGTGCGAAGTAGCATGTTGTGTGGTTGACGTTGTGGCACAAGTGCTCTAGCAGGAAAACGGTAGATGCTCAATGGTATCGTGCTGTGCCTAACTGCTAACACTTGGACGGAAATACTGTCAGTGCGTGTGTGCAGTGGTTTCCTACAACTTTAGGTTATCAGCCGTATAGCCTACGGCCTGGTCACAACTGGTTACAATACACTCAGTGCGTGAGCGAACCGGAACTTATCCCAGCAATGGCTACAACAAGCGCCTTGAATCCGACACAGCCCCCGGTCACGGGTGGCCATACAGGAACAGGCGCCCCCGGCTTAGTTTTCCAGGCCCCAGCCTCGGTCCAACAGTTTAACGTCTTCGCACGTCAATACAGTGTCGAAGTTCACGTCAATCAGATCAGGCTAGAAGTCGGTGAACTTGAAGCTCAAGCAGAAGCAAGACACAGGCAACATATGCTGACCTACCAAGAAGCATCCGCAATTCAAACAGCAGACTTGCAGGAGAGAGCAGAATGCAATCACCTTGAAGTGGTAGCTGAATTGCAAGCCGCCTTAGCCTCCAGTGAGTACAAGGCTGCCTCTCGTGAAAGCTTCGTTTGTCTGAAATGACGTTGAGCCAAGCGCATTCCTTTAACAGAGCCGAATCACAGACGCACTTGATCATCAACTGGCAGAGTCTCGCTTTGCGAACAACCTCGAAGAACAGGCAAGAAAGCACGCTGAAAACTCGCAGGAAGTCATGCTGGAACAATTCCACGCGAACTTTGAAGCCTTCAGGAATAGGCAACAGCAAGAATACGAAGCAACTCTTAGCGAGTACAGAGAACAAAACGAGGAGCTTCAGGACAGATTGGATTCTGCCGAGACAGCATTAGAAAAGGTCTTGGATCAGGTTAATCCAGCTGCCCCTAAGGGCCAGCCAATGCCTGCTCCGAGCACGCCCGCAGGTCCATCTGTCTTCCCAAAGGCGCCTCAGTCCAATGTTCTCTATGCCTAGTGTTCTCCCCAGGGTGCTAGGAACCTGTTCGAGTCCATGAACCCAGGAGGTTTGAGTGCACAGCCCTACTGCGCCACCAACACCAAAAGCAGGACCTTCACAGGCACCTCAGCCCGGAACAGCGGCCCTCCAGCGGCCGATTTCGGCGCGCAAGTGTCTGAGGTCTTCAACACAGGTCTCCTAGAGACACAAATGGCTATCCTCCAAAGCCTCAAGAACCTTAAGGGTGAGCCTAGGGAAGATGGAGGCAAGCCATAAGTGAAGGAAGCAGAGTCCATAAGCCTTCCGGAGTTCCCGAGCCCCGAATCGTGACCCTGTCTTGGAAGACGGCAACGAGGGAAGCAGTGAGAGCAGCCGCTGACTCGCCAGACGATTTCAAGTGGGTCATGCAGGCTTACCACAAAGACGCTGGTCATGAGTCCTTAAGAGACCCCGAGAAATTCCTCACCCTCGATACGAAACTCCTTGCTGCACTCACCAAAGTGGCTAGGGGAGAGCTGTCCCGCGAAATCCTTATTTTTAAGGAGACAGAAGCGGCCAAGTTCAGGGCGGTCCGAGGACGACAGGTGCTGTACCTTCAAGACGAACGAGGAGGTAGGTTCCCTGTATTCGGTTGAGGATTTGTTAAAAGTTAGGCTTCTGAACGATGACCTTTCCAGCTTCGTTAGCAACTGGGAGAGCGTGATGTCGGGTCTTAGCCACACGCCTGACGAGACCACTCTGCGCGACATTTTCCTCAGGGAGCTCAGGCAATCAAAGAGACTGAAGCTTGGAAATTTATGATCGCGCTTCAGAGGGGACAAAGCAACACACGTACAAGTTCCTGGTTAAGTCGCTCAAAGATCTCACAAGAGAGAGAAAACACAAAAACCGGGACCGTATCGCCAGGTCTCACGGCCGAAAGTACGGTGCCCCTGCATCAAAGTCTCCAGGTCTGACTAGGAGGCCGTGGCAGATCACAGAGCCCAAGGCCAAGATCACAGGGTAGAAGCAAGTCCCACTTTCATGGGAAGTCTAGGTCACCTAGCCCAAAGGGAGTATGCTATGGTAGGTAGGGTTCGACCTGCAACATTACCGCAACCTCCACCACTCTTCCCCGCCCAGCATCTCGGAGGGCCTCCGCAAGCGTCATCGGCCCCCTCCGCGGGAGGTTCCAGAGGGGGCTTGAACTAGAGTCTGGACTATAAGTGGAAACGAAGGCCGAGACCGGCACGGACTGCTCCCGAAAGAAATGGGGAGCCTGAAACCCGCCGGAAGTGGCCCAAGTCTGGGTTATCAGCCCGGAAAGGGGGGTTTGGGCCAGAAGAGGGGGGGTAACTGGAGAAGGGGAAGGACGAGAATGCACTCGCGGACGCGTAGAGGCGGGGGGCCCAGCTGAGCCGGACTCGAAACCAAGGCTTGGCATGTAATGGTAAGTAAGAACCGGGGTTGCGGCTACGTCTTCACGAGAGTCGTACATTCTCGGAGCGAGACTATACGGCCTTGCGAGAAGCGGTGTCTGGAGCGACGTGAGGAGCGATGCGTAATGCGAAATGAAAGAAGCGGAGCTACTGCCGTGCGCGGGTCGTTTACCCAGGTCCCCGATCTCGGAGCTAGAAGCGGGTCTGCAACGACTTGGGGAGCGCTGTGTGGTGGACGCGATGGAAGAAGCGGAGCTACGGCCGGGATTTAACAAACCGGGGAGAGAAGGGGAGTCTGGGACGACATGAGGGGCGCTGCTTGGTGGACGAAATGGAAAGAGGCGGAACTACGGCCTTACACGGGTCGTTTACCAAGACCCGCCACCTCGGGGTGGGAAGGGGGGTCTGGAACGACATAGGAGCTTCGTGGTGGCCGAAATGGAATGAAGCGGAGCTACGGCCTGACGCTGGTCGTTTACCAAGACTAAGACCCGCCACCTCGGGGTGGGAAGGGGGGTCTGGGACGACATGAGGAGCTGCGTGGTGGACTAAATGGGAGGAAGCGGAACTACGGCCTTGCGCGGGTCGTTTACCCTGAAGCTCCAATAAGCTTTAAATAAGGTGACGTGCTTAAATTTCCCTATCAGGCGTAAACCTCATGCTTATATAAAGCTTTAAACTCTTTTTAAAGCTTATAACCTTTATTTCAACATTATAAAAGGTGTTTTAATGAAAATTTAAAGCTTTCAGCTTTAAATAAGCATGGAAAGTACGTCTCTTAATTAAGGCTGACAGCTTTCAAGTAAAACAGCAAGTTTGACAGATTTTGCTGGAGGCAGGCTCCAGAAAATTGCCGTTAACCCTATCCTAAATCCTAGAATCAATCAAAGCATGCAGTCTGCACTCGCTCAATCATTTTCAAGCAGCCAGCACAGGCAGGGTGTTTCTGGCTTTGAATTTGTCCAAGACAAAGCTGGGAAGAGTTTCCCGGAGTGTTGTGGCCGCCTTTGGCCCTTACCATGGCTGCAGTAGCTCCTCCGAAATCTTCATCTCGATAGCACCAGATGTCCTTTGGACATGTAGGGCTCTGCGAAAGGTGCAGGAGGAGGTGAAGCTTCGGTTTAACTCGCCAGGCGATATTGTCACCAAAGTGATCCGTCAAAGACACATACTGCAAAGCAAACCTTCTGGCCTCTCGCTCCATGAGGCTGGGGTCGTAGGGCTCGACATCCAGAGCAGCATAGCATGCCAAAAGCAAAGAGATGCAAGCCAAAACTGCCGAATCCAGATCCCCTGAGCTGTCCAAAAACTTTCGGCACACAGCATCCAAAATAGGTATCAACTTTCTGGTTTCTGCACCTTTGGCTTTGAGCTTTGGAGCGTTTCCAGCTTCCTTGCGATACATGGTCTCTGTCAATGTGGCCAGTCGATCGGATGCGACACCCTGGTTCTTGTACTCCTGCGAAATCTCTTTGTAGAGCTCCCCAGTTCGCTTGGTAATATTGGAACATCTTGCTTTGCAGGTGGTACAGAACAGTCCCAGCAGCATCTGCAGCACAACCCAAATCCATAATATGCAGCCAATCCAACCTGATGACCTTGAGACAAAAATTTGGAAACTGCCACACAGCACTCATGAACCTGTGCTCCTCCCAGCACCTCATGATAAAGATCTCCTGATCAAAATATTGATGTCTCCAGGAGGCCTGCAAATCCACCTCGTGCACTTTATCGGGTGTCATGGGACAAAGCCAGCAGCAACCATTGTTTTCGTTGTGTGCAGGCAGGGAAAGGGTATCCTTGAACATTTTCCAGTCGCCCCTGATTTGTGTCAAACATGCAACTGGCAAATCTGACCCAGCTAGACGAAGACGTGCCTTGTCGACCCGTAAATCGAAGGGGCTGCCATCATGCCTTCGAGAAGGATACCTTCCAAGAGCCAGCTGCTCGAAACTCAACACCAAAACCTTCATGGCTGCATCCATGGTACACTTCTTGGCTTCAAACATCTTCTTCAGACAGAACAGCGGCACTCGAAGGCCAGGAATGGATTCGAAACTTAGAGCTATAACTTCCAAGCTTTGGGACCTGTCCCAATTGCAAGGCACCCCGTCATTCCAGAGCCCCAGTGGCAGAATTGTCGCTGGATCTCTCGCTGGCTGGCACGACAAAGAAAACTTCTCAATCAGCTCAGCATCCTCTTGCAGCACATCCTGGCTCAGGATCCAGGCTCAGTCACCAAATTCAAACTTCTTCCCCAGAATTTCATGGGGAAGCAAAAACGGCAAGGAGACCTGGCGGTTCTCCTGCAGCTTGGGGTCATGCAGCTCTATGTCGGCATAGTAGCAGTCTGGCCAGTGGGACCCCTTCAACATTTTCCTTCTTAGGCTTCTGGCTGCATTCTTGTCTTGTACAGCGGCCAAGTCGTCCACACCACTGGCACCAGAAGATTGAGCATCCTTGAAAAGGGAAGCTGTCCTGGCAGCTGTGATCTGCCCAGACAAAAAAGCATCCGAAAGATTGGCCCGAAACCTTTTCTTCTCAGGCACGTCTTCCTCATTGTAACCACGACTGTTCTTGGAGTACATGGCTTCACATGCAGCTCCAGAAGTGAAACAAACTTCAGAAACTTGAGCACCTATACCCTGCAACATATATTGCAATCACAGCAAGCTAGCACAGTTGTCGGCTGAAGTCTGCGAGCTCCTTCTGCACTCGCCCTTTTGCATGCAAAGGGCCCTGTCTGGCTGCAAGCAGAAAACATTCAGCAAAAACAATATGTATAGTGCATGCTGTTCGCGGCTGCAAAGCACTGTTTTTTTTTTTAAGTTCGCCTGCCGTGGATCGACTCAAAGCTGCTTTGGCAAAACTGCAGCAAAATGCTGCTTGCATGCTATCCAGATCCATGCTCGATGGATCCTAGGCCTGCCAGCCCCTAACCTTCTTCAGCAACAACTTCACATTGTCAAGATGCTCATTGGCATTGCGGTTCCACTGCTCCATCTCGGCCTTCTCGTTCTTGCAGGCTGCCTCGTCCATCGTGGGAAGCTTGCGATCCAGCAGGACCTGGATCTTTCGAAGATCCTCCACAAACTTCCTCAGAGCATCCAGGGTAACCCGGACCTCCGGCGCTTTGCTAGCGAGCTTGGGGCAATTCTCGAGAGCAATGCATTCCGAGCTCAACTCTCCATGCTTGGCATCCAGGCTCTTGACTGCACTGTTGGCCACTTTGCTCAGGTTGCTCAGCTCGGTCCGCTCGGGGTGCTCCAACTTCACCTCACCCTTGCTGTTCTGCAGGCATTTCATCTCCTTCGCTGCTAGGCTAGCAGTCATTTCGAAGGTGCCTGACTCGGTCGATCGGGTTGCACCAAGGTCCGGTAAAAGTACCGGCAGAGCTCGGGCATCTTGTGCTTCACCAGGTTCCTCTCGTGCCCCCAGAACTCCTCGGATTCCTGGAGGAAGTCGCTGATCTTGAGGCCATTCAGGTCAAAAATTCGCGACCTCAGCGGCATTGCAAAACAAAACATTAAAAACAAAATGACCATGCAAGCAACCTAGATAAAATAAAATCTAAGAGTCGCTGTCATCATGCCCTTGATAGAGACATCCTCCTCGCCTTCCTCCTTCACAACCTTCTTGGTGTACTGGCCCAGCCACTTCAGTCCTTAAGGCCATTCTTCTGGTAGGCAGCGATGAAGCCCTTTCGGTCCGAGTCGGCGATCTGCCGGTAGGCCTGGCACATGCAATACCCCCCAAAAAACATGTGCATAGCAAATGGAGAATTGCAACCCGGCCTCCAGCACTTGCTGGGCTTCGCTATGGCACTCCCCACTCTTGTTTCTCACGGGGTCGGCTTTGTACTTCACAAGATTCAGCATCCTCTGAATGCTGGCTTTCATCTCCACCGGTGTGGGATCATCTCCAATCACCAAGGCACCGGTCGACTTGGTCCTCTTAGCTTTCGGCTCCGTCTTCGGAGCAGCCTTGGCCTTATTCTTTGGGGCCATGATGCCAAAAGGGCCACAAAATAGAAAGCGTGTTTTGATGCATTTGTTTATCATGCTGTGACAAAACGAAAATGCAGCATATCACTGTTGCACCTGTGGCCCGGACACATGGTATCTGCAGCACATGCAGCAAGACACCTGAGGGTTTTGCTTTAGGGTTTCAAGCTTCAGGGTTTAGAGGATTTGGGTTTCTGTAAGAGTTAACATAGATCCAAAGTATAGGGGTTGTACAAGGTAAGGGTGTTTATGTATGTCTATATATATATATATATGCTACCCCCCCCCCCTCCAGGACCTACCTCGAAGCCTCTTCTTGTACTGTCTAGACGACGTCACGACTCCACTCCGAACAAAACTGTTATATACTGCGTAGTCTTCCCTGTCTACGACGACATTACACCGTTCGAACTAAGACAATACCATGAAGCATTGTCTACTGTCCTCTGTATGCTACGCTATTTCTGATGTTCCTTTTTTGAACCGTGATCTATAGGGCATACTAAAAGTTATTCTAAATAGTATCTTAAAAGGTATTCTAGAGGATATTCTACGAGGTATATTTGAGATATTTGAGGTATTCTGAGGATATACTCCATAGGCGGTCTTCCGTAAGGATGTTATTCTATAGGTCATTCTATACGGTGTTCTAGAGGGTGCACCATAAGGTATTGTACAAAAAGGCATTCTGCGGCCTATACGTAGGAAGGTATTCTATAGTGCATTTTATTTGAAATTCATTCAGGTGCATAGAGAGGGTATTTTATAAGGTAGTTGGGGTGGTCTTCTTGGTTCCTGATATCTTCATAGGAATGAATCCATTGCCCAAAAGCTGCAATTCAACTGGAAATTCTCAGATCTTGGGCTCCGCCTGGCTTTCCATATTTAAAGTCCGTACCTATAAGGTACCTTTTAATGTTTTCTGTAAAGGATTCTAAAGGGTATCCTAAATGGTACCGTTTATGTATTCTATATGGCATACATAAGGTACACAGGATGTAGCAAATAAAGGTGTTCTTCTTCAAAGTATCCTACAGTGTATTACACATGGTATTCTATAATGTGTATGTAGGGCAAATCGGTGGAATTGTATAAAAACATGCTATAAGGTAGTTTAGAAGTTGCATTCTATAGGATATGTGCATTGTTCTCTGTATGTATCCTTTGCCAAATAAGCATCGATTTTTCAAGGAATTTCTAGATCCTCTATTCCGCAATTCCTTGATATGAATCCGTTGCCAAATAAACCACATTCAACTGGGGAACTCTCAGATCTTGGGTGTACAAGGTGTATAGGGAATATAGAATATTTTATGAGGTACTATCGTATTCTACATGAGTTTATTTACCTTTTTGTAGAAAGGGTATTCTGTAAGGTATTCTACAAGCTGTTCTCCTTTATTCCTCATTTCTTTCATAAATGTCCCTTGCTCAATAAGCTGCATAAAGCTTGGGTTCCTTCTGATTTACCCTAAGTAAATCCTGATCTATACGGTTTCTGTCGGATATCCCAAAGGGGATTCTCAAGAGCATATACAAGGTATAAGGGGAGTATCATTCATAGGGTTTTTATAAGACATTGTGTAAAGTTTTCCAGATGGTGTTCTAAAAGGCTTGTGTAGGGTTTTGTGGTATCCCAAGCTGTAACGTATAGAAGGTATTCTATATAGGGTGTATATATAGGACAGATTTCTATGCGGTGTTTTATGAGTTACAGGGTAGTCCATAAGGTATATACAAAGCATATACTGCATAAACTGTATATGGTACGACCTGAGTATTTTCTATGAAACTCTGGACGGGATAAAACACTAATCCATACTGAACTTTAAAAATCTTCTTTTACAAGTAGGTTCCTGGTTTCCATCATGGGAACCCGTTACTCAATAAGCTACAACTCAGCTGGACATTCGCAAATCTTCGGCTCCGACTGATGTTCCATATTTGACATCTATCTGTAAAGTATTCTATAGGGTATTCTATTACGGGAGTCTACGAAGTATCCTATAAGATATTCTATGAGGTGCATATTGACAGGCTGTATAATACCTGGTGCCCTAAATTTTTACAAGGGAGGGGCGCGCCGACATGATCACAAGCATAGGGGGGAGTTAGGAGTACAGATGCGATCAAACTGTCAAGCACAGCAATCCGTTCGCCAATCTCCACTGCAGGTTTAGGGCCCTACGGTTTAGGGCGCCTGGGGTTTAGGGCTCTACGGTTTAGGACCCCTTGGGTTTAGGGCCCTACGGTTTAGGGCGCCTCGGGGTTTAGGGCTCTGCGGTTTGAGGCCCCTGGGGTTTAGGGCCTTACGGTTTAGGGAGTTGATCCGCCCCGGACTTAAAGCCCTACGTTTAAGTTTTGCCAACAGATGTGTGAATTCCCTGTCCCTTTGTTTAATGCGGTATTTACAGGCTTTTTGCTCGGTGGCGGATCACTTCCGCCAGATTTTGCCCGGATCCCTGGCCGTTGTTTTGAGGCGGTATTTACTCAAAACATCTGTCTTGTACAGCTGGGCCCCTCAAGGGGTCAAAACATCTAGCTTGCACGGCTAGCCTTTTCTAAGCTCAAAACATCTGTCTTCTACAGTTGGGCCCCTCCAAGGGTCAAAACATCCAGCTTGCAGGCCATGTGGCACATAAAATGGCAAACCGATATGTTTCGTGAATATTTACATGGTTTCCAGCCACCTGGCTGCATTAAAACCAGCATTAAAAAAATTAATGCAGCCCGGCCCGTGGAACCAAGAACCAAGTTTCCCAGGAGTCTTGAATCCTGAATCTTGGTTCGACGGGCACCGGCCGGGTTGCATTAAAATCTGCATTAAAAAATTAAAATTTAATGCAGCCCGGCCCGTGGAACCAAGAACCAAGAACCAAGATTCCCATCAGTCTTGAATCCTGAATCTTGGTTTCACGGCCACCGGCCGGGTTGCATTAAAATTTGCATTAAAAAATTAAATTTTAATGCAGCCAGGCCCGTGGAACCAAGAACCAAGAACCAAGATGCCCAGGAGTCTTGAATCCTGAATCTTGGTTCCACGGGCCTGGGTGCATCAAAATTTTAATTTTTTAATGCAGATTTAATGCAGCCCGGCCGGTGCCCGCGGAACCAAGATCCAAGATTCAAGACTCCTGGGCATCTTGGTTCTTGGTTCTTGGTTCCACGGGCCTGGCTGCATTAAAATTTAATTTTTTAATGCGGGTTTTAATGCAGCCCGGCCGGTGCCCGCGGAACCAAGATCCAAGATTCAAGACTCCTGGGCATCTTGGTTCTTGGTTCCACGGGCCTGGCTGCATTAAAATTTAATTTTTTAATGCGGGTTTTAATGCAGCCCGGCCGGTGCCCACGGAACCAAGATCCAAGATTCAAGACTCCTGGGAATCTTGGTTCTTGGTTCTTGGTTCCACGGGCCTGGCTGCATTAAAATTTAATTTTTTAATGCGGGTTTTAATGCAGCCCGGCCGGTGCCCGCGGAACCAAGATCCAAGATTCAAGACTCCTGGGCATCTTGGTTCTTGGTTCTTGGTTCCACGGGCCTGGCTGCATTAAAATTTAATTTTTTAATGCGGGTTTTAATGCAGCCCGGCCGGTGCCCACGGAACCAAGATCCAAGATTCAAGACTCCTGGGAACCCTTGGTTCCACGGGCCTGGCTGCATTAAAATTTAATTTTTTAATGCGGGTTTTAATGCAGCCCGGCCGGTGCCCACGGAACCAAGATCCAAGATTCAAGACTCCTGGGAATCTTGGTTCTTGCTTCCACGGGCCTGGCTGCATTAAAATTTAATTTTTTAATGCGGGTTTTAATGCAGCCCGGCCGGTGCCCGCGGAACCAAGATTCAGGATTCAAGACTCCTGGGCATCTTGGTTCTTGGTTCTTGGTTCCACGGGCCTGGCTGCATTAAAATTTAATTTTTTAATGCGGGTTTTAATGCAGCCGGGCCTCTGGTCTAGTCATGTTCGCATACACTAATCTTCGTATACCCAGGTCCATGTTGCGTGTGTGTGCGTGTGTGTGTGTGTGTGTGTGTGTGTGTGTGTGTGTGTGTGCGTGTGCGTAGGTGATGGGGTATGGTATCCTGTGTGTAGGCTGACGGGTTTGGAGGTAGGTCCTGGGGGGCGGGGGTACCATATATGGTCAGGCGTCTGGCGTTCCCAGCCCCCCCCCCCCCCCCCCCCATGGTATGGTCGGATAGGGTGGGGGGGGGGGGGGGCGACATGCGCGCACCGGGGGGTTTAACACACAGCAGGGCACAGGAATATGCAACACCCAATGTAGACGCTGTTTTCAAGGAACCAGACATCAGTGCCACGCCACAAGCTCGTCAATCGCCACTCAGACGCAGTGAAATGGTAGAAAACCTATTCGATTCTGCATTTCCCTGGAACACCGGGCCAAAGCACCAAAACGCGGCCATTAGGAAGCGGAACGGCTTTTTTGGAGGCAAAACCGCAGGCAGTAGCTGCCAAAACAAGAAGCCTCTGCAGTTTAGGCCTCCAAAAGAGCCGAGGGCCTTTGAAAGGGTTTACCAGGGTTCTGGTAGGGCCGGGGGCCACATGCGCGCACCGGGGGGTTTAACACACATCAGGGTGCAGAAATATGCATCACCCCATGTAGACACTGTTTTCAAGGAACCACACATCAGTGCCGGAATTACACATCACACCAACCGTAATCCCGAACGCTGGATTTTGTTAGTCGTTGCCAACTTAACGAAACCTAACGAAACCTCGCGGACACCAGTGATCTCGGCACAGACTGCTGCCATTTGGATGCGCGTTTGTGGCGAATCACGAAGGTGACGCTGGTTTCTGTTGTTGCACTACTGCAGCTGCATCTATCACATCTTACAACAACGTCACCAAACATACACCACAAGCTCGTCAAACGCCACTTAGACGCAGTGAAATGGTAGAAAACCTATTCGATTCTGTATTTCCCTGGAAAACCGGGGCCAAGCACCAAAACGCGGCCCTTAGGAAGCGGAACGGCTTTTTGGATGCAAAACCTCAGGCATTAGCTGCCAAAACAAGAAGCCTCTGCAGTTTAGGCCTCCAAAAGAGCCGAGGGCCTTTGAAAGGGTTTACCAGGGTTCTGGTAGGGCCATCACGGCTGATGTTTGGATGTATGCCAAACCGGGCTCCGAAATGCTTAGCCGCAAAGTGGTCGCCGAAAGATGTGTATTTCCGCAACGCGATGCGAATTAAACCCTCCCTTCGTACCGCGTTTTAATCTTGTTTCGATTTCCCGCGCAAGCCAGACTTGCCGCCGCACCCCACATGTTTCCCACATAAGCAGCCAGACGCCTGTACCGTGTTTCTATTTTTTCTATTTATAAATCCTCAAGGCTTCAGAAGCACATGGGGCAGGACACGGGGCAGGAAACGGTATGAAAGTACGAAGCCCTCAACCCCTAACCCTGACTTGAATACTAGACATCAGCAGACGTGTAAACCGCAAAGTAAACCCTTGTCGGGGCTATAGTACTTGACCCCAAATTGTTAGACCCTCACCAGACCCAAAACCCTTCACTGCACCGGTTCTTCTTGGGGCCTCATGATTGGTTCTGTACTGTTGGGTAAGTTGTCGGGGGTCGGAGGTTCTAGGATGTTCTAGGCTTCGCCTGAGATTCCTGGACTCGTCTTATGCCTCAAATCGCCTCTGAACCCTAATTATCAAGTTTCCAGATTCCTATATCCTTCGAGTTTAAACTATGAGAAAACCCAACGCCCAAAGCCCCAACAGATACGCCTTTTGGCTAGGATCGCTTCAAGCTCGCCTTACGGATGCCTGCAGCCTTGGCTTTGGCCTTTGTTTTGGCCTTTGCCTTGGCTTTTGCCTTTGCTTTGGCCTTGGCTTTTGGACCAGGCTTGATGGGAAGCGAGGTTCCCGGCTCTTTCAGAGCGAGTAGATCAAAGTGCACATTCCCACGCAGCAGTGCAATTGGACGGCCTCCAGCAACCCCGTCGTTGTTCTCAGTCCACACAAGCTCCAAGCCGTCGCGCCAAGAGTAGACTTCGACAGGGATGCCAGACATCCGCACAAACGCCGCCAGATTGCAGAAGGTGCCGTACGTGCGCGGCTTCATGGCGTACGCAAAGTATGTGCCCCAGTTGAACCCTCCTTGGTGTTCTTGGGTCCACAGTGGATCGTCCATCATCTCCTTGGGTGCTCTGTCATTTCGCCGGACCGCCAAAAACCACATAATTATCCCGAAACGCTAAACCCCAAACCGTTGTCCGACATGGCATCCGAAGAAGCAAGCTCTAAATCACACAGAGGCTCCACGCAGACGGCCTCTGTCACCTGGCGCAGGCGTCCGGGCGTCAGGGAGTCCAGGTACTTCTGCATGCAGCAGCAGACCTGGCTACGCAGGCTCTGCGCGCCAGCGTCGTCGTCCTGTCCAAAGGCCATTTTAGGTGCCTTATAGTTAACTTCGCTCTCTGAGACACGGTGTCTGTCCTGCAAAGCCTCGGCTGCGATGCCACCACGCAGCTGCATGCCCATGTGCAAGGCCCTGTAAAGGCAGGCGCCATCCGCCATGACCTTGATGCGAATCCAAGGGTCGAAGTCGGGTGCCCGTCGACGCTTTGCGGAATCAGGCGTGCGCAGACGAGGTGGTGTAGGCACTGTGTCATCCGCCTCCAGCTGGATTGGCATGAGCTTGAGACTGGCTTCGTGTCTGACACACTCGTGACCTGAGAGGGCAACAGGCAGCGATGTGCCTCAAATAATTACAAATAAGGGCCTTAGTAATTAGAATAGGGTTTTGGGCTTCTTTATAATATGGTTGTAATAGGGAACCCTAAGGAATAGTATAGGTATGTGAATCGTGCTAGCTGGTCTTACGCTGCAGGGGCAAGCACAGCACCCCAACTGTTGTTGCTTCGCGTGACCGACCGCAGGCGTGCAGCTTGCAGAGCTACACCGAAGTACAGCCGTGCACACTTGGTGCGCCTAGTAGCTAGAACAAGGCACGTGAGCCAAAACGTTTCGTTTTTAACAAAACATACAAATTACAACAGCAGGCAAGACTGAACTAGAGCTGGCAGAGGCAAGAGGCAGGTGGCACTCACAGGTAGGCTTCTTTAGTAAATACAGGAGACGTCGTAGTGAGAAGAAGCGAAAAACATGATGGCGAAATCCAAGCACCGGTCTTGTTGTCTTTGAGGCTCACGAAACCCTGCGAGACTGAGAGGACTGTGAACTCTCGCACTTCACCGCCCAGGGTCTCGAACTTGCCACGCCCGGTCTTCGTCGTGTATTGGCTGTTGCGTGCGATGACACGGTCGCCCGACACCAGCGGCATAGTGCTGCGATGCGTCCTTTTCCTGGCATAGCGCAGGTGCCGCTTCATGGCCTCACGCATCTTCTTGTTGTTGAGGGCGCCAGCAATTGGGGCCACGGCCTTGTGAAGCGCCTCAGCTGCCTGCTGCACGTACTCTGGCGTGAGACCAGCCTGGCTCTCATCGAGGAAACGTAGCCAGTCGGCCTCGGAAATGGGTTTGGCCTCCCCATGGATGATGCCGCGAAGCTGTAGATTCTTCCAACGACTTTCGGTGGGTCGCAGTGAGCGCCACAAGCTTTCTGGGCTGACGCCATACCGCTGATGGATGCGGGAGTTTACAGCCACCGTCGCCGCGAGGAGGCGGCTCCTCTGTCCGGCGTGCGCCAGGTCTAGCAACCGGTTGTGGCATTCCACCAGCCCGTTTGCCTGGGGGCGTCCTGGCGGGATCGTTCGGGGACGGACTCCCAGTGTGGCCTCGATGGCAGTCGTGAGCAGGTTGCGGAACTGGCCACCATTGTCAGTCCAGCATATAGCTGGGAGTTCGTTGTCCGCATACAACTTGAGCATCAGCTCCTGGACCTTGACGGCCGTGGCTTCACCGAAATCCAGAGCCCACGTCCAAGTCTTCCCGCTGGTGAAATCGAGCGCGAGAAGCATAGACCACTTCGGCTCATCATGCGGGGTCACTGTTTTTAGGTCCCAGCCGATGACATCACCTGCGTGTAAGGGCGTCGGCAAGTGTCGGACGTCTGCCTTTCCCATCTCACGCGTGCTGTTGGAGCGGCAGAGCTCACAGCGTCGAACTATCCAATCTGCATCGAGGGCAATGTTGTTCCAAGTTTTTCCTGTCTGATGTAAAAAGCCCTATACACCCTGTCGAATCGAAAAGTTTTACGAGAGCAAAGAAGCAGATTCTAGCTGCAACTTGGGACCCACTTCTTTCATGGCCCGGATGACCGCGTGACGTCCGCCGGTGTGGCTACAATCTTCATGTGCAGCCTGCAGCAACGCAACCTGGACAGGCATGGGCCCCGGGTAGCATCCGAGGATTTTTAGGCTTAAGGGTTTAGGCTTGAAGGCTTAGGGTTAGGAATATAGAGCCAAGCACAGTCAAGCCGCTTTTTCCTTGGCGGGTATGCCCCCATGATCAGGGCCAAGCATACGAAGGTGGAAGTTCTTGCGCCCCTGCTGAGCAAGGACAGCTCTGTAAGATTGCAGGTTCTCACTGGGCAGGGCCTCGAGCGGCCCCTGCAAGATCCACTTGGCAACCTCGCCTCTATCAGGCGCAGCCTCGCCTTGGTCAGGCACATCGCCTTCGTCCGGATTCGCAGCGGCTAAGCTTTGCACCGATCTTTGCACCAGCTGATCGTGGGTCTCCTTGAGGCGTTTCTGTGAGCAGGCTGAGCACTGACTCCCATTGGCTTTACTTCGCTGCCATTGGGAAGTATTGAAATCAGCCTTGGGTTTCACCACGCCACAAGTAGCACAAGTCTTGGTCAGCTTGCACTGCTCCAGGGCAGCTGTCTCAACGCATTTTTGGCACTTGGACTTCACGCCTGCGGCCCACTGCGTTTTGGTAAAGCCAGCCCGAGGAGTGTCCACATTGCAGCCAGCGCAGACTTTACTGTTCTTGGCACGCTTCTGCAGATTGGCATCCACTGGCTTGCACTCGAGGCAACGGGAGACGGAGTCTTTCTTGGCCCATTCCGTCCGGGAAAACAAGGCCTGATCCTTCCGCTGCTTGCACTCCGAGCAGATCCTGCTAGATACCCGCTCTGCCAGCTGAGGCAAGCGACGGCCAATCTCCTATCGTGCCGGGAGGGACTCAGCATGATACGATGGGCTTGTAGTATAGTACAGTATCGTGTGGGGATAGCACAGTATAGGATAGTAGATGATATGATATGGTCTTGATGTATTCGCAATGATTCGCATGTATCTTCCAACCAAGTCAAATGACTTTTTGAAGTCAAACGAGCTTGGTCCGATGCAGTTAACTGCGAAAGGCAAATCTGACGAAGTTGATCCGATGCAGGTTTGACGTTGATATGGACTAATCGTTGCCCATCTATGCCAATCTGCAAGAACGTGCCAAGAACAGTAAAGTCTGCCGCCCTGCCCAGTGAGAGCTTGCAATCTTACAGAGATGAAAATGGGTTGAAGAACTTCCGCCTTCGTGTGCTTGGCGTTATTGGCCCTGATCATGAGGGCCATACCCGCCCAGGAAAACGCGGCTTGACTGTGCTTGGCTCTATATTCCTAACCCTAAGCCTTCAAGCCTAAACCCTTTAGCCTTCAAGCCTAAATCCTCGCATGTTACCCGGGTCCATAGACGTCCGACACTTGCCGACACCCTTACCGCCGGTGATGTAATCTGGCTGGGCAAACCTTCGAAAGTCGTTGGAAGAATCTACAGCTTCGTGGCATCATCCATGGGGAGGCCAAGCGATGCGTGAGGCTATGAAGCGGCACCTGCGCTATGCCAGGAAGACGACACCGGACCTTGTCTCATCATTTGTGTGAAAAACAAAGGAATCCACTCAACTCTCGGTCTCAAAGCCGTGAAAAGTGGAGGAATCCACTTAACTCTCGATCACAAAGCCCTGGGCAACCAATCGTAGATCGAAGCAGTGCAAAGCAAGCAAGCAGGACGATCGGAAATTGCTACCGTTGGCATAACAAACTATGGCCGTATTAGCTAACAAGCTAGTGGCCTGTGTAGGACCAAAAGGATTCGAGCCATTCCCCTTGCACAGACAACTACAAGCGATAGGCAAATCTGACGAAGTTGATCCGATGCAGCTTCCACAATGATATGGACTAACTGTTGCGAATCTGTGCGAATTCGCATGTTTTGAACATATCTTCCAGTCATATCGGAAGAATGTTTCAATTCTGACGAAGTTGGTCCGATGCAGTTAATTGAGATAGGCAAATCTGACGAAGTTGATCCGATGCAGTTTCCACAATGATATGTACTAATTGTTGCGAATCTGTACGAATTCGCATGTGTTGAGTATATCTTCCAAGCATGTCGGATGGATGTTTCAATTCTGACGAAGTTGGTCCGATGCAGTTAACTGAGATAGGCAAATCTGACGAAGTTCATCCGATGCAAAGAATACTCTAGTATAGTAAGATATAGTATAGTACAACATAGGACATAGGACAGTATAGTAGAGCAGTAGCATACTATCAATGGAACGAAGGGAGAGCAGGACATTCCTGCAGATCTTGTCCTGCTGCACCAGGCGAGGAACGTACTCTTCCAGAATGGCTTGGATATCTTGTCCAACGTTTGCTGGGGCCTGGCCGGCAGATAGTACTGGCTGTCTACCGAAGCTTTCAGGGGAACTCTCCACCCAAAGCCCGCAAATCTGAGACCTATAACCCTACAAGAAAAAGCAGCCTAAGCTGAAATGCCTCCTGGTGCGACGAATCCACAACAGCGGCCGAAGCAGGCTTGCCAGGTAGAGCACATTTGCCGCGGACATGCTCCCGTGCTTTGCGCAGTGTCAAATCAGCATAGTACTTCGGATTAGGCCGCTGGGCTTGGAAGTGACAAGCCTCTGCTGCTTCCTGGATTGTCGCGCCTGGATGCTGCTCGAAATACTGACATGCCAGCTTCCAGTCCTCAGCGCTCCGATCCGCATGGGACTCTTTCGGCTGGACAGCTTGCCCGGGTTGGTGCTTGACAGCCTTCTTAGGAGCTGCAGACCCAACTTGAATACCATGCGGTGTCACGGAAAGCACCGGGTTGGCAGTTAAATCGAGGTAGCACTGCTCGTCCATGTCTTGTACTGCACTGTGCAAGATACTGACACTGCAACCCTTGGCAGGTTTGCAATTGATACTGCCGGGAAGCCGGCCTACCTGAGTGACCTTGGCGGATGCCATGTCCCCTCCCAGTGCTGAGGTAAGCTCTCGTGTAACGTCTAAGGCCGACTTGCTTGGGAGGTGTTGTGGCAGAACCAACCACAGCTGATAGCATCCTGGGGACGTCTCAACCAGCACACGCGGTCTCAGTGCCAGCAGTGTCTGCAGCTGGCCCTTGTAGTTGTCTAGGTCGACCATGACCAGGCCGGATATGTTCGGTCGGATGAAGAAATGGCCACCTATTGCGAGCCACCGCTCCAACTCACAGAAAATGAGCTCTTTTGAGGCCTGCGGTTTGGAAAGCAGGGCCTGCTTACGAGCAGGGTCTAGTATGAGCACATTGCAGCTGTTGGCCTCTGGGAAAGCCCGCAAAAATTGGCCGCCCCCGCACTGACAGCCATCAGCACTTCTCAATCCTTGGATCTCTCGAAGGGCCTGCGCGCGGCCATTCTAGCAGCTTCCACAGCCCTGCCACGGGCATGCTAGCAGCTTCCTCAGCCCTCGCACGACCATGCCAGCACCCTCGAAAGGCCATGCTAGCACCTTCATGAGCCCAACAGTCTCAGAAAAGAGTCCCGAAGTCATGCCACTCCAACTGCAGGACGTTGGGTCGTCGTTGTCGTCGTAGTGGTGGTGGTGAAGCTAGCAGCAGTAGTAGTAGTAGCAGTAACCGTTGTACTGGTCCTAGTAGTAGCAGCAGCAGTGGCAGCAGTCCTAGTTGTTCTCGTCATAGCAGTACTAGTCGTACTCGTACTTCTTGTTGTCGTTAGTGGTGGTGGTGAAGGTAATAGTAGCAGCAGTGGTAGTAGCAGTAATCCTAGTGTCACTTGTCCTAGTAGCAGCAGCAGCAGCAGCAGTAGCAGTAGTCCTAGTTGCTCTCGTCACAGCCGCAATAATAATAGTAATACTAGCTCGTCGTCGTCGTAGTAACGTCGTAGAATAAGAAAATCCGCTCCCACACAAGGTGGTTTGGCACGTTGGAGAAGCTTCACGACCACAACGCGCACCGCGCAGCACGTCCTACGGGGAATAGAGGAGGATTCACCCCACACCAGAACCAACCACCCCACCAACCCACCCCACACCACAGGGGGAGGGGGGGCGGGCCTCCAGAACCACGAGCCCACCCCACACCACAGGGGGAGGGGGGGCGGGCCTCCAGAACCACGAGAAAGCCACAGAAAACCCACCCCACACCACACCACAGGCGGGGGGGGAGCCACCCTATCCAGGACCATTGACCATTGGGGGGGGGGGGGGGGGGGGGCCGCGGAGCGCGTGACCATATATTACCATATATATGTATGATATATATATATATATATATATATATATATATATATATATGGTACCCCCCCCCCAGGACCTACCTCCAAACCCGTCGGCCTACACACAGGATACCATACCCCATCACCTAGGCACACACACACACACACGCACACACACACACACACACACACACACACACACACACACACACACACACACACGCAACATGGACCTGGGTGTACGAAGATTAGTGTATACGAACATGACTATACCAGAGGCCCGGCTGCATTAAAACCCGCATTAAAAAATTAAATTTTAATACAGCCAGGCCCGTGGAACCAAGAACCAAGAACCAAGATGCCCAGGAGTCTTGAATCCTGAATTTTGGTTCCGCGGGCACCGGCCGGGCTGCATTAAAACCCGCATTAAAAAATTAAATTTTAATGCAGCCAGGCCGGTGGAACCAAGAACCAAGATTCCCAGGAGTCTTGAATCTTGGATCTTGGTTCCGTGGGCACCGGCCGGGCTGCATTAAAACCCGCATAAAAAAATTAAATTTTAATGCAGCCAGGCCCGTGGAACCAAGAACCAAGATGCCCAGGAGTCTTGAATCTTGGATCTTGGTTCCGCGGGCACCGGCCGGGCTGCATTAAAACCCGCATTAAAAAATTAAATTTTAATGCAGCCAGGCCCGTGGAACCAAGAACCAAGAACCAAGATGCCCAGGAGTCTTGAATCTTGGATCTTGGTTCCGCGGGCACCGGCCGGGCTGCATTAAATCTGCATTAGAAAAATTAAAATTTTGATGCACCCAGGCCCGTGGAACCAAGCTTCAGGATTCAAGACTCCTGGGCATCTTGGTTCTTGGTTCCACGGGCCGGGCTGCATTAAAATTTAATTTTTTAATGCAAATTTTAATGCAACCCGGCCGGTGGCCGTGGAACCAAGATTCAGGATTCAAGACTCCTGGGAATCTTGGTTCTTGGTTCTTGGTTCCACGGGCCGGGCTGCATTAAAATTTAATTCTTTAATGCAGATTTTAATGCAACCCGGCCGGTGCCCGTCGAACCAAGATTCAGGATTCAAGACTCCTGGGAAACTTGGTTCTTGGTTCTTGGTTCCACGGGCCGGGCTACATTAATTGTTTTAATGCTGGTTTTAATGCAGCCAGGTGGCTGGAAACCGTGTAAATATTCACGAAACATTTCGGTTTGCCGTTTTATGTGCCACATGGCCTGCAAGCTGGATGTTTTGACCCTTGGAGGGGCCCAACTATAGAAGACAGATGTTTTGAGCTTAGAAAAGGCTAGCCGTGCAAGCTGGATGTTTTGACCCCTTGAGGGGCCCAGCTGTACAAGACAGATGTTTTGAGTAAATACCGCGTCAAAACAACGGCCGGGGATCCGGGCAAAATCTGGCGGAAGTGATCCGCCACCGAGCAAAAAGCTTGTAAATACCGCATTAAATAAAGGGACAGGGATTTCACACATCTGTTGGCAAAACTTAAACGTAAGGCTTTAAGTCCGGGGCGGGTCAACTCCCTAAACCGTAAGGCCCTAAACCCCAGGGGCCCCAAACCGCAGAGCCCTAAACCCCGAGGCGCCCTAAACCGTAGGGCCCTAAACCCAAGGGGCCCTAAACTGTAGAGCCCTAATCCCCAGGCGCCCTAAACCGTAGGGCCCTAAACCTGCAGTGGAGATTAGCGAGCGGATTGCTGTGCTTGACAGTTTGATCGCATCTGTACTCCTAACTCCCCCCTATGCTTGTGATCATGTCGGCGCGCCCCTCCCTTGTAAAAATTTAGGGCGCCAGGTATTATACAGCCTGTCAATATGCACCTCATAGAATATCTTATAGGATACTTCGTAGACTCCCGTATTAGATAACCCTATCGAATACTTTCCAGATAAATGTCAAATATGGAACATCAGTCGGAGCCGAAGATTTGCGAATGTTCAGCTGAGTTGTAGCTTATTGAGTAACGGGTTCCCATGATGGAAACCAGGAACCTACTTGTAAAAGAAGATTTTTTAAAGTTCAGTATGGATTAGTGTCTTATCCCGTCCAGAGTTTCATAGAAAATACTCAGGTCGTACCATATACAGTTTATGCAGTATATGCTTTGTATATACCTTATGGACTCTGTAACTCATAAAACACCGCATAGAAATCTGTCCTATATATACACCCTATATAGAATACCTTTTATACGTTACAGCTTGGGATACCCCAAAACCCTACACAAGCCTTTTAGAACACCATCTGGAAAACTTTACAGAATGTCTTATAAAAACCCTATGAATGATACTCCCTTTATACCTTGTATATGCTCTTGAGAATCCCCTTTGGGATATCCGACAGAAACCGTATAGATCAGGATTTACTTAGGGTAAATCAGAAGGAACCCAAGCTTTATGCAGCTTATTGAGCAAGGGACATTTATGAAAGAAATGAGGAATAAAGGAGAACAGCTTGTAGAATACCTTACAGAATACCTTTTCTACAAAAAGGTAAATAAACTCATGTAGAATACGATAGTACCTCATAAAATATTCTATATTCCCTATACACCTTGTACACCCAAGATCTGAGAGTTCCCCACTTGAATGTGGTTTATTTGGCAACGGATTTATATCAAGGAACTGCGGAATAGAGGATCTAGAAATTCCTTGAAAAATCGATGCTTATTTGGCAAAGGATACATACAGAGAACAAAACTCTTCTGAAGCACATGCTGCACATATCCTATAGAATGCAACTTCTAAACTACCTTATAGCATGTTTTTATACAATTCCACCGATTTGCCCTACATACACATTATAGAATACCATGTGTAATACACTGTAGGATACTTTGAAGAAGAACACCTTTATTTGCTGCATCCTGTGTACCTTATGTATGCCATATAGAATACATATACGGTACCATTTAGGATACCCTTTAGAATCCTTTATAGAAAACCTTAAAAGGTACGGACTTTAAATATGGAAAGCCAGGCGGAGCCCAAGATCTGAGAATTTCCAGTTGAATTGCAGCTTTTGGGCAATGGATTCCTATTCAGAAATCAGGAACCAAGAAGACCACCCCAACTACCTTATAAAATACCCTCTCTATGCACCTGAATGAATTTCAAATAAAATACACTATAGAATACCTTCCTACGTATAGGCCGCAGAATGCCTTTTGTACAATACCTTATGGTGCACCCTCTAGAACACCGTATAGAATGACCTATAGAATAACATCCTTACGGAAGACCGCCTATGGAGTATATCCTCAGAATACCTCAAATATCTTCAAATATACCTCGTAGAATATCCTCTAGAATACCTTTTAAGATACTATTTAGAATAACTTTTAGTATGCCCTATAGATCACGGTTCAAAAAAGGAACATCAGAAATAGCGTAGCATACAGAGGACAGTAGACAATACTTCGTGGTATTGTCTTAGTTCGAACGGTGTAATGTCGTCGTAGACAGGGAAGACTACGCAGTATATAACAGTTTTGTTCGGAGTGGAGTCGTGACGTCGTCTAGACAGTACAAGAAGAGGCTTCGAGGTAGGTCCTGGAGGGGGGGTAGCATATATATATATATATATATGATTGTAACATAGGATTAAGTTATAATATTTATCCTTCTTATAAGGCTTTAGTACATATATCTGTATATATATATATATATATTTGTTTAAATTACATATATATATATATATATTATGTATGAGGACTTATATACTCGTATCCTTGCATGACGATATATTATACTTATAGATGACAATAAGTTCATGTATATCACACTACATGATTGTTACATCATTACATCATTATATCACAGTAACATTCACATGCTACTGTGATATGATGATGTAATGATGCCCCCACATGAAATTAAACTGGAACCCAAAACCTGCTAAGGCCAGAAGCCTTCTGAACATACTGGGCGAACCCTGAAACCCACACCTTTGAATCCTCAGCATGTACACCACCAATTCACCTAAACCACTATACAAATGGAGCAACCCCCACCTCGCACAACCTTTCTCCATGAGCCTTTGGAACACCTAGAACCTGTACCACCGAACATATAGACCCTGGAAGATTGTCCTGAAACAACCCAGACCGTAGCCGCACAGCAGCAAGATCTTTGTATTGTAGGTTTCCTGGAGGTTGTGGCCTCCAGTTTAAAAGTTTAATAATTTGGAACACAACTTATAGTGTTTTATATATACAACACTACGTTTTCAACCGGTTGAAATTTCAACCGGTTGAAAAGTCTACCCCAAAGCTGGATCAATAGGACAAGCCATTTTTCAACCGGTTGAAATTTCAACCCTTTTTCAACCCTTGCAACACTATAAGAATTCTATAACACTGATTGTAAACATTAAAGCTTTAACCTTGAACCCAAACCCTAAACGTCATCCCTGAAGCCTTAAACCCTAAACTTGGTAAAACCGAAAACCAAAAACCTAAAACCCTAAAAGCTTCAACCCCTAAACCCCTGAACCCCTCAAACCCTAAATTTAACTTAACCTTTAAACCCTGGAACCCTGAGCCCTAAAAACACCAAACCCTAAACCCTTAAACCCTAAAAACCTCAAACCCTAAACCCTTAAACCCTAAACCCCTCAACCGTTAAATCCTTAGACCCTAAACCCTGAAAGCCTTAAATCCTAAACCCTTGAACCCCTAAACCCCTCAACCCTTAAACCCTAAACCCTTAAAGCCTTAAGCCCTTATCCCTTAAACCCTAAACCCTTATTGCCTTTAACCCTTAAACCCTAATCCGCCGGTGCCTCGACACCCATGATGGGGATGCCCAGCCAGCCTGCAGTATACAAAGAAGCTGCAAACACAACAAACAAAAAAACTGCACTGCATGCTACAGACTGCACACCATGCACTCTGAGGCCAAGACCATTGTTCAGGATTTCCAAGGAACTCCTGCAAAACAGCATGGATGATGAAATCCTGAAAACAACAGCACCACATGCACAGGAAAACTGATCCAACACTAACACTTCTTTTCTGCACGATCGCTCTGATCATCATCGCCCTGGAAGATGCATGCTGCACAGGGGGTGAAACACATCACTCCTCATCCCCCTTTCTCTTATTCTTGCCCTCCTCATACTTCTCCGAACCATCGCCCTCGCCATCCCCCTCCTTATCCACATCCATGCCGGGCTCGTCCTCATCCGGCTTTTCAGCCGGCTCCACCAGCGGCACCTCCTCGATAATTGGCCCTGGGCCCGCCGCCGGCGGCGGCATCGGCGGCTGCCCCGCCATCCCGGCTCCAATGGCCGCAAGCAACCCGGCGATGATATCTGCAGGGGAAAACAAAAAAACTGGAGTTCCAAAAAAACTCCAGCGAAAAATCTATAATGAAAAAATTATGACAACTTATCATAATATATATATATATATATATATATATATCCCTGCCTGAGGATCCGCAGGCACCGGAAAAGAAATTGATGTTGATTGCCGGCACCGGTGGCTGAAGCACTGTCGGATACCTGGGGGCCAAAGCCCTCTGCTCGGCCGCTTTATTGTAGGCCCACCTCATGTTGGAGAGCATCTTCTCGAAGCCCTCAGAATCCTCCATCCAGCTCTTCTCCCGCTGCTTCCCCTTCGCATGATACTTCCAGTCCTTCTGGTGGACATAGTACAGGGGGCCTGCAGGGCGGAGCTGCATAAATCCTGATAAAAAAATTACGGGAGTCCAAAACGACTCCCGAATAAAATAGGAAAACACACTTCAAAATGTTATTCAAAATCCAAGTTGCAAGCAGGGTTGGAGCAACCCCCCTTCGGAGATATGCCACAGTCTTGCAGCGGTTGCACATCCGAAGATCTGGGCCCGGCCTCGGGGCACCCTCGCCCGGCTCCACGTGTACTGAAGGATCCTCCACCCTCACACTCGACTCCTCGGATTCCTCCTCCTCCACATCCACAGCTGCACCGAGCTTGGAAGCCGCCATGGCGGCCCAAATCCAAAAACACAGCTACGTGCACTCCAGAGCCCTCGAGCTCAAGCATGGAGGCAAGAACTTCCACAAATCTGCTGCCCTTGCAATCTCCGAACAAAAACGAACATGAAGAATCTGCAGATCAGTCCTTGTCCTCGCAGTAGAGCGGCACGAGCACCATGGTCTCGACCTGGGCAAGCACAGGGGGCAAGGGGCTTCAAACCTACCTCGGGAGGCGGCGAACCTCCCGAAAACAAAAAACACTGCTTGGAACTCTCAAAGCTATGGCAGGCAGGCTCACAACCGAACTGAGGGCCCGGCAGGCAACAGGAATCTACTCCTATAGACCCTTAAACCCTCAAAGCGCCTAAAAATTATAGTACCTCAAACCCTGTGATATGTATATATATATATATATGTGTATATATATCTAGATTTTTGTTTATGTATTTATAGAATTAATATATAGAAAACACCTCGCAAGCCATGTTAACCTAGACACGTGGACATGCATGCTTTGAGCCAGCTATAGATATACAAGGACACAGAGTCTTCAAGTTGCATGCTGCACACGCCAAATTTAAAATTGTTGCAAAAGCATGGATCCAAAATGCAGGCACTCACAAAATTTCTGCTCGAAAGCGAAATCGTCATCGATCGTCGAGTCTCGATTGCAGCTCACCCAGCTATGGCTGCATGCTGCTCAGTTGCTCTTCTGCCCAGCTCTTGACCTGGGCCAAAGGCTCTCCAGCTCGAGCTTTTCGTAGGGCTTCCTCTCTTGTTGCATGCATTTGCTCCTTCGTGGTGGCGGAGCCGCCTTTCAGCTGGAACATCTGCCTCTTGCACTCTTTGTCCTTTTCGTTTCGCCAAATCATGCGAAAGGCCAAGATCTTGTTTGCTTCACGATACTCCTTCCGAAGAACCGCATTTGCAGGGAGAACCGCCGCATCCCCATAGTTCGGGTCCTGAACATCATCTGCAGCTGGAGCATCGAGTGGACCAGAGCGGCTTCGGCAGGGTCTTCGAGATCTTGGGCTGCCGCAGCATCATCTGCACCTGCAGCTGGAGATTCTCCATCTTCCTGCGGAAGGCAGGCTGGCTTCTTGATGACTGCAGCTGGCTTCTTTTTGCTAGCTGCTTTTGCTTTTCCTTTAGGAGATGCTTTGGCTGCAGCTGCTTTGTCCAGCATAAGGTTCGGGATCTCGCTCACGATCTGATGCCCATCTAACAGATAGTTCAATGTTCCCCTATGTACAGAAACATACAGGAATCCAGTGTTTCACCGCAGGTCAAGCCAAAGCTCAAGCACGGCCCAACAGTGGAGCTTAGACTGGAAAAGAATCCGAAGCTCGTGCCGTGATTGTAAGAAGAAAACTGGTATAAGGGTTTAAACTTTCATGGTAGCGGAGCTGTTGGCAAAGGCCAGCAGCTGAACAAGCAAAGATCCAGGGAGATCAAGTAAAGATCAAAGGAAAGCGAGAAGTTACGGTTAATCCAAGAACGTCTTGCTAAGGTTGAAGAGAAAGAAGAAGCGAGGAGTTACGGCGAAGCCAAGAGCGCCTTGCAGTGGTGAAAAGAAAGCGTGGAAGTGATAGGCCTTGAGCCAGTTACATACAGACCTGCCAAAGTGTTGGAAAGATGGAGCAACAAGCACAGCAACCTCAACAACCTCAGCAGCCCATGAACCCTCAACAAGGGCAGCAAGCGAGGTTCGAGCAGCTGATGAACAATTTAGGTCAAGCTACAGAAGCTATGGCAAGAGTTGCGCAGGGCACTGCAAACCAGCAAGCACAATTGGCCACGGCCATGAGTGAATTAGCGAGAGCCCAAGCATCACCAAAGGCGGGCCCACCAGGGGACCGACCGGCCTCAGTAAGCTTTGATACAGGAGGAAAGATCCTCAAGCCACCAGAAGTGTTCAATCCTGCAACGATTGAAGAAGAAGTGTCGCAATGGAGCGACTGGGCGTTTACGTTCAAGAACTTCTTAGCGTTCATGGATCAAGAATTCCTGAGTGATTTGAAGACAGCAGAAGAAGAGAAAGCAGAGATAAGCTCAGAGGTGACCAACCCATTCTTCAAGGGTGAAATAGCAAGAGTGAACAGAGGAACAAAGCTTTACTCAGTGTTAAGCAGCTATCTGAAGAACAGACCTCTGAAAGTGCTGAGAAGTGTAAGCGGGATGAATGGATTTGAAGTGTGGAGAAAGTTGACGGCTGAATTAGAGCCGACGTCCCGTTCAAGGAGTCTAGCAATGGCTCAAGCGTTGGTTGGATTCCCGGCCATGAGCAAAGGAGCATCGCTGATGGATTACGTCTTGACGTATGAAAAGCTCACATCAGAGTACGAGAAGATTTCAGGATTGAAGTACGACGACAACTTGAAGATCGGTACTCTGCTGAAAGGGGTTCCACAGCACCTCAAGCAGCACGTGATGGTTGATATCACTGATAAGACCACATACGAAGAGTTGAGAACAAAGTTGCTGCAATATGGAAGAAGCAATCAGACATGGTCAGCTGAAAACATCTTAGGATCGCTGAGTGTTCCAGACCCAACGTCACACTCAAGCAACAAGGCTTACCAAGGACCAACCCCGATGGAACTTGATAGATTGCATTTGAGGAAAGGTAAAGGCGATGGAAAGGGTAAAGGTGATAAAGGAAAAGGAAGCCCTTACGGAAAAGGTAAAGGAGACAAGGAAAAGGAAAAGGATATGGAAAAGGAAAAGGTGGCAGAGGAAAAGCGAAAGGAAAAGGAAGAGGTTATGGTAAAGGAAAAGGATTTGGAAAGAAAGGATTTGGAAAGAGTATCAGGCAGGCTGAAGGAAAAGGCTACGAGAACGCGAAAGGCAAAGGTGGACAGAATGGACCTGTATGTTTCAATTGTGGTAAGACCAGACATTACTCTTCGGAGTGTTGGTCGGCACCGAAAGGTAAAGGAAAAGGTGGAAAACGAAAGGTTCGGAATGTTCAAGAGACAGGTGAGGAAGAATGGTATGAAGAGCAACCAAGTTCTTCTACACAGCCACAAGCAAGAGCACCGCAAGGAGCAAAAGGAAACGAGCAAGTGCGTAGGTTGGTGACAACACCTATGCCAGTGATTGAAGAGATCCCTGAAGAGGATGAAGACTACATTGATCTTGTAGGAATGTTTGAAGAAATGGTGATGGATTACGCTGCACGCGCAGCAAGAGTCCACACAATGGTGAGATGGTCAAACATGGCCGACGAAAGTGATGGAGAGGATTATGAAAGAGATGAACTACACAAGTGGTATGAAGATCTGCATGTAGACAAGGAGAATGCCAGGCATGCAAGAGAAAGAGAGAGAATCTTTGGTGGTGAAGAGTCAGAGACAGAAGTTCTGTTAGATCAAGGACTAGAGAAAAGATCAAGCCAAGGACATCATGTGATAACCGTTAACTCAAGGTACTCAGAACTAGTTGAAGTCGTTCTTGATAGTGGTGCGGATTGCCATGTGCTTCCGCTATGCTACTACAGTGAAGACTTAGGAACAGTTGAGTTCCCAGCGCTGAGAATGGTCATCCAAGATGCCCAAGGCAACAGAATAAGAACAACAGAAACAAGAGCAAACATCACATTCGAGTTTCAAAGGACAGATGGAAGAGTGATAAAGGTACGAGATTCAGCAGTGTTCGGAGATGTAACACAAACACTGTTTGCAGTAGGCAAGTTGTGGAAAGTCGGATGGGGACTTGATCCTCTAGACCAGTTCAATGCGTTTCTGAAGAAAGGATCTGCAAAGGTACCAGCGAGGTTTGCAAGAAACTCAACAGTGACAGACCTCAAGATTTGTAGAGCTCAAGTGAAGGTTGAAAAGGATGAACCACAAGTGAGAAAGCTTACGCTGATCAAACAGATGGAAGAAGATTTTGAGAAGATGAAGTATCATGAAGGATGGTTTTTCATGTCAGATGGGAAGCCAGCAAGGATCGATTGGGACAAGTACACAACTTACGATCCCACGAATGATGACGTGACGACGTTCAAGTACAGAACTACTTTGGTATCGAGATACGATGGTGAAGACATCGTATGGAGCGAACTGGAGTTCGTGGAGTGTGCCGAAGAGTGGAAAGGCAGTGAAGAGATTGTGATTGATTTGGTTGAAGAGAATTCAGTGGTTATCACGATCTTAGAAAGAAAGCCTTTAGGACTCGAAGAATATGGTGAGTACGAAAGAACAGTCACGAAGAAGAAAAAGAGAGAAGAAGAAAAGAAAGTGGAAGCAGCAGACGTGGAAATGGAGAAAGCAGAAGAAAGCCTCTCTGCTAAGGAGAAAAGCAGTACGAAGAAAACTGTCGAACAAATTGAAGAAGAAAGTAGAGAAGCCATGGAGAATTTGCTTCCTAGTGAGCCTCCAGCAGAAGAGGAAATGCAAGAGTGGAAGAAAATTGAAGAGCAACTACCAAGTTAGGGAGAAAAGATGGAAGAAGCAATGGTTGTAGCAGGAGTTGAGCTTACACCTGAGAGTACGCTCAAGCAGCTCAGGACAGCGTGTGAATTCCTGAAGATAGGAAAGACTGGTAGTAAGGCCCAGGTATGGCAACGGTTAAAGCAAGCCGTATCAGCAAACAAGATGAAAGAGTTGGTTGAAATCTCCAAAGGATTAGAACTGGAATTTACGAGAGAACCAAAAGGAGAAAAGAGACCACAAGAACCAACAGAAGAAGAGAAAAAGAAGCACGAACTGACACACTTACCAAAAGCTGATTGGTGTGAAAGTTGTCAAGCAACAAGGTCAAGAGAAGATAACTTCGATGTGTCAGAGAAAAGAAATGAAGCATCTTTGGTTTCAACGGATTTCAAATTCACTGGAACGCGAGACGAAGAGAACACAAAGGACAACAAGGATGCGTTGACAATCGGACTTGTTATGGTTGATGAAGCAACAAAGTTCGTTCATGTGATTCCAGTAGCGACGAAAGAAGCAACGGCATATGTTGTCGAAGAAGTTTGTAGAGTGCTTATGCTGTTGAACTCGAAGGTCATTTTAAGGACTGACACAGAGCCAGCAGCCAGCAATGATATCGCTGAGAAAGAAGGTGCAAGGAATAAGGAAGATGAAGAATCTTGACACGGAGATACAAGATGTAGCACCGGACGAACATCAAGGATTGCAAGTTGAAGGATGGGTTCAAACAGTTCGGAACTTGTCTAAGACACTAGTGTACGGCGTTGAATCTCAAGCGAAGGTGAAAATCACGTCGGAAAGCACACTATATCCATGGGCAGCACGGCACGCAGCATTCCTGCTGAACAGGTTTGTTGTAAGAAAAGGATCAACACCTTTTGAAGTGCTATTCGATAGAGAATACAAAGGAACATTTGCGCCATGGGGAAGTGTTGTTTTGGCAAAGCCAGTACCAAAGGTCAAAGAGAAAGGTGAAGCATGGAGAAAAGGAAAGGCCTCGGTGAGCAACCTGAATCTGGTTAGCACAAGACAAGGAATTATCAAGTGCAGAACAATGAGACAGTGTACACCGCTGTACGACGTTGAAGTGTTAGCAGAAGCTACAGGAACACCGTGGAACTACGTACAAGATACGTTGGTAGGAAGGAAATCCACGAAGAGATTACCGCCGCACAGCGGAATCGAAATGGCAATTGGTGACAAGCCAGAACTTGTTCCCAGAAAAGAGAGAAGCCAAGGACAAGACGATGAGTTGAAAGATTATAGTCCAAGTCAAGAAGCGGCATCAGATCCGCCAAGCGACGATGATCAACAAGACAAAGATGAAGACCCTGGTGAAGGACACATTGGATCATCAAGCAGTAGCACAAGCAGTCGAGGAAAAGGAGTCACAAGAAGAAGAAGAAGCGAGAGAAGTGATGAATCTGAAGAGTTGATATCAGGAGAGAATCCTCCGCCAGCATCGCCCAAGAGGAACCTTGAAACAGGCGAGCAGCCAGAGGCGGTTAGGCAGAGAATTGATGAGGGAACGACGGAAGTTGAAGAGAGACCAGAGAAGTTTATTGCCGTCGGTGAAGCGTCAAGTACAGTGAGAAGAGTGGTTGAAGCAAGAAGTGTGAAGAAGATAGAACCATTCCTGAGAAAGGAACTTCCACAGTATCATGATGATGAAGAAGTTGAATTGGAAGAGTTTGAAGAAGTGGAAGCTGAATTCGATGAAGAAGAAGAGTGGCAAGAATCAGATGGTGAAGAAGAGATACCAGAAGACATGCCAACATGGTCGAATGACTTTGAAAGCGGACCACCAAAGTTGTCTGATGAAGAAATGGAAAAGGTTGAAGGTGTGTCCAAGAAGCATGAGTTGGAAAGACTGGAGAAGATGACACTGCTGAACAAGTTGCCGAAAGGAGCAGACATCTCAAAGTACAAGTTCTTATCGACGAAGATAGTGTATGACTGGAGACACAGAGACAAAGAGTGGAGAAGAAGAGGACGTTTGGTAGCACGAGAGTTCAAATGGTTAGTGATACTGACATTGCAAGTTTGTTTTCGCCAACCGGTGTAGCAAGCACAGTGAAGCTACTGTCAGCTTTATTTGCGTCTTCAGAAAGATATACACTCGGAAGTATCGATGTTGGAGATGCTTACTTGATGGTGGAACAAGAAGAACCAACAGTGGTTGAAGTCGATGGAGAATACTACGAACTGGGATATACGTTACCGGGTCAGCGAATCGGGAGTGCAGCTTGGTTTGG